>RHGJ01000007.1:0-590372 GCA_005281535.1 Taphrina confusa
GTTGACTACATCTTCCACCGCTTGCCGCAGGAGAGACAGGTGATGAACGTCGTCATGGGCTCATCGGCGGACCTGGTCTGCATCTGATAATAGGTCGTCTCGCTCTTGCCGCACTTGCTACACTTGAACATGTCCGTGCTGGCCTTGGTGTTGACGGCGGCCATGGCGGCAAAGATGCCGTCCTCTTCGAGTTTCTTGTTGAGTGCTTTCCGCTCGTCAGAGGCCATTTCTTCAGGGGACATGGTACACAGCGTCTCGGGCAAGAGTTCCGAGGTCCTGACGTCTTTTCGCAGGGACAGATTGGTGCCTTTGAGGTTCATGTAGAGAGACCTCATTTTCTGCTTGTACGGGCCCTCGAGTTTCCCACTGAACCGGTCGTGAATGATGGACTCTATGGATTCCGCCTTGTCGAGCAAGAGACCGGATGAAAAGGACTCGTCGGCGTCGATTGCCAGGGCGTTGTAGAGGAGCTTAATGCAGTTGTTGCGAATCGGTTCTCGAGAACTCTTGTCTACGGAAACTCCATCCGTCACCGTCGTTCGAGACTCTTTGATCGGGACCGGTGTCGACGCCGACGACGACCCCGCACCTCCATTGACGACTGCATGTGTGGAAACATTAGTCTTGGAATTATTCGTCGTCGAAGTCGAGGTAGATGACGATTTCCCTGCTTTTTGCTTTGCCAGATCGATTTCTTGTTTCCATTTGCGAACGATATCAGACGATAAATCCGCTACTTTTTTATTACCGTGTTTTCGCAACTTTCCCACCGCCAACCCAATCTTTGTCACTTTTAGTATCTCGTCCGTCGCAGTCAACTCATTCTTCAATTGTTGTAGGATTCCTAGTGCCGGCTCATAATTCGAATTGTCCAGAGCTTTTGAAAGTGCTGAGCCCAATCCGATGATTTCACTATTTGACAGGGGCATGTAAAATCACCCTCACACGCACGCAAGTCGACCTATTTTCCGAATTGTACGAGGCAGTCGATATATATGCACTTGTTGTCGAGTCAGTAATGGAATGTCGAGTTGATGGTATACCAGCTTGAGATGTATACGGGTCAAAGTGGGCTGAAAGAAGGCTTTGCGGCAGTTGATGCTCCCATTGGAAAGTTTACGGAGTTTCGGTTCGGCGCCAAGGTTTGTTGTACTTTATATCACAAAACACAATCATCAATCACGCAATGCAAACGATTTTGATTCCTTGTACTCATCATGGTCTTTGATTCGTGAGTTTCTAATAGTAGTCATCAGTCTACCATGTCAAGACACTGCCTACATCTCTGATGCATCATCCAAGACCAGTCCCGTGCACCCTGCTTGATTTTGTCCACATATGTCAACTTGTAGATCACTACCTACTTGTTCATACTCTTCATCACCTCCCTTTGCTTGGCCTCCTCGCTCTTGACTTCTGAAAGCTTTTGTACACTCCTCAAACTGTAGCGCGTCAGCAAACTGTCGGTTTAAGAATGGTTGTAGCTTACTCATTGACGATATCCTTAGTCTTGCCAAAGTAGACTTCTTGTAGTTGATTCCTCATCTTGAGCTCCATATCCTCGACCAGACGACCAATATTGGCAATGTGGTCCGACTTGTCCTTGACTTCCATATCCTGTTCGGTCTGTCTCGTCATGTTGCCGCTCAGGTCCATCTTTCCCAAAGCAGGGTTATCTGATAGCATATGCAACATGACTGTAGACGTTAATTTGTACTGTGAACTCCTACCCCTCTCGATAGCCTCAAAGACGTGTATGGAGTCCCAACCTCCTTCGTTCTTGCCCGAATTTGATGTCTTTTTCAGGAGTACCACACCCGCGAAACCATCGTCGAGATCCCAGAAATAGACTGATGATATGCCACCCTCGTAGTATAAGTCTCTGTACACATCGAAAGCATCGTTCGCAGCGACTTCTAATTTTCGAAGGGAGGCACTGGGCAAAGTACCATCGGAAATCGGAGGATCAAAGTTATTAGACCATGGCGACCTGTACGAATCGGCGTCACGGTTATAATCGCAGCATAGATAATCCCTGTGTGATTGACTGCATGTTTTTATCTTCAAAGGTTGATCTACAGATGCCAAAAGATCTTCAGTCAAGTCTGGAACGGTATTGATGATGGTCTGTAAGTTGGTTGCTACATCTTGTGGTTTCAGCCGGCGAAGAAGGTCTAAAGCTGAGTCTAGTGGATCTGCCTGCACGCGTTAGCTAGCGTACTGAACTTTCTATACAGATCTCACCATCTTAGCCTGTTGCAGTGATCAAGAAGTAGGATATGACTGCAGTCACGACTTGTCGGATCCATCAATGCATCACAGACAGAAGACATATCATGGATGAAGCGATGCCACAGACGTGTTAGAGGAGCTCGGTATCATTCTGGCTTGTGGATTGTGGAGAAGTGCAACAAACGGCTCCATAGGCAATTCAGGTATCTTCCTTCCCTCCTTACCATCAGCTGGTAGTGTAGCTATAGCTATAAGTAGTGATAGTAGTGGTGGTCAGTGTTCAAAGGGTGAAGTAAACTTGTGCCGAATACTTTGCGGAGCGTCTATATATCATAAGATTCCTTTTTACACCTGTATGAATTGACTGCGACGCTCTAAGGTTACAGAAAAGAAATAGCTTTTTGTAGATCGGATAGGTCTGATAGCACATTGCTTACACCAACACCGGATTTTCGAGCTAACTGTGTCTGCGTTGCAACGTCCAAACCAACGAAGCTGGACAAGAGCATTCCATCAAGGATGCCTCGAGCAGCGTTTGTCGTCAACCCCTCAGTAGTGCAGTGTCTATATGCTCGAGGATTTAATCCGGCGATCTGAACCTCGGTCGAGGCAATCTGAGCTTGAATAGTATACAACCGTCGATAAGATCGCTCCGGGACTGGCATGATAGCACTTAGGCTTCCATCCTTGGAAGCACATAGTACCATTGTTCGTTCCGTGCTTATGGCCGAGTCTATCGCATAAGAATTTAGAAGTGGGACCAGGACCATGCTTGTGATTACATGACCAGAGTGTATGTCTGCACGACGCACAAGGCGACTCCCAGCAAGAGTTGTAGGATTCTCCGGATCATATTGGAGGACTCTAATATTGCCCTCCGGATCTGAGGCAACACAATATAGATTTCTGCCATCCACCAAGAACTCGGTATCCAAGACGTCCATAGCTTCAAAGTCCCTGCCGAAACTTGTCATCTTGTATGGCTCTTCTCCGAATCCAACCAACCGAACTCCTCTTTGTATGTCCCCAAATAGAACCATTCCTTTAATGCATTTGGATGTCGTGGTAGCAAGACCGAGATCAACGAACGCGACAGGCGTCAGCCTTTCGTCTTCCTCAAGAGATCTGACAACAACCTTTTGCCCTTGCGAACTGAGCAGATAACCATCAACCTCGCACAGAGTCGTCGCAGCAGCTTTCACCTCCTCTCGACAAACATTCTTGAGCCTATATTTTGAATCTTGTTGACCAATTTCCGGCACGACTTCAACTACGTCAAATACGTAGACTGCTCCGCGCATCGCCAGATCCTCACCACGCAAGAGTCCTGTACTCACAGCCAAGCATGGACGCTTCTTCTTTGTATATTCAGTAGCAATGGTCAGTTCTACAGCTTTCAGACACAAGCCCTGCTCGTTATCTGCTAGCTCGTAGCGATCAATCACTTTGAAGGTACGGCTGTCAACAAGCTCGATGGCTCCGCGAGCCAGTAGGGGCAGTTCCTCTCGATTATGTTGCTCCGGCTGCCAGTCTTCGTCCTCTTCGTCAGGGATTTCAAAATGTTGTTCAGTGGAAGTCAGAATTGCATAGACTTGTTGTTGAGCATAATAAGCGATGGCATGAACACTCCGTCCGATTGACAGAGATTTGCTGGACCACTGATTTGTGAAATCAAACGCGGGTGGGAATCGACAAATACGTACATTGTTGTCATTATCACAATAAATGAAGCCCTGCTCAGCATCAAGAGTATTGAATCCAGATAGACTGCAAACAGTCCCAAGTCCTGTGGGACGAATTGAGGGTAGTGAATGGTCTGTTTTTAGTATCCAATATGATTCCTCACTCCTGAGAAATACACAAGCATAACCACCAACGTCTGAGCAGTAGATCATCCGAGGGTTGACGAGCGCGTGACTATTCCGTTTGCTCTGATCTCTCATGTCATTTCCAGGCTGACGGAACGGGCGTTGAAGTCCATCTGAAATCTTGGCAAACCTTAAAGAACCATCGGCATCACAGAAAGGCCGGTAAGTGACAATCTCATCGTGATCGTCACGGACTATCATGTATGGTTCACGTACACGCTGACCGAGGTCGCTGACTATGATTTCGAGGACTGTCCCAGTACCCGAGCTCTGTCCTTCATTGTTCTCCCTGGAAGAGCCATTTGTTGATGGCATTTGATTTTCGTTAAGAAGCAATGAAGGATATGTTGAGAAAGCGGTGCTGTAGAAGATTCGTCTCATTGACGGCAAAGAGTATACACAAAGATGCCCTGTTCCAGTCACTACGAAACACAAACAGTCATTCCGAGAGATAAGGTGCTCCATGTTCCCGTTTTGATCACGTTTCCGTTTCTTGCTCGCCGTCACAACCTCACTTGCTGTGCGCAAGCAAGAATCGAAATGTCTCGAGGAGTACAGAGTTGCACAGACAATGTGCCCTGCATTATTCATGTCATGAGTAACCTCTGCCAACTCCATCGTCTCTAAGGACCCAGAGTACAATGCTAGTTCAGCATTGTCGAGGACTAGAAGTACATAAGGGTCAACGACGCTTGCAGAAACGATTGTACATTCCTCCGGCGTGGGTTTCATTTCGAGCAATTTCAAATCGGTGTCATAAGTCCTCAACATATCGGCACAAATCTGAACAATGCAAGTACAGTCCAGTACAGTACCTACAAAGACTGTCGCATCGGAAGTCTCAAATTCAGAGTCTGTCTTCTCGATGAACGCCGTGTCAATTGTAAATACTTGAGTCTCGTGCTCTTTACTGGCCATCAGGTAGGTGTCAAGAGAATTGCTGACGCTATCATCTTGCTCTGTCGTACTTGTCCTAACACGTACCGTCCATAAGAATTGCCAATCCGGAGCTTCGAACTTGCCAATGATATCCGGCGCTAGATTTTGCCGGAATATAGTTAGTTTTCCGGCCCTGCCAGACCCGCTGACTGCTGCAACTTCTCCTGATGCGCCTAGGCCTGACGAAGCATCATGATCCTCATGAATGAACGGACAGCCCAGTGTGATTCCGGTAATTGGCCCATGATTGATTAATGTTTCGTGAGAGTAGAATCGTAGATCAAAAGCAGTCTTCTCTGCACCAAACAATTTCTTCTCGGTCGCCTCATCGCCGTAGAGCTCAGCAAGATCATCTAGTTGTTCACGCTCTTCCTCCTTTACATCTAGCACAGCATCTTGAATGATAGAATCCCCCGTGATGTTTTCAGTCGAGGCTCTTGCTTTTTTTCTCCAAGCTAACAACTTGCTGTCGCCTGTGAGGCCGCCCAAGAAAATGCGCTTGCCATCAAAAAGTGTAGCGCAATTCGCCCCTCCACTGAGCAGACCGCCCCCGAAATTTTCGGTTATTACTTTGAGATGCAGACTACTTACAGTCCTGCCATCAAGATTAAGCGTCAGCAATCCGAAAGTCCCATTGGCAAGGACAAGTAAAATACCATCAAGATTGCTGCCCTCCTGTAGTGGCACTGCCAGACACCCTTCCAGCTGCAAATTCAGAGCAGAATAGTCGCGCATTGGCCAAGCAGTAGACCTCTTTGCAAAGACATTGACACTCAGGGCGACGACACGAGACGCAGCATCGATGTACATCACTTCATTGGCTCCGATCAAGAGACATCCCCCGACAGGTCCAGGGACGGCAAGGATAGATCTCAGGTCTGATGGTAAATCGCTGACTTCGAATATGGCAGTCCGAGCACCAGCTTGTATGTCGAGTGTAAGCACCACCAGTCTGCAAGTATCTTTTCGCCAACTGTCCGTGAGTCCAACTGCAGTCCCTTCCGTAGCATACAAGATGGCCATGGCTGGCTCACGATAGCCGTCCACGAAATCAAAGTCAAGCAGCTGAGTAATTCCATCTTCCAATTGAGACACCGATAGCACGAATGAGCCGCAAATCGGACCTTGCTCGCGGTCATCCTCACCCTGTTCATCTATCAAGAGCTCATCTCTTTGTGAAATAGGGAGAAATGCGAAATGATCACCATAGAAACTCAGAGTCGCTACACGAGATAGTGGATCAATTCGCAGTATGCTCTTAGTATCGACAGTCAGGGGAGATCGATACTCATCACGCTCGAATGAATGGAGACTGACCGTAGTGATCCCGTGCGTATCTTGGTCCCATCTGAGCAAGGATAACTTGGCAGACTCAAAAGCCACAAGAAGATATTCTAGTCCCGTCTCATGATAGTCCTGTGCTCTGACAGCTCCTAAAGACGAGACTGAACCGTGTAAGTGATATTCAGTGACAAGGATCAGCTTCGTGACGATTTGTCGTTCACTCGTACGAATATTCAGACCAGCGCCAATAAAGTCGTCCTCGTTGGCGAGAGCCTCCGTGGGCACATCTAGGTCAGTCTCTGCTGAAGTCAAATCTTCCTCGTGCTGTGTGAGCTGGAACACTTGTAAGAGGTTGTTCCTGGCTATGATCAGATTGACCTCGTGCTTTTTGACGAAAACAACTGCTGCCGAGTGCTCTACAACGGTAGCAGATGTAAGTGGACGATATATACAAGACATGTCTCTGCCAAGAGTTCAGTACCGGGTCAGAGCACAAGGATCAGTCGGCACTCGCAGGACTCAAACGGTGCTTTTGCTCAGAAGCTCAACTAGAGCAATAATTGTCCTTATATGATTTATGGAATCATCGCTTAATCACTCGCAACGAACCGTCTGAAAGCTCTTTAGAAAACCCTGTTGATGATAAATCCAGAGAAAACAATCGTGCACAAGTTGTATGCACTGTGCACACTGTGTGTTCTCACTCGGAATATTCAGTTTGACATTGCAAGGGCACCATACACAATCGGATTTATGATATGCGTGAGAATATAGCAATGCCTATGTATTTCATCATCCATGCTAGTGAAAGTGCTTGAATGCGCCAAAGGTGCCAGAGAACATGCATATGCATGGATGGCTCAATGTACAAGATCAAGCAGGTCCTGGCCCAACTGCCTCTATCCACGGACTCCCCTTCCACCACCCATGAAAGGGCCAGAGAAGCTCCGGTAAATCTTCGGGATACGCGATACATGGCTGAAATGATCCGACCAATCACGTCTGCTCGGCTCCTCTGAAAGTTGTCCCTGTCGCAGCTTCCAAGGTTATGCTCGCCTTGATTGGCTGCATCCACATCCTAGCGCAGATACATAGGGAACGTATCGAATGCAAATGCAATCAAGCGCTAGCATCCATTTCACGAATATACATAGAGTCGCAGTTGTAGCGCATCGTGTCTGGATTCTGACAAACACACACACAATCACAAGCAAGAAGACTCTCATCTGTCATAAAGCTGAAGTTTTTGTAGTAATGCGCGCTCGAGCGATTTGCTCGGAATGTGACATCTGGCAAACTCGGGACCCCTTGCTCCGGCTGCGTAGATCCAGTCGTGCCGTTTGTCAGATGCTGGGGCAAGGGCGCCCTACGCTAGGTACATAGATGCGACGTGTCGCAACAACCACGGCCAGCTCATTGTTTGTAGACAATGACAATGAGCCTGGATGCTTACAAAGAACGTCAGGACCGCGCTTTTGACACCTTTCGTAGTAAATTTCACCTAAATGACAAGACCACAAAGGCGTACTTGCTCCGCTCAAGGTCAAACGTTTCAAAACACTCGAAAGAAAGAACCATATCAGCATCGTCCTTTGGGGATCTATCAGGTCAGGCACCTGAACCTGAAGACCTTGATGTACTGCCGACAACCGCCCCTCAATTGACATTCTCTCCACAAATCAGAAAGCTCGAGGTTGCTCCATGGGAATTAGCTGCGGTCGATCTCAAAAGTCCAAAGAAATCGAAGAAATCTCGAACGAGCATCATGCGCAAGCTGATTCGTGTAACCTCAAACACAAAGTCCTCCCCTACAACTACAGTCGTGGACTCAGTACCTGAACTCATCGGGGCAAGCACGCCCAGTCCTTCCCCGGAACTCATAGTCTTGGCCGACAAGGCTTCACCGCCAGACGTGTTGACGGCACACCGAAGGTCTGATATTCCACTGGGGAAGCCGCTTGATGTGGATACTCTACAAGAGACTCAGCACGCCATCGCTTTTGGTCCTGTTAATCCAAACATTCTGCATCTGAGGCATCCAGTTGACACAATCTCGGAGAATGAAGAATACAAAGCCATGAAGCCATCTCGCTCAACACCACAAATCGAATATGAGCTCGAGAAGTCACCACAAAAGAAAGACAGAATGTCTCGAATGTTCGACAGTCTCCAATTCGATTGAAGCTCTTGCATATGTACCGTGCTCCCACTACGACCGCGATTCATCTCAAGCAATTGTGTACATACTCCTCTTTATCGGCTTGTTGTCGCGGTGGCATATCTTGTTTGCGATTACAGTTAGATGGTCATCTTGATACATAATTTAATTATCTAATGGGATTTGGCTTTATGACTCAAATATGCCTATATCAGCTCATGTCAGTGTCGGGTTTGTTTGATCACGATAATTGATACAGAGACTTGGTTAATTCGTACGAGTTAAAAGACAGACTATCATCAGATCTGTGTAGTTTGTAGTTGATCTTGGCTCAGCTCATGTGCATGTAGGTACAATTGTACGGTAGCTGGTAAGTTTTAGTCGGTAAAGGAGCTCAATCTGAAGGCGTCGTGGGGAGTTGCTGCTGGCCCCCGCGTGTTGTTCTCGCGCACTCCCTTTCACTCTACTCTACCTCCTCCCTCTCCATCTTTTTCCCACTCTCCGCCTAGGCACGAGTCATACCGTAACTCACAAGCGGTCATTGACTGCCTTCATTTAATCACTACTGTCTCTACAAGCATCATATCGCCCTTCCTTTCGTGTTTCGGTGGTAATCACCATGGCTCCCAGTCCTCCGAAACCATACGAGAGCGCATCACATGCCCAAGCAGTTGCGAGTGCTCCTGCAGGAGCCTCATGTCCGGTTCCGCACAACAATTCACCATCAAGCACCTCGGTAAATGAGGGTCCCAGTCTACCAGACCGCACGACTGGCATGTCTAATTCACTCGCGAGCACAAATACTTATGGCTCGACTGCCTATAACCGGGGGAGTACGCTAGGCAATAGTTATGGTATGGGTTCAAGCTACGGAGGAATGGGCTCTTACGGTGGCTACGGCTCCTCTATGGGTGGAGGTTATGGCGGCTATGGAGGTATGTCTTCTTATGGCGGATATGGCTCGTCTATGGGAGGCTTTGGAGGAGGCTATGGTGGTATGGGAAGCTATGGAGGCATGGGAGGTTTCGGCGGCGGCGGATTTGGTCAAGTCGGTCCAGGCTATGGTGACCCAAACAACCCGAACTTCTCTCAAAGCATGCAGAACTCTACTCAGCAAACCTTTCAATTCATCCAAAGCATAGTCGGTGCATTCGGTGGGTTTGCACAAATGCTGGAGAGCACATTCATGGCGACACACTCTAGCTTCTTTGCCATGGTCAGTGTGGCCGAGCAATTTGGAAACTTGAGAAATGGTATTGGCTCAGTGTTGGGGATCTTTGCAATGATGCGCTGGGTCAAAACGTTGATTGCAAGAATATCCGGACGACCTCTACCTGATTCTGAAATCTCCGCCGAGAATTTTGCGACCTTTACCGGCATGGGCCGTGGAGACCCTACCCCGAGCGGTCCTAAAATGTCCAAGAAGCCCTTACTTGTCTTCCTGATGGCTGTGATTGGTCTGCCATACTTAATGTCCAAGTTGATCCGAGCGATGACTGCTCGAGAAGAGAAAGAAAGACAAAGGCTGCTAGCTGAACAAGGTCCTGGTGGCCCAATGGCCCCGGTAGACCCATCAACACTGGAATTTTGCCGCGCTCTATATGATTTTGTCCCACAAGATGCCCAGATGGAATTGGGTCTCAAGAAGGGTGACCTCGTCGCGATATTAAGCAAAACAGATCCGATGGGCAATCCCAGTCAATGGTGGCGTGGTAGGTTGAGAGACGGCAAAGTTGGCTATCTGCCTTCCAATTACGTAGAGCTGATTCCACGCAAAGACCAATTGCAAAAGTCGATAGAGGCTGCTAAGCCTTCAGACATCAAATTATCACCAGAGGAATTTCAAAGAAACTTTACATCATAAGTCATGATGCAAATGAGAAAACTATGTTCAATATTATGCTATGCTATACAGGACTCCGAGATACAGCAGTTGGAGTATCAACTAATCAATGTGACATTCGACGAGGCAGTCTGCTGCCACGTCTCATAAACGTCGTTTGCCAGCTCATCACTGAACACGATCGAATCGTCTAGGGCTATTATCTGGATTTCTTGTGTCGCACCGATAAAGATGACAGCAGCTTTCATATAACTTGTTGTGGGTCTCTCGAAATAGTTACTCGTCGCTCCGCCATGACCGAGAGTCGAATGGAAAGTGGTTGTCAGATAATCTGAACCACCGCTCAAAATCTCAAATAGGTCGAGTTCACCACACCCGGTCGTCCAGCACGAGCAAGCGCCGTACTGCTGACTTCTTGGTATCTGTGCATTGAGCATCCAAATAGCTGGCATGTCACCATTGGCAGTGCCAATGTTTGCAGCATCAGAAGGCATGCTGAACTCAAAGAGGAATAACTTGTCGCTACCGCCAAATCCGACGTACGCGGGGACTCCATCAGCGACGTAGCCACAAGTGGCAGTAGTGCATGGTTCACCGGAGAAGATGATGACTTCTTCGTCACTCGGCAGAGTCACATCTCCCAGCAATATAGGCGATGATGACGTCGAGAGACCGCTGGTCGAAGCATAAGAGAGTGAATTGCCAAAACAACTCGACCAGGTTCCGGACGTGCCATTGTCGCCATTGACACCTCCCTTATTGTTCATAAAGACAGTGTTGTCCATGACTCCCGCGGCTGCATTGTAGTACGATTTTCGAGTCCAGACGACACTACTCGTAGAACTCGTCGGTAGGGACGTCGTTGTCGTCGTCGCTGTAGTCGGATCAACAGTGGAACTGGTCAAAGTGGTGGTCGACGTGATGGTGACTTGATTTCCCCCAGCAGTCGTCGTAAGCGTACTGGAACTGCTCGTTGATGACGACGACGATGATGTTGACGAAGTCGTACTGGTGGAGATGTCATTGCTGGTGGTATAGATGGGAGGAATGAGGGTAAAGATGTACTGGTCCCGCTTCTGAAGTGCCTCGACTCCTCGTTTCCAACCATCAATCAATCCATTCGCCAATCCTCTCTTCTTGCCTCTCGTCGCTCGTTTTCTCTTTTTGGAAGAAGTGGAAGAGGAGGAAGGAGTCAGTGAGTAGGCTGCGAATTGCGCCAATTGAATGGGTCCTCGAAAGTGAATAGATAGATCCTCGTTGAGGGGTGAGAGGGACCCACTAAAAGGTTGCGCGGCGGTTGTACAAGTACAGCTCGACGCATCCATGTCCGTCACGCGTTGATAGGATCCAGGTGTTCCTCCCAGACCAAAGTAATTGACTTGTTGAGTTTCTGAGCAGTACCAATTTCCATTTATTTCCGTACACGAGTCCGCTGTAACCGTCGTAATCGACGATAATATTACTGCGCACGCCCATATCGACAACATTTCGGACTTGTATCAGTTGATGAAAGACTGTCGGTCTTACTTGTACAAAGGAATGGTAATTGATAAAAGAGTGTCGGTCGAAGAATGTAGAGATGGTAAAAGTTATAATGTAGACAGTCGTCGTCATGAATGAGTTCATAACGTCAAGATGAGGGATGATACCAGCCACAAAATCTTCATTTCGAAACAAGATGGTTTATTTTCCATGTTGTGCGTGCTTGGCGCGTCTACTTGTACTAAATGTCGATCTTCCACTCTTACACATCTTGGCGACTCTACATTTCATCCACGACACTCGCGTACATTGATGCGCGTGTCTTGGCACATCATGAATGACATTTTTCCCCGGGGACTTTTTTAGACGGGACAAATCTAATCTCTCGGGTGGCTTATCTGTGGCTGATGAGCTCCTCTTCTCGTGTCTTCTGCTGCACACTCCGAAACGCCATGCTTGCACCGCACCTATAGGACTTGTTGCACATACAGTATGTACGTTGCTGGAGAGTGATTATAGTATATTTAGGTAAGTCATCTCGAAGCATCAACCAAGCGCTACGCGTGATGAAACGACTGGGGCCATCCGAACAGAAATTAATTTCTGTAGTGATGATAAAACCAGTCTAATATGTATCGTTCCTGACCATATGCTTGTTGATGACTTTTGTCGCGAATGTCACTAATCGTGCAGGTTATAGTAGCGGTGTTGACTGCAAAGTCCAACTTGTACAGCGGACTGCCAAGGTCGGTGTACGATCGTTTCTTGGCGAATGCATGAAAGTCAGTTCGCACAAGTGAAGGATGCAAAGTGCACATATTCAAAATAGCCAGAATACATATCGAATCTGTCTTGAGTAACTCTTGGAATTATTCCAGAACGTGCTCCTGCACATCATGGACTTCCAGCTCTCCTCTACTCGCCAGGAAGCTTGGAGGCGGCAACACGCCATTGAAGAGGAGAGTGGCATAGACGAGTACCACAAAGCCAAGTAGTTGTAGCCACTTGAAATGTTCCCAGCCGAGCAGCATAGATATTGACCAGATCAAGATTGTTCGGCACGTATCAATGGTCGATCTACTCGTTGCAGAGACCCTGTGTGTCACGCTCAGCCCACAATAGTTGAAGCTTGCAATGGAGATTGCAAAGAGCATGAATGCCGACCAAATGTTGACATGGCTCAAAATTGTACTCAGACCATGATTCACATCAAATGTACCATTCGCGCCTCGCAAAGTGTTTCCATAAGTGTGATAAGCAACGAGAATACCGATTGTGGAGATGATTGTGCCAAAGACGCCCTCCAGGCCAGCTACTTTGAGAGGCTCAATCGCATATCGAGCCAAAACCCACTCCTCAATCACAAATTGTGTGGCAGTAAACAGTTGCGCGCCGACGATGAGACTGATGCCGAGTAATGCACTCTCAGTAGCTGGCACTGAGTCTCCCACTTCCAGCTGTGCATCTGGATTGACGACGTTTGATAAGCCAACGATAAAGACTCCGATCGTCACCAATAGCAGAGCGAGCCACTGATGAAGGACGAGCCTTCGTCTCAGAAACACCACAGAGAAAAGACCGACAAAGAGCACAAGAGAGCCTCTACACATTTGAAAGACAGACGCGGGAACTAAAAGCAAACCTACGGACATTGTGGTTGTCCCACAAATGTCACAGATGGCGGGCAAGGCCATGTATAGTGTCGCAGGTCCTTGTAATGGTTGTTTGCTCAGGGACTTTCGCATCGTACTCGTCAAAACATCAACGTCTTCATTCTCATCCGATGGTACTGCGGCATAGTCACCGACATGTTCATCTCCACGCAAAAGTGGTTGTTTTCCTGCTCGTCGTCGTTGACGTAGGTATGCTCGTAATTTTACGACTCCAATCACTAGAAAACAAAATGATTCTCCTATAAACATCGCCAGACTCTGCAAGACCGGAAACGATGCGCATCCATTTGTCGTAGATGACACTGCTTCACATGACTGATCCTGGTACTTGAGCAACAGAGTGTTCAGGCCACCGCTAGCCAGCATTCCGACCACCAAGATGATGATTGCGAAGCTCATGATTCGATGCTCTCCGAAGCGTCGTGCTGTTCTCCGTTTGAGTCCCCTCAAATTTCAAGTAGCTCGGCCATAAGACGACGCCTGAGGCACCCTTGACCAGATTGTACTCCAAACTGAAAAGTAAGTAGAAAGGACAATAGTGATTAATCACAAAGAAAGTCGATACAAGGTGGAGCCGGATGACCGATCATGAACATGAGCGATGCAATATCCAGAATACACAAATTTCCGTGGACATTATCATGGCAATATAGTTCATCCCGAACAGCAGTAGAAGCAGTAACTATACAACAAAGATTTCAAAAGTGCATAATTGGTGCTTCAGATTGTTGGAGAACTGCGGGACATTTGATTTCTTCTTGAACAGAGTGTATAATGATTGATGATGCTCCAACTGTACTTGAGACACGAATCCAATCCATTCCTGTCTACCCATATCACCTCTCCATCTCCTTCTAAATCGCCATGTTATCGGACATGTTGATTTATGCATCGGGTGCTTTCCTGCACGTCTCCATGATGAGGACACCTCCCACTAGAGTGCCACCGATTGCGCCCGCAAAGTAGAGCATCTCACCGATTGGGTATTTGTCGTGTGATCCATGAATGGGATCAGAATAGAATTTCTGCGATCGTCCGTATAGTTGAGCTTTTTCCCAGGTCGAGACACCGCTCAACTGACTGTTTGGCTTGGTCGACGCATTGCGGACCTGTGCGGTGAAACTTGATCGGACAACTGGTCTAACAATTCGTGCAAGCATGTTTGTGTAGTCTGATGCGCGTATAGGGCTTGCCTTGTGAGAACACTGTGATGTGACATTCATCAAGACAGAAGCTTGCGTTTCCGAGGTTGCGATGCGAAGTTGGTGGACTGGAAACTGCGATGGAGCTCCTCCCACAAATCACAATCACGACCACAAGAGCACCAGCTCAAGTGACAAACAAGTCTATGAACAATTTAAGTGTACAAAGTCATTCAAATAAGGTACATGGAACTATGTACATGGTCATAAGCTGGTGCAGCATGTCGGTTAGAATGAGCGAACGACCTTGATGTCGTCAAACTTCATGAATCTGACATCTGTTGACTGCAAAGTTCTTTCGTCAAGATCGTGTTGTTATTTCGTCAAAATGACCCGAGTTGCTATTTGCGAACTGCCGAAGTAGACAAGTTGACCTTGCGCAATTCAGTCTCGAGTCCCAACACTTTCTCTTCAACAGTGCTCGACTCCGTTTTATGACTTGTAATCTTTCGCACAGGCTTTGGTTTGTGCCTACTAGTCTTGCTCGTATTTGTGCTTTTAGTATTTTGGATCTGGTCTGTAGGAACAGAAGGACTTGATGCGGGCAAAGGCTTTGCAGTTGCGTAACGAGATGGAGTGTCGTCCATGCCTTTCCATGCAGCATTCGACCAGGCCAAGAGTGATTCACTTGCTGTCGGCGTTGAAGTGGCTTCTACTGGCCTTACAGTCTTGGATTCGACTGCCGTGCCATCATTTGCCTTGTTGAGCGTCCTTGACTCGATCTTGATTGACGGATCCTTTGCCTTTGCTTCCACGCCTTTTGCCTGTGGCTGAGAGGTGAATTCAGTCAAGCTCAAACTATCGAGTTTGTCAGACACTGTCTCGTCCATCCTCGTTGGTGCTCTGCTCCTCGGGGGTTTGTACTTTGGCTTATCCGCCGCGGGCACAAAACCCGGTCGTATACGTATGGTAGCTCTGATTGTGCCATCTGCCCTCTGTGACGCAGGCACTTCTCGTGTACCGTCCGCCTTTTGTTTGATGCCAGAAACAGAGACTTCCTGTTCCATGACAGGTCAAAGGAGTCAACGACGGACCAATCGAGACCAATGGTATTTAATGAAGTGATGAATGTCAAGATTACTGGTGAACCAGGTGGGGGCCGGATGACGGTTTGGCGCTTCAGTTTCTGCGGCATCGGCCTCGTCGGTTGATCTGCACCCGAGTGCTGGAGTCCTCTAAAAGTACAAACTACCTACTGTGATTCCTATCCAGATATCTGTTCACATATATACACATAAAATTACTCATCCCCCAGGCATTCATTTATGAAGGCAGTCATACTAGGCTCTACCGGTGCGGTCGGACGTGCGCTTCTCAACGAATTGATCGCAAACTCCAAATACGATGAAGTCAGGGCAATCACGCGGCGCGATTTTGAATTCGACATTACTTCACCCAGATTCTCCACCAAAGTAGTCGACTTTGACGCTCTGGACGCTCATGTCAAGGACCTTCAGGGTTTCGATTCCATCTTCATCACCATGGGAACGACTCGCGCCGCTGCCGGATCAGCTGAAAAGTTTCTTGAAATCGATCAGGAATTGACCATTCGTGCGGCCAAGGCGGCCTTGTCGCCAGGACAGGAACAGCATTTACTGTACGTCTCGTCCGCCGGTGCCTCCACCTCGTCTCTCTTTTTATATCCCAAATCCAAAGGACAGACAGAAGAGCGGCTTCGAGCCCTCGGTGCCGCAAAGACCACCATCTTCAGACCAGCTTTCCTCATTGTGGAGCAGAAACGAGATAGAGCTCGATTCACTGAGAATATCTTTAGCTCAATCGTGCCAAACTTTAGGTACTTGGGCGACAAGAACATGTGTGCCCACGTCGGAGAAGTCGCAAAAGCGCTCAGGATCGTTTCGGAAGATCCCAAGCGCGCAGTCCGAGATCCGGTCACCAATTCTGATATTTTGGCACTTTGCGCGGAATGATGATTTTATTTCACTATGTATTTAAGCGGCAGCTCCACTTGAGCAGTAGAAAATATGTATAGTAAATGGTACATTTGTCAACCTAAGACTCCCACGGACCTCTCTGCGCACTCAAGACAGACTTTCGCCAGTCATGATATTTACAGGAATCCTTCAATTGCTTCAACTTTGGTAAATTCAAGCCCGAGGTCGTCTTGCTTGCAGATTGACCCACGACAGCGTGCGGCGACAACCAACACTCTTGCTTCTCCGCGAGAAAGGTCCAGGCCAAGCACCTTGTTGCGTTCTCCATACAAGTCGCTCGGCATAATTCTACAGTCTTGTCCTTTTCCCAAACTACTGCAATCTTGCTGTCATTATCGCCCACATGTCCAAAGTCCCAGTCTGTTTTCTGTGCACAATCTCCTGTAGTCATCATGTCTAGGAATTGAGCCCACGTCGTTTCTGGATGTTCGCTGTATCGGTGCTTGCGATGCTTCTTCGACCACACCTTGTCCACTTCATGAATGTCCCGACCAGTAAGGTGATGCAGACCCATCATTGGCTTACAGATCCTCTGAGGAGTAATCCTCGAGGTAGCGACATGCTCGCCATTGAAGAACTCGGCGAAATGGTCATTAGCCTGGATGCCAATATCAGCATACGCCATGGCTAACACTCCATCTCCACAACATAATGTTGCGGCTTCCTCATGGAATTTGCTCAGGCCAGAAGCACCATCGATGAATCTAGCTTTAACAGCAGCTTGAGATGAGATGGTCACCGAGCCGCCGTGGATAAACTTGATGCCACCAACGATCCATGCTGGAGATCCCATGTACAGCGGCTCTTGATGGTCAAAAAGGGCAAGGAATTCAAGGAGACTGTCCCAAAACATATAATTGTCATCGTCCAATCCGATAAACCACTTTGCATTCGGAAATTGCTTGGCAGCCTTGCTGTATGCCGGGAGAAATTTGAAGGCATCAAGCTGCCAGCCCTCATTGTTCGAACCTGGCGGGTCCGCAGTGGTCGTGCTTTCGTTCGCTGCTAGACGCTCATGCTGGGCCAAGTACACCTTGTATTTGTCCGAGCTTGTGACCGCATCGATTGTAGACAAATCGGCAATGACATCAGAGATCTCCCATTCGAAATCAGGCGTGACTAGTGTGCTAGGAGAGTCGGATACCAATATCGTGTTGTTTGGAGTTCTATTGTACTTTATTGAAGCAAATGTCGCAAGCTGAGCCTTCAGGCGATCGGTCGGTGTAGACTGTCCAGTCTTTAGAATCAATACTACCTCATCTGCTGATGGGCGATTATAAAGTCTCGACCCTGCGGAATTGCCCTGCAGATTATGGCTGCTCCCTGATAACCCTGAAGTAACGATATCGTCTTCGTGAATACTGTGGATTTTGATCTTGTTTGGCGACATGTCTGGATGATACAGTCTGTCTTCATATGCTCCAGGTTCATAGGGGCGGCTTTTGAGGACGAGTTTTGAGGTAGGACTCAATTGTAATGTCAGAAAGATGACAACGCAGAGCACGACCAGCCAAACATAACACAACGACTGGTTGAAACCCCTAGTCTGCATAGATGAGAGTTGTATCACCATTCTTCGCTAATTTGAGCTTGAGATCACATCCATTACCACCTCCAAATTCTGGAATTTCCGATTATGTTACTTAAGATCCGTTGGCTCCCCTGCCCGTACTTGTACATGACAGCTTCATGTTGCGCCGAAGAGCTGCGTATAGTTTTTCTGTGGTCGATGTTTCAATCTGAAACATAAGCCGGGTTTTTAATTACTCACGGGCCCATGATTTGCAACCGACATTGAGTGCGTCTCAAGATCAAATAACAACTGTTATCTGAAGTACGAAGCTTGGCGCAGACTGTGAGCAGCCACGGACATTTCGGAGGACGATAGTCTCATAGCAGCTACAGTAACGTAAAGTGCTCTGCCCAAAATTTAGTCTTGTTATCATTTCAGACGACTACAGACTCGTATCCATTGAGAAATGCAATCAAGTTGTCGCCCAAGGAATCAATCACATAACCACCTTCGAGAAGGAATACAGTCTTGATTCCTCGTTTAAGAAGTCGTGATGAGATCAATTGACCGATGGTGAAGTAGTCTTCAGTCGAGAGGTCAAATGAGCCTAGAGGATCCAGCCTAAATGTGTCAAAGCCAAGAGACACCACTAAGAATCGAAGTCCTGAGGACAACGCAATATCGAGGGCTCGTTCCAACGTCTGCAGGTATAGCTTGGCGGAAGTTCCTCGAATCAATGGGAAGTTGTGATTGAATCCTGACCCACAATCTTCTCCTACTTCAGTATCGTGTCCTGTGTAGTAGGGGTATTCATCTGCGCCATGTATAGATATGTAGCGTACTTGTCGTTTATGAAAGAAGGATTGTGTACCATTGCCATGATGGAAATCCAGATCAAGGATGGCAATCTGCAAATCGTCAAACTTTTCGACTGCATTGTTAGCACAGCTAAGTAAACTCTCAACAGCGATCACGCAGTTGTTTATATAACAATACCCTCCGGCCTTGCTTGTGTCACAATGATGTCCTGGTGGTCGACAAAGTGCCATCACGGCTTGTGGTGATGAGGTTGATCTTGCCAAATTGGAAGCATACGCAGCAAGATTGGCGCTTGCCAATGAAGCTTGATATGTATGACGCATGATACCACTTGACATGTCAAAGGCATAGTAGCCACTACGCGCGAAAAGGTCCTTAGGTGGTCGCGCATTGTTTGCGGCAGTGCTATGGGTGGAGATTGCTTTCGAGGTGGGTACTTGGAATGTGGGAAAGCACTCCGGTAAGATTGACTCGGTTACTGTGATGTGACCAGCTGCAATCCATTCCTCATGAGCATACTGAAGATGATCCAGATAGCCTGTGTCGTGGGTATTTTGCAAGACTTGTATCAAATTGGACTCAAGCTTCACGCTCGACTCAATCACATGTAGAATGTGTTTAGTTTGTTGCAATGCTTCGATTATCGCAGCAATTCTCTCAGGAGACTCGAGAGCTGCGATCAATCTAGAACCCAATAGTTCGACGGTGTCGTGTGACAATGTGTCCGGATCATGCAGAACGAGCATCGAAGACTATCGTAGCAATAAACCCTTCAAACATATGGGCCCAATTCGTGAGTCGCTATTCGCTAGATGCATATGGTCATACGAATCTCGCATACTATACGTGTACACATCCGACTGTCGTTCAGGCAGTGGTTGAGTACGTAGAACGTAAGAGACCACCATTGGCGTGCTGAAAGAAACTTCGCTGGAGAACGAAGCTTATTTCGATATGATGACACCGGCTCCACGATGCATTTTGTTACCACGGCAGATCTTGCGTGTCTTCGTGCTACGGCTTATAAGCTGCATTTCTATACACTGTAAGCAGCTTTGAATTCTGATACACGGTCGAAGAATGAGTAAAAGTGATTTCCTATCTACACTTGCATTCATGCGGTTGAGTCAGACAATTTCATCGATCGAGAGACACAATGATAGTTGTGTCCAGCTTTAATCCATAAGTTTTATCAAAGATTCCGTGACGGAGTTTGACATAGCATTTACGGACTGCCAGCAGCATCTGAAGAGATACATTGCAGGGAGTGACGAGAAAGTCCATGATGACAATCTTGACTCCGCTTCGTTGCCAGAGCGGCTTGCGAATCATCCTTGCAAATCGACCCCGATTGAGATATCAATGGCATAGTGGCACGAAGGTCTCTCGGCACGACTACGGACACCAGAGAACGTATCACACACATTTAAGCATTTCCAAGAAAGTAAAAGATGCTCTCGATCAAGGTCGACCGGTTGTTTGTTTGGAATCTACCATCATCACACATGGTATGGACTATCCAGCTAATCTGCGCATGGCTCGGGAAGTAGAAAAAGTCATAGAAGATGGAGGTGCTGTGCCTGCCACTATAGCTATCTTGAATGGCATTCCGCATGTAGGACTCGAGGATATAGACCTGCAGTTTCTTGCTCGTACTGGCAAACAGGCACGCAAGGTGTCTAGGCGCGATATGGCAGCTTGTCAAGCAGATGCGGCGACGGGCGGCACGACAGTTAGTGGTACCATGATCCTGGCCAAGAAGGCAGGTATCAAGGTCTTTGTTACTGGCGGCATTGGAGGAGTTCATCGAGAGGCACAAGTCACGATGGACGTGTCAAACGATCTCAATGAACTTTCAAAGAATGATGTCGCCGTGGTTTGCGCAGGTCCAAAGGCAATCTTAGACATTCCATTGACTTTGGAGTATCTGGAAACGATGGGTGTGACTGTAACGACAATTGGACAAGACCACTTGCCAGCGTTCTATTCCAGAGATTCGGGCATTAAATCGCCACAAGTATCACCTACCGTGGAACACGCTGCAAAATTGATCAGTGTCAACCAGCAACTACAGTTAGGCAGCTCAGTGCTCGTCTGTGTACCAATTCCAGAGGACGCATCGATTGACACTAATGAGATGCGAGTAGTGATCGATGCCGCACTTAATGAAGCACAAACCCAAGGAATAACTGGGAAAGATACAACGCCATTCTTGCTCTCTGCAGTCTCCAAGGCCACGCAAGGGCGCTCTCTGGAAGCTAACATCAGACTGGTCATGGAGAACGCTCGTGTAGGTGCTGAGATTGCTGTACGGCTCGCGCAGCTGGAGTCTGCCGCGATGAAGGATGGAATGACCACAGGAGTACAGGGTTCTAGCACAAATTCTCCAGATCGATTGGACGTCGCACAATCTCAAGATGTTGCCAAGTCGTTGCAAGAATTAGAAGATGGTTTATCACTACAGGATGACCTTCCCACGTCAGTCTTGCCGTCTCACGAATCAATGTTAAGCACAAGGGATGCCACACATTCCGGTCCGGAGGTATTAGTTATTGGAGGCGTCGCTGTGGACATGGCTTGCAATATTGGTCGTCCACTCACAGACCTTCAAGCAGTCCTATACACATCTACGGCTGGCTCAGTTTCACGATCGATGGGTGGTGTTGCAGGTAATATTGCTCGAGCTGCGGCCATGTCGGGAGTAAACGTGTCATTATCATCGGTAGTCGGAAGTTTAGCTCCAGATCTTTCTGACAATTTGACGATTGACGCTGATGGCCAGTACATTCTGGACAGGTTTGCATCTTCCGGAATCACGCTAAAAGTTGAGTCAGTACCGAAAGCACGATCGGCTACATATACCGTCGTGCAGCTCAATGGCGAGCTCCTCGTGGCCGTTGCAGATATGAGTATCTTTGAGCAGAAGCGACCAGAATTCAACAAACAACTTGTTTCACATGACTACAAAGCTGTCATCTTTGATGCCAATATTCCAGATGTCGTGAGCACAATCGCGAAGGACGGATGTCCTGCAGATATCGTCTGCTTCGAGCCAACTTCTGCAAGCAAGGCCACCCGCTTCTTTGAGGCTCGATCCGATCATGGAGACCAAGGCGTCTGGCCACTAAATAAAGCGACTCTCATGACTCCAAACATATATGAACTTAAAGCCATGTTCGATTCAGCGCGAAGCACAGGAAGATTCGAGCAGACTCGATGGTGGGAGGTCATCAACGCCCTAGACATAACAGCAGAGTTTCGCGGCAAACTGGAAAACTTTGTCCGCAAGCACCGGACCATCAAAACAGACCTCGAACAAGCAGGAATAGTGCAGCAGGCGATCCACTTACTACCATTCTTCGAAAACATCTACTTGACGATGGGAAGTTCTGGTGTGATGTCGTTCCACTTGAGAACTACGAAAGAGGTACAACTTGAGCATCAGGCTGATGTTCTCACACAAGTGGGACAAGATTGTGTGCTCTACATCTGTTACCACTACCCCCTCAAAGTTCCTGCCATAGTCAATGATACAGGCGCGGGAGACACATTCACGGGCGTTCTCGTGAGTGCTTTGGCCAAAGGGCAGAGTGTTTACGAGAGCGTTCAAGTGGCCCAGCAGGCGGCAGTGCTGACACTAAGCTCTGTCGAGTCAGTAGCCCCAAATCTAAAGTCCTTATTCGAGTGAAATTTATACAGTGACCTTTTATCTAACAAGACATGAATCCTAGACATAGTGAGATAGAAGTATATAGAGCCTCAGAAGACTTCTGTACATGTGCCAATCTGGTAAGGTCGTATCTCTTGTGGACAAAATGGTCAAAAGGTTTGACAATAAAGTTGTGCCGATTCAGCCGTCTGGAGCAAGCGATACGGTGTGGCTTCCTTATCGACGTCTGAGTGGCTGACCCTTACATCATTCTGCATGAGATAAGGATCCCACTGTAGATCTATCTCTCGACCTTCTCTGCCTTCTCGATCGTGGACATTTAGGAAACTCACAATCATGATTGTGCCGTTCATGACGACGACAGCTGTTACGCAATTCTTCGCACTTTTGCAGCGATACAACTACTTGAACACCACATTGAAGTACTGGGAATAGCGGACCTTTCATACAATCTAATCAAAATATGAGCCCTCCGAGCTCAAATTCCAAAAACTATGTGGATGCGTATTCTCCGCAAGAAGTCACTGAGATTCTCGTCATGATGGGCATGCACAAGAGTCGACAACACGTCGACGTGGTTGTCGCGAAATCGTTTCTCGCAGGTACTAAAAACCGTTCGAATGCTCGATCGCTTTACTAAGAATACCCCGGTAGGTGTCTTTCTCTCATTTTCTGGATTAATGACGCTTTTCGTTGGAGGAGGCACACCAGGTCTGCAGGAAAACTATCCCGCTGCAAGAGCCATGTTACAGGCCTTTTTCTACCCGATCGGACTCGTCTTTATCGTCTTGACTGGCGCAGAACTAGTCACGTCCAATATGATGGTCTTCACCATGACAACCTTGCAACGAAAGACGTCCTTGTGGGATCTAGTGAAGAGTTGGACGATTTCCTGGCTCGGGAACTTGGTCGGTAGTTTCTTTGTCGGGTTTGTCCTGTGTTACTGGACCGGCATCCTTGGCGTAGAACCATATAAATCCTACACCATCGAGTTTACAAACTTGCACTTGACGAATCTAGGATTCAGGCAAATCTTTCTCCGCGCAATCGCTGCCAATTGGTTGGTCTGTATGGCCGTCTTCATGTCGACCTCTGCAAAAGACATCTTTTCCAAGGTGGTCGTGATATTCCTCCCAGTATGGCTCTTTGTGACTGTAGGCTACGAACATATCGTTGCAAACATGTTTCTCGTGCAGATGGGTATGTACTATGGTGCGCCACTAACTGTCGGTGAGTACATCTGGAAGGGAATGATTCCAGTCACTTTGGGAAACATCATAGGCGGCGGAGGCTTCGTCGGTGGTCTCTTTTGGTACTTGTACTTGTTCAGACATAGTGAAGGATCATCTCTAGGCGGTGTAGTCGTCGATTCCATTATGGAACGTGGTGCGAATGAGGAATATGAAAAGAGCTTTCTCAAGTGCCGTTGTCATCACCATAATTACCTCAACAAGCCGGCGACTGCATCGGATCGAGACATATTTATGGCTCGACCGTCTGGCACGGATGAACTCGCAGATATGACCGTTATAGAAGGTGTGAGTCCGACATCAGTCTCCGGAGGTAGCGGATTCAACAAGAAATATCCGAATGATCAAGATGCTGAGAAATCCGCCGATCACATGGTGTAATGAGAAGACCAATTTTGCAGCGATGTACAAAGATGAAATCACACATAATCGTAGTGATATGGGCCGCGGACACTTGAATCTCTGCTTCTATCATACGTACGGTCGCCATAGCGAATCGTTTCCGAACTCTGAGGACGAATTTGAGACAGACTCTCTGGGTCGCTGGGTCTCGTGGCAACTTCGGTAATAGTACTCAGCTTGTTCTCAGCGACTCTCGGTTCTTCCCAGCTATATCTATAGCCGAAATCGGGTGATTGTAGCGGAGATCCACTCATTGGACGTGCGATTGAGTCTTCACCGCGTTCCGAAAGCGGCGAGGACTGTAGGAGACGCTCTCCGTCGTCATGCTTGTTTAGGCCTGATCGACCTGACTTTGCACGGGAAAGAAAGGATGTATTGCAGGAACTGGTAATATCATCGAAGGGTGAATAATAGCTTGAAGCATTTAGTGGCCTCGTCCTAGCCCGAGAACCTTTCAACCTTAGCGAGCCTCGCGCGTCTGGTGAGGTAATTGGGTCGACTCCAGCTGCCACATCATCCACCGGCACTTGTATTGCGGACATCACAATGCTTTCCGGACTAAGAGCCCTCAGTGGACTAAGAGCAGTTTTAGTGATGACATCTCTGGACTGTAAAAAAGCTATATCTGATTCACGTATACATTCTGATTGTGCGCCTCGCAGATGACAAGCTGGCAACGTTTGGAGAGCGATACATATCTCGTTTGTTTTTGCCGGCTCAAAACGCTCCGTACCTTTTACCAATTGCCGTCTGTTCAGGTAGTTGAGGAACACGACACAAAAGATGACGATTGTGGGAGGGACGATACATATGCCCAACAATGCGGCGTTCACCGGCATGACTTGGCCATAGCCATGTAGCTTTGCAGTCGTAAAGTGCTACAAGCAAATCCTCGTTCGCCTGGCAACTTGAGAAGGCTGGAATTTGTGAAAGAAGCCGGGTCTATTGTCTGAATCTGAAGCACCATATTTGTGAAATTTATTTACATGTCACACGTTGCAGTTTGAGGTTGTGATGTCCCATGATCGATAGTGACGACCAGGATGTCTGACCGGAATGGTTGTGCAAATGAAATACTTACGAATCATGCCTGACGTGAAGGTCTTGATGCTGCCCAATGTTCAATGCGTTGCTGTAGACGGTATAGGAGTACTAGCTATAGTAGCTATAGGAATAGTAAGGTATTATAAGCAAGTAGCGCAACGTAGTACTGAAGAACGATGAACCGTGAATCTGATTGGTTACTCACACGACAAAATCCCCCCCCCCCCGCAGCAGCGACCAAATGTTCGGTTCCAGCTGCGGACTCCAACAATTGCAAACGGATAAAACCAACAGAAGATCTTGCACCCATTCCCGAACACCCGTAGATACAATGCTATAATATCATCCTGCTGAATCGACAGAAAAAGTCTTGTAGCACGGCTCTGTATCGCGATTACTCTTCAACAATCCAAAGCCCTAGCATGTGTCCGTCCTCCGATCAAGTGACATCTTGCATGAACACTCCTCAAAGATTTCATTAGCGACAAAATCTACTGCTAGTACAGCACGAATTACCATCTCGCTTCTGTTGCAATGTCTTCTCCGATCGTGGGCGATTTCAATCTTTGGTCATCACACAGCACCTGATCCTCCCATGTCGACACCAATACTTCCTAAGCAAAAACAAAACACAATGTCAACGACCATCAATAGCACGGGAGCCGAAATTGAGCAAGATGAACAACTTGTAGCAAAATCTACAATACCAAAGCCCAAGGGTCCTACTGGGATGAATTGTGCTTCTTGTAGGAAACGAAGAATCAAGTGCGATCGAGGTATGCCATGTCAGAGTTGTGTGGTCTTTCGCTGCAGGTGTCTATACAACATTCTACCAAAGAAAAGAGGACCAAAGAGCGAAAACTCACGTCGATCTCGCCTCGAGGATACTTTGCCTGGTGGGAAACCACGAACTTATTCTTCGACGAGCCAGTCTGCTCCAGTACTACATCAAAATCTCGAAGCGAGTCTCGCTTGTGAGGGAATTGCTGGAGAGTCTACGACTTCGAGTCCATGGCTTCTATCGTTGCAAAACATCATATTCCCCGACAAAAAGTTTACAGATGATAGCTATCTTCGTGTGCTGATTGACAAGTATTTCGAGAAGATCTCGGGCAGGACATTCTCATTCATCCACGAGCCGTCGATTCGGTATCTGATACGCAGCAGGAGTTTGCCTCCGCCATCAGTGGCCAATAGCCGCGCTTCTCTGATTTTTTGTATCGCCGCAATGACAATGCAGAGCACAAATTACGAAAACAAGGCAGAAGACACGGAAATCTTGGTAAAGTTGGCCAAATCTCATATCGATCAGGACGATCCCTCCATCGACAACTTGCAAGCTCTCCTCGCACTGGCGATCGCATATCTGGCATTTGGAGATACCAGAAAGTCCTTCATGTCGGTCGGCGTCTGTTCCCGAATGGCCATTGCGCTAGGCCTCCTTCGAGAGCCTCCGCGATCATTATCGCCACTGCTCAAGGAGACTCGGAGGCGATGTTTCTGGGCTACATATATCCTTGACAAATACACTGCAGCCGGCTCGAAAAGGTTTGCCACTTACGACGATAACTTCATCAAGGTCAACTTTCCATGTCGCGAAGAATATTGGAAGTCCGCCAACTCTGCCGCCATTCAGGAGAACCAGACGTCGCTGGCAAACAGTGAAGTACAGGGCTTCTTCTCGTCGGAATACAACGTCTTTCAGCAATACCTGCTCGTGGTCTCGATTCTCGGTCAAGCCGTACAATATCATCAGTTGGGAGGTGTCGAAGGTGATTCTCACTTTCCCTGGCATCAGCAATCACGGCTCTCCAAAATTCGTATCGCCTTGCAGAATTGGGCATCGCGAAATATGCAGCAATTGAGTCTCTGTGACGAGCAACTCAGGAAACGCATCACGTTGCCGGACGGTCAAATATATATGATGATGCGAGCAATCTACCACGCCATTCACTGCTTACTGTACCTCAACGTGCTGCCAATGTCATTGGACGAGCTCGAGAATGGCCCTGCTTTGCAACAGGCTTGGAGGAGAGAGGCGGTTGAGACGGTCCTGCAACATTCGAATCACATTGGAGAATTGGCGGAAGCGTTGCTAAACGAATTTCCAGATCGAAAGGTCGATTCCAGTGTGCCTGCGTTTTTCGGGTTCTGCACGTTTGTCGCCGGGATAGGACACGTCTATGGCTCTCACTATGAGGAAGCACCGTTACCGCATCGCATCAGTCCGTCAAAGTCCAAGAAACACTTTGTCAATGAATTCGATCTGCTCAATTCCCTGCGAACCAATTGGAAAGCCATGGAACACCAGTTTCTGATTTTGAAAATATTGAGAAAGGAGCACATGTCTGTCGTCAACAACGGCACGCAGAAATCAATCTATTATAATGAAGATATCCTGGCTCGCTACGAGGTTCTCAAGGGCGTCGATTGGGCGCACTGTAGTCTCGCGCCCATCTACGGACAGGAAAAGTACGAGACGGCAGGAGCGTATGAACCGCCTCGTCAGACGTCTCCCGAGCGAGTCGATGGGCAGAGTCCGGTCGATAGTGTGAATTTCTTGCAACAGACGGAAAATCTCTCATTGAGTCAACGACAAACACTGGGGGGAGAGACGACGCAACTCTCGCCCGGTGAGGAGGAGAGGTACGAAGGATTGTACGACGTAGTACAACAACGACTCGACATGGACGGCGTCTCTGATTACCTCGAATTCGACCTCTTGGACGACGAGATGATGATGATGGACACGGGCGCCTTTGAAGTGCAGGACGGGCAGATGTCCGGGCAGCAGCATATGGACGTGGATCCATTCTTGATGAGCTTGCAGCCGCTCAGGAACGTGCCCCCTGGTCCCATCTAGTCGTTCAGACCATTGTGTATCATGTATATATATATATCCAACAAGCATAAAGTTTGTCAGTCACTATGCGAGTCACTATATTCCGAGAGCCATTGCGACTGATTTAGTGTTTTTCTGTGAGACGTTTAATCATTACAAAGGAGAAGCAGATTGGCTCCACTCGATCTGTGATTGGGCGGTTGTGGGGTATCGGCAGATCTCCCGCGCTCTCCTTCGTCATTTGCGGATTCGGCGGATCGGGTTCGTCCCCTTCTCCGTCATTTCGATTTCCTGCCCTCGAGTGTCTCTACGTACTTGCCTCGCTTTTCCTGCTCTCCTCAGACTCTATACATCATGATGGTCTCTGACCACCTACGTCTATAGTATACGAGACCAAGGCATACGCCTCGGAACATCCGAGGCACCAACTTGCGAATCCTTCTCCTGTTCCTCGTCTTGTGACATAGTTACAAAGTGTCACACATGTTGAGTGGCATAATTGGTCGTCATGTGCCGATACCACAGGGAAATACAAAAAGTAATGTCTCGAATCAACAGGCAAAGTATCGTCGAGTCCCAAAGTCACGACGTCCGGGCCCGTGGCGAGACTATGTCCTGAAAGCACTCCCGGCATCATCGGGACCCTACGATGTCGGGAGCATCGACCTCGAAATCACGGTGGAGAAGGAGGACTTTGGGATCGTGAGGGATGGGAAACCGGCCGTGTTGTTGGAGACTGTGTTGTGGACGATTTACTACCCGATCGCCCTGGGGACCGGGGGTATGCGCGCGGCCGATGGGAAGAAGCGGTGGTCTCGTCAACTATGGCTCAACAAGGATCGCGCGGCGATGGCTCGTGGGTACGGCGACTTTTCGGGCGTCAATAAAGCGTTTTGTCAGACGTTTTTCGTGGGGACGGTCGGGTTGACTAAATTGCCAGTCTGGCGAAACGCGCCTCTAGCTGACCATTTCCCCGCGGATGGCAATGTCCATGAGAAGGGGTCCGACATCAGGGACAAGTCTGCGACGGAACATCCTGACCGGGCACCAATTTTCCCACTCATGTTGTTTAGTCACGGTCTGGGCGGCACGAGGACGACGTACTCTGCCATCTGTGGCGAGTACGCGTCGTACGGATGGGTCTGTTGCGCGGTAGAACATAGGGATGGATCGGGCCCTCGATCCTTTGTCAACTACGAGGACGGGCGAAAACCGAGGGTGGTGGACTATGTCCGTTCCGCCAACGGCAAGAACGACACGGCCAACGACGTCCCTACCGACCACGAACTCCGTAACGCGCAGATTCGCATGAGAAAGAGGGAACTCGACCTCGTGCACGACTTTATGGTGCAGATTCACGAGGGCAGAGGGGAAGAGTTGGCGAGGAAGAATCTACGGTACAAGCAGGCAAAGCACCTCGTGGGCGCGACTTCCAAGGGCACGAAAGGGATCGATTGGAGGACGTGGAAGGGACGCTTCCAGATTATGAATGTTTGCATGTGCGGACACTCGTTTGGCGGCGCAACGGCGCTGTCGGTGTTAAAGACACCAAAGATGTTGGAGTACATCAAGTACGGCATCCTCCTGGACATTTGGGGCCAGGCCATGCCCACCCACGCCATCGACGACGAACACAAGGTCGTGCAGACGCCCGTCCTCTTCATGGGCAGCGAGTCCTTTCTCTACTGGGAGGAAAACTTGAAACTCATGTTTGATCTCGCCCGACGCGTCGCCAACGAAGGTCAGCCCGTCTGGATGTTTACCCTCCGCGGATCCTTTCACCTCTCCTTTTCCGACTTTGGCGTCCTCTGGCCTCGTCTCTTTCGACTCTTTTTCAACGCCCGCATCGACCCACAACGCGCCATCGACATAATCGTCACCGCCAGTCTCGAATTTCTGAGAAAAGTCATGGGTCCGGAATTCGCCAAATGGAACCGAGGCAGCGACGAAGGAATCCTCCAGACGCCCATCAGCGACAAGTGGCGAAACATTCAGGGAAAGCGCAACGATTGGCGCCGAAAGATGAAGACTCACGCCGACGACGAGCACGAGATTTGGATGCACTTGACTCCCACCAGTGGATTCGCCGGCGTCGAAGGACACAATACCGGCGGCACCGACGCCAAAGCTCACCCCAAACACGTCTCCACCGACCCTCAAAACACCAACTCTAGCGACAGCAAGAACTTTGCCAAGCAAAACCACCCAGACTCGTGCCAGCGCGGTAATGCTCCATAATCTCTCCCAGATCAAGGGAAACCATGTGAAAAAGTACAACAACGACGAATGGAGACGAGTAGTAATGAAGATAGTTGAATTAATGCAATTTTGTAGATTTAATCTTTTTGACAATCATGTTTTTACATTGCCACGCTGCTCAAATATGTGTGCATTGCCGATACAGTATATCCGTGGCTCCTGTATGCTCTAAATCTCTTTTACTATTCCCGAATGCGGTTCTGTGTCCGCTTTGATCTCTGGGGTCCCCGGTACCTTGGGATCTATCTGCTGGCCATTATCCAAGTTCGGAGTGAAGACTGGCGTAGCATCAATTTGCTTCGAAACGGGACTTGTGTCATGTGAAGCATGTCCGTTCGTCGTGACTGCAGGTTGAGACTGTGGTGATGTGCCCTCGGAATTTCCGACGTCACGCTTCTCTGTCGTGTCTGGATCCAGCTGATCGTTGTATCGAGGATTGTTTGGATAAATACAATCGGATGGTTTCAACTCCTTCTTGATGCATCGATCGCAGATTGGTTCTTCTCTCGAGCATTGCTTTTTATCACGCGCACATCTACTGCAACGAGATCCTAATTTTCGAGATCTCTTGGCTTTCGGCTCTCCATGTCCCAGATCGCCTTGTACATTGTGCAAAGGAGATGCAGAATTGCGAGTTGGATCGACCATCGTGGTGGCAGGTAATTCCTGCTGATTGCCTGGTGATGCAGGACTTGCCATCGGCATGGACACATATATTCCAGAGTCAGAGCAGGAGGCAGCCAAGCCCATCTCCGTACAAGACTTGCACGGACGTTCCTTATCACATTTGCGCTTTCGAGTCTTGCATCTGAAACACGTCGTAGCAGCCTTCGGACCTTCGGAAGATGGTTGCGAGCCGTTAGTATGCAGTCTGGGCGGGGAAGTCGGCACGTTTGAAAAAGACATTAGTGGAGGCAGGTAACTGTTGTCAAATGTGTAATTATGGTTCGTGCTTTCTGCAGACTGGATTGCTGTCTGCTGTTTTGGTTGCTCTGGCTTTGGTGGCTGCTGAGTCGGTACAGTTGTCTTGTCGGTAGATTCGAAAGCGTCGGCTTTCACGTCGAGAGTCGCGTTCTGTCCAGTAGGTGTACGGTGCGATGTACTTTCTTCACTGTCAGGGTCCTGGTAATTTCTCCGAGAGCTCGTAGGCCCTGTATGTACTTTATTGCTATCGCCAGGAGATAATGACACCTCCAACCAACATTCCACAAAGGTGCCGTCAGGTGTGACCACTCTTGCTGGTTCTGGAGGAGCCAAGCCACTGCTTGACTTCTCGTAATCCTCCATAGCAAGATCTGTCTTGAGAAGGAGAACTTGTCCTCTCTTTTCATCGTCAGTCAGATTATATTCTGTCTGCAAACCTGGCAATGTTATCTGTAATCTTTCAGCATAATACTTCACATAGTCCAATAGAAGTCTAGCAACCATGACTGGAGAGCCTATTAGCCTATCATAGGGTACACCTTCAGAGGACTTTCGCCCAAGTTTTGTGTCATGGGACACAGCATTTGAGTACAAAAGTTGAGCCATTTTATACACACCCATGATTTGATGCTTATTCAGATGTTCCCTCGATGCTAGAATGCCGAGAGCGGTGAACCACAAAGTTTTGGTGAAATGGGGAAAGCGAAATTTGCCAGGGACTTTCGTAAGTTCTTCAATATCTGCGATTTCTAGATGCTTCTGCATACCATATAGATGTAAAAAGTTGCCACCGATGACAAGGGATTTCTTAGGCGTGTGTACGGCATGGATCCAGCCGGAAGGAATAAACATTGTGTCTCCTTCTACCAAGTCCACCCTAAAAGTGTCCTTACATTGGTCTGCTAGAAAGATTTTCCCCTGATTAGACGACTTACACCAGTCGCTGTATTTGTGCAGATTCGTAGTCGTTGGGGGTATGAATAAGAATGTCTTGGAGCCTTGCAGAATGTGATAGTACACAGAGGTACCAGCGAAGTCTACATGGAAATCCGTATAAGAGTTCTGTAAGGACATGAGGCAGTAGGCTTGTACCTTGGGAGCTTTCAATGTAGGGTTTGTCCTTTTCGGCCAATAACATGTGACAATGTCAAGGTCTCTCACAACACGAGGCCGTCTGATCTGCTTCTCCAGCTCAGTGTCGGTGACCTCCAAGGAGATGACGTTTCTGACCCGTATGGGTGATGGCTCATTATAGTATGCGGCCCAGCGTCCGAGAGTCCAGCCTTTGTCTTCACCTTGTGTCGGCACATCCATCACCTCTATCGGGACATCATGGCCGACCAGACGAGCCACTTCATCAACAGTCAAATTGGCAGGCATGGCCATCTCGAGACCGCTCGCATCATGTACGATGATGGGTTCTGTAAAGCCATGGGACTCCAAGTATTCCTTCGTGAGTGAAGAAGCATCAAGTTCTTTTGCGAGCGACTTCGAGAACCGATGTGTTTCAATCAATCCCGTATACGAGTGTCGCAATGGATTTACATGCTCGCCAGCATCGAGTGCGGTATAATCCACACCAACCTTAGCTCTCTTTGGTCTCTCCTCTCGTAGTGCTGTAGTGCCACGACCGGAAGCGTGACATTGCTCGCAGAAATAAACAACTACACTTTGTGGGGCAAGTTTCAGACATGTGGCATGGTACCACGTTCGACAGGCATCACAAGCGATCCATGCAATGTTTGGTTCTGTCGACTGCTGCAACCCGGATGAGCAGAGTGGACAGGACTCGACTTCTTCGTTGTCAGAAGCAGCCTTTCTCTTTGTCATAGTCGAAAAGACTGCTCATCTGCAGATTGAATATCTTGGTTGCGTTTTTGTGAGACGCAACTTCCTAAATCGTGGAGACTTCATAAGAAATCAATCTCTAGCCGTCCGCCTACCGAAGAGATCAGAGTCAATCAACCAATCAGAAGTGTAGAACTAGTCCCCACACCGGCTGCTCGAAATTATGGACTCTGGATTACGTACATGGCTCACTCAACTTAAAGAATAGAAACTGTCATTCACACATTCTCATCCTTGCTGACTGTAGCTATATCGAGATCCTGTATTGAGGATCTGAAGTGCTAGGACATGCTTCCTCAAGCCAAGTACATCGCCAAATGTGCACAGTATCTGAGCGATGTTTCGCTACGGAACAAGAATTGTCTCGTGGTGGGAGCAACGAATGGTATTGGACGGTCTATAGCATTGAAGATGTCCTCCTTGGGTGCGAATGTGACCGTTGCTGGTAGATCCAAAGAAGGCGGGTCCGCAGTCCTTTCGTCATTACGAAACAAGGGCATCAGTGAAGATCAAAAACATTCATTTGAGCGAGTCGACTTGACTTCGCAAAGAGACACAAAAAGATTCCTAGAGTCCACTTCTCAAAAGCTCAAACAGTATGGTGGGCTCGATTATCTATTCCTGACTGCCGGAAAGCCGGCCAATGGCAAACAAACAATCACTTCGGAAGGACTGGAAGCTCATTTCGCACTGCAATGTCTCGGCAGGTACTCTGCAGCATACAAGTTTGCAGAAGTGATGAACGCAGGTGGTTGTGTCACAGTGGTGTGTGCACCCGGTCAAGGTTTCACGGCACCGGCGGACGATCTCGAGTACTTGAAGCCTGAAAATAAGAGGAAACACTGGATGTTGAGTGCTGCCGGCCGTGATTCACTATATGTGGATTCGGTTTTGATGAACCTCGCCCAAAAATATGCAAGCATAAAGCTCAATGTGGTTCACCTGTTTCCTGGGTTCGTACAAACCACATCAGCTCAGACCGCTGGCTTTCCATTTCCAATTCCGTTATTGGCCAGCGCATTCGCGTCTCTTGCAGCAACGAACGTGGATCAATATGCCGTTACGCCCGTCTATGAAGCATTGAAGTGTGGGAAGATAGGAGCTGGCGGGTACCACGCCAAGAATCAGTATGGATCGGATGTGAAGATGAAGCCTTGGGTGTTGGACTCTAGCAACCGAGTGGCATGTGTCGCCTACAGTGACAGACGGATTGCGGAGGCATTGCAGAGCACGGAAGGACCTGATGGCAGTCAAGTTGGGAGTTAGGCATAGGTGCCTGAATGGCAGACATTGACGCGCTTGTGAGGAAGGCCTTCTACTGTGGCTAACCTGCAAATGCAGACGAACAAGTGAGCCGATCGTGGAGAACGATATTTACGCGAGCACACACGCCCCAAAACTATTGCTTACAAGTGGCACGGCTTGCCAGTTTTGAGCTCTCCAGCACTGAAGAGAGGTCAGTCCTTGTTTGACATTACACGACGAGATACAAGTCGAGCTGGGCAATAGGAGAAATCGAGGTACGCTGCCTGTAGGCACATATATCTCGTAACCAATTTGTGATTATGCATAGACACAAGCATGCATACATCTCGAATGGCAGGAGAGGACCGGGTTTGACGGATGTACAGACTATCAAAAAGTGTATGTAGGCGTCATGTTATAGGGCTGCTGGCGCTAGTTATCAGCCTGTACAAATATTTTCAGATGCTGTCAAACTGGTTTTCAAGTCTTTTGGTTGGCTCGTCTTTGGGGCACAGTTCGAGCCAGCAGCTACTTCGAGCGAAGGTTGATGGACGGAGTGCGGGGAAGGTGGCTAGAAGGAAAAAGGCAAGTTTCTGATTGGCTGATAATGAAAGAATTGGCGGCTCCAAATCCCTTGCGTTGCCATCCGTTCGAAGCTACAGACTGCGCTGAGACCCCCAGATTCTAAGTTTTCCGGTGCAGCCGATGATGAGAGTCAAAAGTGGAAATTTCTCCCCACAGGACAAAGCACCACTTTGTGGGAGGGAAATACTTGGGGTATATCTATCCTGCACTCTGCCCTCCAGTGTCTACTGATCCACGTCACGACCAAGGTCTTCTAGCCCACTCTCTGGTTTCCTTCCTCTCTCCCCGAATCTCAAGCTCTGCCCGGTGCTTGCTACAAAGGGATCATGGACAAGACAGAAACTTCTCACCTAGAGCAGGCTCATCCGCTTGAGACTGGCTCTTCTCACAATTCTGAACTCAAGGATGGTCACGCTTACCACGCTGGCATCGTCCACGTCGAAAATCACATTCCCTTCTCGGCTGCTGAAGATCGCGCCCTGATTCGCAAGATTGATCTGAGGACTATCCCATGGTTGTCCTTCCTCTATCTCCTCGCCTTTCTCGACCGAGCCAATGTAGGTAATGCCAAGTTGGAGGGTCTGACCAATACCCAGGCGAAAGGAGGTCTCGGCATCACGGATCAACAGTATCTCTGGGGTCTGACCATCTTCTTCATCTCCTATGCATTCTTCGAAGTGCCGTCCAATATTCTGCTCAAGCGTTTGAAGCCTCACATCTGGTTCCCAATCATCATCTTTCTCTGGGGAGTCAACATGACTTTGATGGGTTTGATGAAGAACTACAACGACTTGCTCGCCGCTAGATGGTTCCTCGGTGTGTTTGAGGCCGGTCTCTTCCCGGGAGTCAACTACTACCTCTCCTCGTGGTACAAGCGATCAGAATTTGGTGTTCGAGCAGCAATTTTCTTCTCCGCAGCGACCGTTGCCGGTGCCTTCGGTGGTCTCTTGGCTGCTGGTATCGCGCAAATGTCTGGCACGGGAGGTAAACTCGGTTGGGCGTGGATCTTCATTCTTGAAGGAATTCTGACTGTCGTTGCCGCCATTGCCTCATTCTGGATCATTGTCGACTTTCCCGACACGGCCTCTTTCCTCACCGAGCGAGAACGTGCACAGGTCGTCTGGCGTCTGCAACAGGATCAGCAAAAGTCTGCCGCTGGAGAAGGATTCGAATGGAAGCGATTGTTGGAGGCCTTTTCCGACATCAAGGTCTGGTTGGCCATGATTGTCTACATGGGCGCAGACGGTGCTCTCTACGCCTTCTCACTTTTTGTACCGACCATCATCAAGGAATTGGGTTACACAAACACGAGAGCACAGCTGTTTACCGTCCCACCATATGTTTGCGCTGCCTTTACAACCGTCATGGTGGGTGTGCTCGCTGATAGATTTGGCAACAGAGGAATGTTCAACCTGATTTGTTCCTCCGTGGCAATCGCGGGATACGCCATGCTTCGCTCCACTGGAAATGCGCACATCAGTTATGCCGGAGTCTTCTTGGCTGCGATGGGTGTGTACCCAATGATTCCCAACACGGTGGCTTGGTTCTCCAACAACTTTGAGGGAGCTTACAAGCGTGGTATTGCGCTCGCCATCTTCATCTCCTGGGGAAACTTGAACGGAGCAGTCAGTTCCAACATTTACCGAGCAAAGGACAAGCCGAGATTCAAGCTCGGTCACGAAGTCGTGCTCGCTTACTTGTGTCTCGCCTTTTTCGGATCGCTCATCACTCTACTCTACCTCAGAGGAGAGAACGCCAAGAGACGAGCTGGAAAGAGGGACGACCGCATCACCAACAAGAGCGAGAAGCAAATCATGGATTTGGGAGATCATCACCCAGAGTACGTCTACCGATATTAAATACTGTACATTATTCTTCGTTCGATCGGTGCCATATTTTCCTCAGTAGCATAGATACCATGATCATATATATGTACATATTTATACATCACTTGACCGTCACATACTCGATGACACTGCAATACTAGACTCTCATTATGAAATTCAAGTAGAGTGATGGATGAATGTGAGCACGTGCAAGTGTGTGGTCTATCGGGGATTTTAAGCGTGAGACCTCGGGATGGCTCAAATGTCAGATTTTCCATTGGAGGAACGAGCACACAAGAGGCGTTGATGTGTCATGTCACTTTTTTCGCCGGCGATCAATTGTGATTAGGTGACACGACTTCCATTGTCCACGAACAATGGCATTGGTCCATTCAAGCTAGTACGACACTATTTCATCCATTATTTCAATCCTAGGACACTTTATTTCTTCATTGTAACATCTTGTCTGTCGTTCACAAATCACACTCGTTTCTGTAACAAATTGGCGAAATAATTAGAAATGATATCGTCCGTACTCATCCTGTTGAAATTGTTACAAGTCACGACGGCGTTGGTGGGCAAGAGGGGTCTGATTGGAGTCGATAATATCCACTCGTTGGGCGATCAAGCGACACTCCTAAAAGGAAACGCGACGACGTGGGCATATAATTACGGCACGCAACCAGGAAATTCGACGTGGTTTGGGTCCCTCGAATTCGTCCCTCAATTATGGGGAGGCAACGACGCCGCCAATTTCATGTCTCAAGTCCTCGCGAACGCGCCGGCGACAAAGCACGTCTTGACATTCAACGAACCAGACGGTCAAGGATCAGGACAAGCGACCATGTCTCCTGCTTTGGCGGCCACTATTTGGAAACAATACGTCGAGCCCTTGCGAGCACACAATATATCGCTCGGTAGTCCCGCATGTACCGGGACCGACGGCGGCATTCTCTGGCTCCAACAGTTTATGGGAAACTGTACCTCTTGTCACGTCGATTTCATCACCACCCATTGGTACGGAACTTTTGCCGGGTTGAGTTCTCATTTGGGACAATTATACAGTACTTTCAACGGCACCAAGATCTGGGTCACCGAGTTGGGCATAGACAGTGCTTCTGTGCAAGAGACGCAAGGGACTTTTCAGACGTCCGTCGCTTGGTTGGATGGACTCTCTTGGGTCGATCGATACGCTTGGTTCGGAGGATTCCGGTCCATCGATTCCAATATCGGACCGAACGCTACCTTTCTCGATGCGACCGGGTCATTGACCACCATTGGCAAGGATTATCTCTACACCAACCAGACCCTCACCACGACTTCCTCCTCCACCGGCAATAACGCCGCAACGACCACCAGAGCCAGTACCACCACGGCCACGGCCACGACTAGTTTTGCCAATTCTCTCTCTCAATCACTCGCATGGTCCATCTGTGGTCTCTTGTTTATACTATGAGCATTTAAATTTTCCATTTCTGTACATATATATATTTCTTACTAGACATACAATGAAACTTCATGAATCGGCAACTAATATCTCCACACCCTTCAGTAATCCCATGGCTCGAATCGTGTACCCATCACTCCACTGATCCCCTCTTGTTCTCCACGCACCGGGTCCGAAGGTTCCGAGTGTTCCATCAGGGACATGAATGGCACCAAATGCGTGGTCTCTATTGCCAAAGACCATCATTCCCACTTTATAGTCGCTGTCATTGTCGAGTACGCCCAAGTCCAATTGATAGGGCGGTAATGCGATCCTACCTACACGACTTTTATCGATAGAGACGGCGAGCACAGGGTTCACGCCCAACTCGGGAACTTTCAGGGCGGTTCTTTGGCCGGTCCCGGTGAGAGTAAAGGTATACTCGACGTTGCCAGTGTAGAATGGTAGTCCCTGCGCGGTATAATCACCAAACCCAATCTCGCCCAGACTTTCTTTCGTGATGATTGCCATCTCGCCCTTTTGTGCGTCCGAGTCGATAGCTACACTAAAGTCTCCCAACAAGTATACTCGTTCCAGACACGTATTCAATTGATCAAACGGAATCTCAAGGATGATTTCGTGTTTACCCTTTGTGATTTGTGGTAATGGAATACGCGAAATACTTGCGTCCACCCAATGTTTCGTGGTGTCCATGATAGGGATGTGGATGCCGTCCAAGAGAACCTTGGTGATTTTGGCACCTTCAATGGCCAGATCGACGTTTTTGAGAGAGGCTTTTGTGATAAAGTAGTACCTGAGATATACCTTGTGACTTGGTTCCGGTCGTGGACGCGGAGTCGCCCATGGTTGAGCCATCGCATCGCCTCGTCTCCGAAACTCCAATTTGTCCCTGACTTGGTCATCGATTCTCAAGATTTCGTCTATTGGTGACCAGGCACCTTCTTGGTCGACCTTGTAACTACAAAAGTCCAGCAGCAAGCAGTTTGGCTCGTCTAAAGTAGCCGAAGATGGGCTTTTGAGAGATTTTGAGTGCTTCCAATTTGCACGATCTTGATGCCTTGATTTGCGCAGGAGAGACAACGTATCTGATTTGTTCCAGGATGAGTGATCGATATTATTTGGGCGTGTTCTTTGTGAGAGTCGAAGCAAGAGCGTGGCACAGCCATCGAATACCCAATCGAATGACACACTATCTGCACTTTGGCGGAAATGTAGTGGCCAATCATCACCACTTAACGTGTCGAGTACCTCTATGCTGGACCATGTTGTACGTTTATCTTGATTTATAGTTATCCTTGTGTCGAATGTGCTGTCTCGATCAGTATTGGCGATGAAAACAAAGGCTTGGTCGCCGTCGTCACGCCATTGATACAGTAAATTGTGTACCCTTTCATTAGTCTTTGTATTTATAATCTCGAGCTCTCGGTAAGATGCCATTTGTTGCAGGATAGTACACCTTGAGAAATTCACGCGATCGACCTGTAAACTCTCAAATCTTTTTGAAGGACGAGCATCGACATACTTCGGATCGCGCCCTGCGACTATAACCTTTCCTCCACGCTCTACGAAAGCTTCTAGTAGTGTCAATGTGGTTGACCTGATAGTAAGTAATTGTGGCAGGATGACGACATCGTAAGTAGACTGTCCCACTCGTAGAGTACTAGATTTATCATTCGAAGCACATAACTCGGGCAACAACGCCTCAGATAGGAAATCAAAGTCAATGAGGCCGAACAACAACCACTCCGAAAGTTGTGAGAACCACTCGTCCTGTAAGCCTTGTTCCGGAGCAGTTTGCTTACAACCATATACCAACCAGAAACTCTCAATAGGATGGAGCACCGCAACTCGAGTTCGCGATTTGCCACGGGACATTGCTATTGCCACACGAGCAAAGTGATCTTCCACAAACCCATATTCCTTGTACCAAGGACTCTGATATCCAATTTGTGCTGGATAATCACGCTTAGCCTCACCGTTCATAGATACCCAGCTCAAGTGGTGACTACGCAATGTCACTCCCAAGGCAGCTTGCCAATCGCCCTGTCCTTTGTAACCTTTGAATGAAAATGTCCAATTAGTGACTCCGTATAGTTCACTCATACAGCCGGTCCTGCCATATTGTCGCACAACAGATGAACACTGCTTGACAGTATTGTATTCACGTGAGTCTACAAGCATATCCACACCAGGAATCTGCATTGATCGATACGTCCGCATAGCTTCTCCCAAGCACTGTGTCTGTTGTACCAAGGTAGGTTCCTCCATCATATGACCCATCTGAGCGATCGAATGAGATTCGCACCACTCGGACAACTGATCGAGAAATGCAGAAGTGAACAATTCGGCAACATGATCATGATACTTGTACCGTACTAAGCTGATAGAGTCCTTGTCTCCATGACTTGGGCTTTGTCGCTGCACATCCCAGAAGAGCTCTGGCAAAGTTGCGACGATATCCAAACCCGTCTCAATCTTGAAAGAATTCTGCAATCCCTCGGTCCACGGTGCAAAGCAATCCTTCAATTCGTCAGCACTATCCAATTGTACCATTCCCGAGAATTGTGGTTCGTCAGTGAAGATTGCGGTGACAGTCTTGCCAAATTCATCTCCAATACCTTTACTCTTGTAGTAGACTTCGTGAGTGGAGTCCAAAAAGGCCTTCATGGCTCGTGGAGACATGGTGTCAATGTACCAGGCGTCATTGTACCACGACGAAGACGGGCTGGACTCCACATATGCATACCAGATGACTTCACCCGGCTGTAAGACATCGCTTGGAAGGTTATTGTCTTCGTTCTGCATGTGACGATAGTGCGCAAAGCCTGATTCATCTAGCTTAATGGCATAGCGACCGAGGAGGTACCCCGATTCTCCACGAAATGGCGCACTACCAGTGGACACGCCCGTATCAGCTCCATGCCCTGGTGTTCCATATTTCCAAGGCGTAAATAAGAGGTGCAGCATTCGCAAAGAGGGATCGTCTTTCGTGATCAATCCCCCGGCTGCACCTGAAGGCCATCGATCTTCATCATACAGAAAAGCCTTCATGTCCAATTTTTTGGCCTCCGCAATGCATGCAGCGGCACAATTCATAAAGTCATCTCCTAGATACACGGTATCAAGGCCGACTCTAGCATGCATTGTGAAGCCACCAATACCCATATTCTTTAGTGCCTTGATTTCCTTGCGCAAGAGAGGCTTGTGTAACCTCGAGTTCCATGCCCACAATGGACAACCTCGATATTCGGAGGTCGGATTCTTGAAAAGCTGCGCGGAAAAGATCTCTCTAGATTTAGGATAGAGATCAAACTGAGAAGCTCGAGGTAGCTTTAGCTCCTCATTCTGCGCCATCTGTACGACCGGAGGACTTGGACCGATACTCGGCACAGGATGCTACCTGCTCCACTTTCCTAATAAAATGTAAACAAATGCCGATATATTGACCGAGTTCACGATGCCCTTGCGGGATTGTAGGTACTATATAGTAATGATGAAATGACACCGACGAGTTATCAATCGAGGTCTTCTCGTAATTGAGGACGACCTTGATTACGGAGTTTGGCATTGAGAGCAGTTACGCGGGGGAATTCAGTGGTGAAGGATGGCAGTCAGCCACTGACAAAGAGTGGGGACACTTTAAACCGCAAACCCGCCTGCAGTGGAGACACAAACTCTGTACGCATCATCATACGCCGTTCACACCTGTAGCTTCGATACAATATTTTGATGAATAATCACATCACAGAGACCAATTATCACAAGCCGAGCCCGCTCAGCTCACTCAAGATCATGGAGTCCTCCTTTCTGACTTTTCTCCCGCTCCTGGTTGTCTCCGTGGGCGACTGATTCTCTTTATTTGGCGAATCAAAGGTGCTGTCAGTCGTCATGTCACAACTCAAGGCTCGTCTACTGTTCTTTATGGGCATCGTCTCTGTCGCTTTACTTCGTTTCGTCGACATCAGACTCTGCGCCGAATGATCTGAAAGTTGGTCCACCCGTGGCAGAGGGGCCGGGGCATTGGCGGGTGACGGATCGTCCCTCACTCCGCCCATGACAGCCATTAGCCGTCTACTTAGATCTTGAGCCTTTTCGAACTCTGCACATCTTCTGTCATAGCTTCCTCGAATTTTTCTCAACGATTCTTTCAGGCTACTGTTCTCGTCACTTAGGCTCTGATGCATCGAGTCACTACGATTCTTGGTCAGTCGTAATTCGTCCTCCAATGTTCTCAACGATGATCGATGGTCCTCCTCCAGCAGCCCGATTTGTTCATCCGCCAGACGTTTCGTGTTTTCCAGATGTGAACGAAGCTCTGTGACAACTTTGTTTTGAGCATTTGTGTCAGCTTCAAGCCTGCTATTATGTTCCTCGAATTGACGCATTTTCAGATCGAACTCCTTACTTCGTACGGCAAGGTCATCGCTGAGTGCCAGCATTTTCGCTTTCTCCTGCTGCAATTCTTGTTCTAGTATGTCTAATTTGGTGGCAGTAGCTGCATGATCAGCTAGATCCTGCTGATGTACGACAATATGATTAGCAACCTTTGCTTGTTCGAGGCGCAATTGTGCAACACTATCCTCTAGCTGAGCTGTTAGTCGATCTTTCTGGTCAATTTCAGTTTGTAATGTGGCAGTCAGATCCGTGATATGTTCATCTTTCAGTTGACACTGTTCTTGCAGAGCTCTCTGGCAGTCTTGCAAATCTGCTTCCAATCGTTTGTTGTGATTCTCGATATTGGTAACGGTAGCTTTGTGTTTTACATCAAGTTGCTCTCCTTGTATCACGCGGGCGTTGCTGATCTCGACCTCTCGAATCAAGTTCGCAATCACGCCTTCATATCTTGCACGCTCCTCGAAAACGTGCTGATTTTCTGCGTCTCGTTGTTGCAGCTCTGAATTTGCCTCCTCGAGTTGTGCTTGTAACTGCCGAACCAAGGTTTGCGCTTGATCAAGAGCTCGTTCACTCTCATGCAGCGGCTCTTCGTTAATCTCCGCTCTTCTTTCGAGGTCCCGACATATGTTGTCAACTCTTGCAACCATTGAAGTATGCTGATATTGTGCCTCGTTGTGCAAATCTTTCAGGAGTTGTGATTTCCAACCATGACTGCCGGACCCGGAATGTGGTGTACTGATAGCTTCGTGAAAACGAAAACTTTCGGCGTCCTTGAGGCGAGCAATCCCACGGTCTAAGATTTGACATTCTCCAAGACTATCAGTCAGGGTGTCAAGTAAAGCATTGGTCAGAGAATAACCATCGATTGCATGTTCTGGAGTCTTGGCTTCAGCCAGCGTGCAGATGATAAGTCTACAGATACATTGATGCAGTCTCTGGTCTTCTGAAGTCCGCTCATCCCTAAACTTCCTCTTACTTACGTCCGTGTACCGTGTAATAAGTTTGGCGAATCTTTCTGTCGAGAATAGTGAGCCTATGTATTGTCTACTGTCAATGTCTTTATGAAGGGAGTGTACGATTCTTGTCATGGCGTGAGTTCGAGCACGCGATAGCCAATCTATTCGATCTTTCACGAATCCGTTTTGATGGTCGAGTATCTGCTCAAGCAAGATATCAAGCCCAAGTTTCGAAGGACCGGAGTACGGAAGCATCTGCACAAAAATCTCGACAGCCTGTAAAGACGAACTATCGTTCTTGATCCTCTCTAGTGCATGTGTGCAGAGTCGCATGCCTAGGTTGTTCAGGTCAGGATTCAAAGCCGCGGTGGAGAAAATCAAAGGTATATATCTGCAAGCAATACTCACAAGTGTGCTGTCTGTTTGAATCTCCATCTTGTCGAAGAGTTTCTTTGTGCTATTGATTCCTTCTCTTGACTGTAACCATTCGTGCAGAGTTTGCCGATCCAAAGCGTTCAAGATGTTGATGATGGACTCTACATTCCTCATGAGAGCTTTCGATTGACTAAACTGATTCTCCGACGACATCTGTGAAATGATAGTACTCAGCACTAATCGTATGACTTTCTTTCCCTTCTCTTCTACAAACAAGCTTTTACTGTTCTTCGAGCTCTTATCGGATTTGTCACCAGTATTACTTGATATTGAGCTGAGACAAGACAGTGCGCCCAATACTGTACTCGTTTCATTTGAGCCTAGAAGGCTCGCAAGTGTTGCGGTCAAGTTATATAGTTGGGTTTGCGAGAGCATCGGCAAAGCGTGGCCTGCATTGGATCTCAAAATACACTCCAAAGAGTACAAATGACGTGTATTATCCTCCGATATCGCTTGTTGGATTGTACTAAGGAAGGGTCCCAACGTCGCAGGTATTTGGTAGTCCTCCGACAATGGCGGGCTCAATAATGCAACGGCCATGGGAGAATAGCTTTCGAATGATCTCTCATTGACTAACGCTGCTTTAAGGACTCCCGACAATATCGATGGTCTGAGGGCTAAGATAGAGTCTCGAAAAAGTGTGTGCGGAGCAAGTAATTCGACAAGCGTAGTAGCGTGAACATCATACTCGAGTCCCGCAACCACCAGTTCAGTAAGTGGTTGGACTTTATGTGTATTGTGCTCGATCCATAAGCGGATATCAACAAGCCTGGTTCTTTCGCAAGATTGTCGCAACTTGTGCAAGGAAGAAGCATAAGGTACGGCAAGAAGCAAGTCGATACATTCCGAAAGATCGGACACTCTTTGGAATTGGGAGTCCTCTTGACTGGAGCTCGAAAACACCTCCATAGAATCCATAGGCGCAACCCTATAGATCTGTATTGCCAGATATCATGCGCAAGGAGATTAAACTCACGTCACGCATCTCCAAGACAACATAGATGTGTACAATTTCGTGCTCTGTATGTATTGCTTAAGATGTGTCACTGCCGATTGTTTTGATGTGGCTCCATATACGGTACTGTGATCTCACGGTTCAGCGCGAGTCCACCGTCTCAGCTGGGACTCAAATTGCTCCACAAATGGGAGGTGCCCGACTGATCGGTTTCGTGATCACCTGGGGAACTTACCCCGAGTAATCGTTGCGAGGGTCTTCTACGGTAAATATCTAACGACCTAGTGACCTATTGCTACTCTGTCATTGCCCCTCAGTCATGCTTTGACAATAGAATCTTGAGAGTATTGATCGTTTATATACATTACAGATAGATGAACAGCCTTTCTGACTCATTCAAACAAATGCTCCAGCTCGTGTTACATTGTGGAAGCACTCCAAGTAACAAAGCTCCCATCTTCGGCTCCTGTATATATGCTTGCGACAGTGGTAGCTATGCTCGTGATCTTTGCAGTCCGACTGGCACGCTGCAAGTCTCGTGCTACTGACAATCTCCACGGGGGTGTATCGATGGTGTCAAGACATAACTTCCAGACAATGACTAAACCATTCTTGTGACCAGTAATGACAAAGTTCTCGTGGTGAAAATCACACGACGCGATATCTGGTCTGTTCTCAATAAACTCTTTCGCCATGAGATAGCCATTGATGGTGAATATGGTTATGGTGTTGGTTGTGCAGACGGCAATATTGCCGGTCAAATCACAGACACTCAAAGCCAGAATTTCAGTTTTGGTCTCAATGATGGTACGCACATATTCCGAACGATTCAAATCGAACAAGAGAACGCAACCCTCTTCATCACCACTGACAATGACCGAAAATGTACTTGATACACTGACAGCCGAGATTGGAGCCTGGTGTCCCCGAAGATATGTTTGATTCTGTATAGTCGCCTCCGAGCTCTTCTTGAAGGACATTCTCAGAACTGATAGTGTTGTGTCTCGAGATCCAAGAACGATGGAATTTGCCACTGAAAAACAATGAGTCAATTTCTCGGCATGCAAGAAAGAAAAGTGACCAGCATTTCGTCCATCAGCGCCTGTGATTCTCATTGAGTTATCGGCACATGCGATGTTGATATGGCCCCTCGAAGTGGCTTGTATTGGCACGTTGCCAAGTGTGTATGGGGATGGACGGTCTGTGAGGTCGATCCCCGAAATTGGACCCGACTGCTTATGATGGAGCAGACGCGAGGAATATTGTGCAAGTCGAGAAAGAGGTGTCTCAATTCCGGCCTGCGGCCCTCTCTGAACGTGTGGTTTGTTGAAGACCTGACGTGGTGTTTGCCCAAAATTGTGTATGATGCCGATCGTTGCCAGCCTTTGTACCGGGTCGCGGACACTATCCAGATCAATAGCACCATGGTATGATAAGGAATGATAAACATTTGTAGCCTCAACTGCCGCTTGTCCCAATTGTTTATGGCCGAAAATGAGGTCTATCCACAGGTGGAGTCTTTGTGACACATACTCGGACTCCAGTGCCTCTCTGTGCTTCTGAACGAAGATCTCTGGACTGCCGTGCGCCCACTTCGGTAGAATGACATCGTCTATTTTCAGCTTCGATACCTGTGTGGTCCCGAAGTCGAATTTATTGGAATTCGTGAGGAATTCTGGTAAGAAAAACCATTCAGGAGAAAGTTCACGCACATCAGTCATATTGTCCCGTGATGCTGAGAGCCATGCTTTTTCGACGCTGTAGAAGAGTCTGTCCGGGTGATCGAAATGACCACCTTGTAGTAGAAGGTAAGAGTCTACGAATGGTACCAAGCGAATCAAGAACGAGCAGACAATCATTGCAGACGAATAATGAGTTCCGAAATGAAATGGCTTGGTGTCGTCGATGCCGTCACATGCAAAAGAATTGTACCTCTCCTCGAAGTCCTTACGCCGTTCACTAGTCTGACTCCCCATGTTTTTGCTCAGATCTCTGAATGTGGAAGGCTTGAACAAGTCCAGCTGCTCCGAGGTGTAGTCTGCCAGGACCCATGGCATGATAGGATACTGAGTCAGATCGTTATAAGACCTGCCTGCCAAGCTATTTAACGTCATCAAGTATTCGAAATTACTGATTTCTCTTCTTTCCCATCGACCAGCGGCCTGCGAGGCTGGTGACGTTGAAAAAACGCTCATGAACTTTGACCCAAACGTGCCGATGGTGGTAATCGTGTCTTTTCGTGAAGGTTCTGTTATAACATCACTTGAATTACTGCGCTCTATTAATTTTCTGTGAACAACATCACGTTCATTACTCGAGAGTGTGATCAGGTGATTGCTCCCATCACTGAAGAAAATCTCGAGTGCAACATCACGAAATAGAAACTGTCGCCTAGATGCTGATGTCAACATGTCATAAGCAAAAGTGCGGCACTGGTGTGCTGTGCGAGCACTCTTCGTCTCGGTAAACTGACTCTTCGAAGTATCTTGTCCGGCCAGAATTTGCAGAATTGGATCTCTTTGCGATTGTACCGAAATGTCCCAGACATCACAGATTTCATTATCGGAGCGATTGAAATAATTATCAATGATATACATCTTTCGCTCTCCTAGTATGAGAAGGCCCTCGATTGCGTTGAGCCCAGCAATCCTGCTTACATTGTGAATCTTATCTATTAGCAAGCAGACCGATGTCAGCACTCCTTCCGTACCTCGCGAACTTCATCCCCAAGCTCAAGCAACCTTAAGACTCGCCGATTCTTATCCTCGGTGAGATCTTGCTCAACTGGAAAGCGATGCTTCGTCGGCTCCGGGACAACTTCATAACCTTGTTCTAGTGTTGGATTCTTCTGTACTTCGAGTGACACAAAACTTGGATTGGCCCTGTTCTGCGTAAGCTCTTTTGTATGTATCAGAGCACGAGGAGTTCTCAATGGTCTCATCTTCCTTCTCTGTCTCAAAGCACATTCAGTGTGGTCCAATCGCCAGAAAGATGGTTCGTTTGTGGCAAAGATGCCCCGGGATCTTGTCAATTCGTCTCGCATGATCGACCATCGACTCGCAATGAAGTTGGCGTTGTCTCTCGAATCCTGTTGAGTTTTTGACACTTTCAAGCTTTCGACATGCACCACATTATCGTACCAACTTGTTCATTAGCTTGATGCGTTCTTCATGGGAGATCTCTGAATACCATACCTACTGCTTGTATGTTCATACTTCGCAAGAATAGCTTGTCGAGAACTATCATGTTTGCTCTGGCCCTTCTCTTGACTCTTCTTCCTTCTTGTACGGTCATTAGCTCTCTCGGCAGTCATTTTGTTCTGCGAGACTGCATAGGCTGCCCAGTACTGACCTAGATCCGACAAAAAGAATGGATCTATCGTACTTCGTTGATTATCCAGCCATAGAAGAAACGTTTCAGAGTCGCTGGACAGGATATTCTCCCACCCAGGGATAGTCGCTCGTACCTCGACGTCTTTCGCATCTTGGAGCAGCTTCGTAGCTTGATCCTTTTGGAGCAAGATAAGACAACGCAGAACATCGATAGTGAGTACACGAAAGTCTTTTGGAAGTTCTTGGTCAGTGAGACGAAAGAGTTGATAGAACAAGTGCTGTAAAAAAGACAACTTGAGTGTGCCGTAGAACAATATCTGTTGATGATATAGAATAGCATGTAGTACGCTCACGTTCTGCTCTGTCGTCGGGCGTGACTCATTCACCTTGATAGGAATATTGGACAAACGCAACAGAATCAGCTACAAGTTTGAGCATAATATTACGAGGGTCAAGAATGCAGACATACCTTATGCAGCGTCTCCCTGAGAAGGGTCACGGAGACGTCGCATATTCTGATTGCTTTGAGGTTGCTAATCTGTGGTTGTTGAATATATTCCAATATTTGTCCAATAAGATCACATAGTTGCCCTTCTCCTTGCACGAAGGTGCCATCCTCTATACAGGTATACAGCGATGAAAGGTATTTACAAAGATTAGTAAACGGACGTACAGTGATTAGCATGGTCTTATCGGTACGTAGAGTGATCGACAGGACGCGAACTACTTCCTTGAATATTCGAGACGAGAATAACACAAGACATTCTCGATCTTCTGTCTCTGACGTTGGGAATTCTGGAAGCACCATATCGGTCGTGCCAATAACTCCATCGATGATGATTTTGACCACAAATTGCAAGAACATCGAAGCTGCAACTGCGAGGTCCTTCAATTGCTTTGAGCTTTGGTTGGTATATTGAGAACCATGGACGATGGGGATATCGCAGTGCTCATAGCGTTGCAGTCCCAGCATGATAAAAGAGCTTCCGGATCTGCGCAGTGACGGCGCTCTGCTACGGGTCTGTAAACGACTTTCTTTCACTCGTCTTAGCATTGGCGAGCTGGCATCTTTTCCACTAACTTGGTTCTCTGCGATCGAGGCCGTGCCATTATCTTCAAGATCCTGCTGTGGCCTGAGTTCGCATACGAGTGGTAGCAAAATCACTAGTAGTTCAGAAGCGAATGATGATGACAAGCACAAATCTCGGAAGGACTTTGAAGATTCGTGAGCATCAGTAAGATGGTTGACCATCTTCTTGAGAACAATTGATCCACAAATTTGATTTTCACTTTTTGCTTTTTGACTTTGAGCGTTTCCCATCACAGAGTCAAGACTAGCGGATCGTCTGTGAGATTTAATGGAATTCTCCAAAGTGAGCGCTGCCAATTTCTGCTCGGGATGATTTGCAACTTCTCTGAACTGTCGGCGAAGCATTGTCAATATGACAGGAAAGATCTCGGGCACGATAACATCGAGTGGTCCCTCGAAGATATCGCTCAGTCGAACGCCTGGGTCCATCTTTGTGTCTTGTATTTCGCGACCGAATAGGATCGAGAATAGATAAGCCGAGATATCCTCGGTCGAGTTCTCTAACAAAGCCTCGCAAATCACAAAACCATCGTTTTTGCCACCAAATTTCGTCACGTATGACTTACCTTGTGTAACCAATAGGCGTGCGAGTATACGCAGTGCGGTCGAACGCGTGTGAGGCAGCGATAGAAGAAGCAGACTCCAACGGTTCGTAATCGTGTATGCGAACTTGTCCAGGAACCCCTGAGCTACAAGACCAGGTTCGAGGAGAATGTCCTCTAATAAATTCAAAATCGAGAGACCGACTTTCTGTGTTGCACTCGGCAGACCCTGGGCGAGCGATGTGGTGTCATTGATTTTAATGCTAAGATCACGTTTATGACCTCTTCTATGCAACATGAAGATAATGAAGCTCGAGATTGACCTTATATTATCCGTTGAGAAATTGTTTCTCAATAGGCCTTTCAAAGTCGATAAATAGTGAGGTAAAAGTGAAGCCGGAATACCATGACGCAAAGCTGCGAGGAATTTCTTGATGATGTGTATTCGGGCCAAACGATTGTTGTTGAATTCACCAAATTGCTTGCCGTTACTGAAGATTAAAAATTGGTCCAAGTGGCTATGCTGGACTGTCTCATCAGCCCGAGACCATATTGAGAAATCTGCTAAGAGATACCGATATGCCATAGGATTGATCAAGAATTCGCGACTCAGACCGACAAAATTTAACACGGTCATCAGGAGATCCTGACTGATACATAAACAAGCCTTCTCTTTCAACAATCGCCCAAGGACTTCATAGCCATGACTGCGTTCGAACTCTTCCGAATTGACATACGACTTCGTGATGGCAGCCAAACATAGTCGTGTAGCCTGTAATACCTCGCTCGGGTCGACCGCTTTTTCAATCAAGTATAAGAAGATAGACATTCCCCCAATTTTGTATATGTTGGTCACGAAAGATTGTGGCGCTAGAACAGTCACTCGTCCGAACATGAGACCGATACCACGTCCATTTTCGACAGCATCAATGATATTCGGAATTGCTCTGTTAAGGATCACATCTGTTGTGTCAGATTGTATCAGATCGAGTAACTGGTTACTTGACTCTGAACCAGTACATAGATCCGTTATGCTTTTGATCGGCGCAGAACCCGAGATGGCAATGATTATTGCTTGTTCGGGCATGTTCTCTGCGTTTTGCGCAGAAAGTTCAACTGAATTCGGCATGTCCTGCTTGATTTTGAGCTCTGAGGACGCTTCGTAAGTCATGTAAGACGCGAGATGATCTTGAAAGTTCCCTGTGTAATCTGGACCAAGTTTGTAGTATTGCAGAATAAGCTCAGGCACTAGAACTTGGCCGAGCAATATTGGTGAACTCAGAGCATACATGACATAGGAAGTTCCAGCTGGAGCATACTCCCTACAAGAGCCTATAAATCCAGTCATCGAGGAACCTGATGGACAACTCGCAGGGTACGGTATTTTGATCGTTTCCTCCGCTTCTCCATCCACGAACAAAGTAGCTCGAGACGACATCGTTCCACGAGGTCTTTTGTGTGTAAGCGATAAATGATACCACCTATTACTCTGGAAGTTATACTTGAACCGCATGCTGACCTTGTAACTCGATTGTAAGATTAAACAATTCGAAGCTTTCTCGATATACGCTAGTGTGTAGCTCTTTTTGGATTCATCAGTCGCGCCAAATAAAGTTATGTGCATTTTACAACTGGCTTTTTCGATATATAGCCACGTACAAAAGCTGTAGCCGGCCTGTGTCGGTGGAAAAGGTCTTGGTAGATGCTTGAATTCGATACTTGCATGACCAGATCCGCGTGTATCGAACTCATACTGTTGATTGTGTACGTGTTCGATAGCATGTTCTAGTAGCTTGTAGAGGTGCTCATTTCCAGGCTCCGCAAGGCGTTGAAGGAGGGTGCGCTGCAATTTTGGACATATTCCAGCTGTAATAAGCATCCGGGCAAGAATATTCAATGTCAGATGACTATCTGGTTGCAGTTTTGCAAGAACCAAGGCTAGTAAAGAGCTCTGAGATGCCACGCTCAGGTTGTGCTTATTGGCGACCAGCTTTAAGATGACCTGAATGCCTGTCACATTCTCTCTAGTGTTATCGTCCAGCTCAATGATACTCAGCGCCAGTGACACGTCTTCCAACGGGGGTACTTCGTAATCGGGATCAAGCACATCCGCGAAGGTCGAGCAACCCGGCAGTTGAGCTGCCAATAATGCCAATGTATGATCCATGTGATTCTTGGGACGATAGTGCAACACTAGCGACACATATTGCTCTTCTCGCTAGTGGGAGACATTTCGTATGACCTGTCGTGATTCGCGCGGGATGATGAATCGATCAACTACCTCTCTGTGGAGTCATGTTATGATGTTTGCAATGTATCAGTAGAGCCGACATTTGTGACGACTCTGACACCCTGTACTCGTGTTGGGTCTCAAAGTTCAATTGAACATGCGACACGCTGATGATCGCGAACTCAGTTGGGAGCACGTCTCAGCAACGATTTACGGTTCCATATGAGCTTGCCATGAACGTGTGTGTATCCTGTTTCTCGCCAAATCGTCCGCCGAACCAGGCAGTAATTACTCGGCTCCACGAAGTTTGTGGCAGAGCTCTCTCTGCACAGGAATAATACCGTACCGTACGTTAACTTTAAATTTCTGTAGATTTTAATTCCGAGCTGGCCATGGGCATGGAGGTCAACGTCAATCTATTAACTCAGGGGTAATGAAGAACACTGTCCATCTCTATACCACGATGTGGGTCACTCTCTCATCAATCTTGTACGCGTACTAAATTTACCATGAACTTGACAACAGAGTATGTATGTAAGAATGCTTTATTTACAATATGCTATGCGGTATATGATGCAATATATATATGCCGCCTCTGGTTATAAAATATGTATAGAATGAGCCTGTTGTTCAGAATAGAATCATGAACTCGGGGCGTTAAAGCTTGGTCGTCCGGCAGCGGTGGTAGATGCACGGCTTGAGCTCGATGATGATGATGATGATGATGAAGCTATGAAACTTGAGCTTGAAGATCCGGATGTTGAGCTTGATTGAATTGTCGACGAAGCGACTGTCGAAACTGTTTTCGATGTTGTAGTCAATGTCGTAGTAGAACTCATGATCGAGGACCTTGCGATAGTCGAAGAGGCAAGCGTCGTCGAACTAGTCGCGCTCGATCTACTTGAGGACGATGAGGTGATAGACGTGTTTGATGTTACAGCGGATTGTGTCGGGCTGGCTGCTGTGCTCGATGTGCTTACTGTGCTAGATGTGCTGGTTGAGATGCTAAGACTTGTGCTCTGCTGTTGAACACGAGCTGCAGCGATAGCAGGTGGCGCGGTATTTGTCGTAGTGACTTGAGCAGAACTTTTTGCTGGGGAAGAGCTCGAGATTGCGACACTAGTACTCGCAATCACTGATTTCGCCATCGAAGACGCTCGAATGCTGCTCGCAGATACAGAAAGTGAAGCGGCCGAGACTGAGGCGGATATCGAAGATGACGATTGTTGTATAGTGGTAGTATTGTACAACTGCAGGCGATAGCCGGCACCACATAGGTGCGCTCTGTCACCGTTGCAAGTCATCGAACAATCGGTATCGGCGACCTTCGTTGATCGCGCTGCAAGTGGTCCACAATAACACTCTCCACCATACTCCACTCCGGCTTGGCTGTAGCCTAAACTCTGACAAGTAGCTACACAGCCAGCGACTGTTTGATTCTTGGGGGTCGCTGATTTCATGACTCGATTACCGTCGTCAGTGTAGCAACCGGCATACTGTAAGCCTCCAACATTTGTCTGTATGGATACCGGCACGAGGGCTGTTCCGTTGTAGACTGACAAACGATTTCCAGCTCCACAGATCTCTAATTGATTGCCAGTACATGGCATGTTGCAATCCGATTCTGGAGCGACTGCCATTGATGCGGATACGACATTGTCACACCAACATTCACCGCCATACTCAAGGCCTGCAATTTTGTAGCCACTTGAGGTGCAGCTAGCAATGCATCCCTCGATTGTTTTGTTGGATGAGACTTGATTGGACAAAGATCTCGAGCCACCGTCAGTGAAGCATCCAGCATATGGTAGGGCCTGCACTTTCTTGGTGACTGTGTTTGTCGCGACAGGGCCACTATACACTTGTAGTCGGTAACCACCACCGCACAACTTGGTCTTGTCACCAGAACACTTCATGCTGCAGTCTGCATCACTTGCCTTCAGAGAGGAAGATGGCAGACTTGAAGAACAATAGCACTGGCCCATGTATTCAACTCCAGAGTATGGGAAGCCCGCCACCTGGCAAGCACTCACACAACCATCTACAGTTCCATTTGTGCTGCCCAAGGCGATAGGCATGATCCTGTTGGCATTGTCTGTGAAACATCCCAGATATGAAGCAGTAAGATCTGACGACTTTAATGGGATAGTTGGTGCTACAACGCTGGTGTCGTTGTACACGGATAATGCCCAACCACCACCGCAAAGTTCCATGCTGTTGCCAGTACAGGTCGAGCTACAACTGGCATATGTCAACAAGTTCGCAGTCGTCTGTGATGGTGCGGTATTACTGCACCAACATTCATTGCCATTTTCCATGGCGCCATACTGATAGCCATTGGTACTACACGAATCGAGACATGTTTCGACAGTAAAGTTACCAGAAACGCTGACATGTGTAGACATAGTCCTGCTGTTGCCATCAGAGTAACACCCGAGAAATTGCCAGGAAGAATAGTTTTTCTTCGTTTGAGCCTGATTAGCCAGGAAGTTGGACTGCGGCGGAGCCGTATTCCCAAGATATTGGATGGTACTGTTCCAGACTTGTGGGACTGTATTGTTGATACAAGTTTGCGCAGTTGCTGCCGCTGGTCCGAACTGAACGGGATTGCAACCTGGAAGTTTCGGCAAAGAGCCTGACACAACCTCATTGATTTGTGGTGTGACGTGACAGTTTTGCCCATATGCCAAATTGAACAATGGACAGTCTTGCTCGAGCCCAGACGCATTTGTGCATGTATCGATAGCGCTTTGCAAAAAGCTTTGCTCCCAACCATTTACAAAGTCTCCATGAAGACCATACCCGGTAGGATCACCCTGAGAGAAAACGAAGGGCTGGTCTCTGCCAGCGTACCATCGAGAGCCAAAGTCGTCCACTGTAAAAGTGACCTCGTAGAAGATTGTTACGAGCCTGATAGGAAACCCGACCGGGCAGTTGCCAGAAGAAATTTGGTCAGGATATGCCATGTGTGATTTGTGGTTGCTGCTGTCTAGATCCTTTCCGTTCCAACACGAGGGAAACACGACTTGCGCTCTCAGTCCTTGTGGACAATTTTTTGTCGGCAGACCTGTGCTTGATGAACTACCGGCAGAGTAATCGAGGCAGACAAAGTTGATAGCTTGCTGCTCCAACACGTCTGTGTAAGAACGTAGGTTCGGATTACCTGCGAGCATCTGAAATCCAGGAGGGAACGCCTTTACATTGTCCCCTCTTTGCAAATAATAGACAGTCATACCGCCAATCGTGCCTACGTCCTCAAAAGACCCATTGTTCGGGTTTTGATAATAGAGTTGCGGAATCCAATAATTCGAAAGATCCTGTTGAATTTGGCATGATGTACAACTTGCATTGCGCATGGCTGAGTAGGACGTTGACATGCCGAAACCAGAACCTCCTGTATCGGGTTAGCACTCTATGCAGAAATGTATTGAGATCAAAACTTACCCGAAATGGTGTGCACATGACCAGCGATCGCCCCGGGAGAAACGATAGGATCATAACGACCTATAGTGACCGGGTTATCACATAAGAGACGCCAGAAAGCCGAGACCGGGGATATCGTACTCGAGAGAAGCAATGTCGAAAGACCATAGACTAGCGATGAGGACAACATAATCGTGATGCAGATCACACTGCTACGAATATGAATGCAGAAGATTGCAAGGCAGCGCTAGTGTTCCTCGAATGGTCGACTGGAGATGTCAGGTTGTTGTAGTCACGATTGATCGTCTTAGCTTTGGGGTCATGCTTTGCTTTTGTATACGCACCCGCGGAATGTACGTAGTGTTGCATGGAAGTTTTGATTGCTCGAGGAAGTTTGGAAGTTGTGGAGCCACTGAGCCACTGTAGAGAGCCACAAGGAGAATTTCTGACGGGCTCCCAATCAGATTGGTCCATCAACTCCGAGCCATCGTTCGTGTCCAGATGCAGCGATAGAGAGGCTTCTTCCCATGATTCCCCTTTCCGAAGACGGACGGCCTGGACAAGGTCTTTGTGTTTCAGCGAAGCATCAAATCCCATCGGGAGTGGGGAGGGCGGACACTTTTCCTGCAGGCCCCTGTTATCGGTTCAATCGAGAAAGATCTTGGACCATCAGCTTCCCTGCCAATTCCACAACGATACACTTCTTTCCACCGCATATGGTTCCCAATACATTTACACGATGCTTTGCTGACCTCGAGAGGCTTAACGATCGAAAAGATCGGCGACTGTATAACCGTAAAACTTGTACCATCTCACGGCCGGATCGGTCTTTCATCATCTGTCACAGATTGGGCCTCTGACATAGCAGCGTTCGTTTTGCTTAGTGCGTTTTACATATGTCAGAGCTGACGACCACTGCAATACAAGTCTGAAGCTCGGTGCAATTCACGACTATGTGGTCTGAAGATGTGACAAGGTCTTGATCGAACCTTGGCAGCCAAATGTTGACAGCCTTGTCCTGTAAGGTCAGATAATACCTCCTATCGATGATTCTATCGCATGGTAGATTTCTAGCAGAGTGGAAGTGTAGCATGCGGAATGATGTAAATGTCATAGAAGGTCTTCCGGTGTTCTCTGACTTCACGGCTTGGCAACCATAGCGGAGGCATTCTACGGCGCAAAAGCTGAATCCGGTCTTCGTGCTCGATTTGAAATACACAAAAGCTTAAGCCATGGCCATCGATATGGAATATCGTCTCTACAGCTGCAGCTGTTGGGCAGAAGGAAAAGTGTCTAGAATGCTCCGACCATCCGCAGGATCCGCATCGTCGTTCCGAAGTACTACCGCAGCTAGCTTGAAGTAGGCCAGCAATAAGTGTGTTACCTAGTCAGGCATTTACTGTACTGTAGCTACATACATTTGGAACCAAGTGTGACCATGAATACATGCAATGTACAGTGTGACATGGGGCTTGATCCAGCACCTAGGTTCGTTTGTAATTGAGCTTCTGGAAAGCTGTTATATGGATAAAGATGTCTCCGCATCTGGCCACTCTTGACAAAGACTGCATCACAATGCATCCTCAATAGTCTACTCGTAAATAGATTCTTAAGATCCTGCTTCTCGCGTGCTCAGATCGAGCTGCTGGAAAGTTTCAGCTGAGTGCCAGTAAGCAACTATAACTTGATTTATCTTCAGTCAAGAAATTTTCGTCCAGCGACATCCCTTACAATCACTAAATTTCGAATCAAACTGCGTATGCATATGCCGGAAGTCTGAAATAGCTCGTCATCTCACAAATACTTCAGGCAGATCCCGTCAGTCCTAATAAAATGCTCCGGTTTTTGGCTAGTACTTCAGCAATTCAACCACCGCGATTAAGCCTAGAGGAAATCAGGGCTCTGAAGACAGAACTGACTCGAGTCTCGATCCCTGCACTGATCCTGGAATCAAGTGATTCAGGAGGTACTGTAACGTCGTGTCCGAGTTTGGTAGATCTGTTCCGGCCTATACTGAAGTGTTATCAGAGCACAGAAAACCAATTTCACCTCAAAGTTGCTCTCTGTGATGTCCTTGCCACCTGGTTGACAAAGGCTTGCAGAGCTTGCACTGATTCACCTACAGTGATTCCAACACTACGGCTAGAGATCAACGACCAAGACTTCCAGTCTCTCTATGATGCTATGCTAATTGACTGGGATCTCGGCGGTCCGATTCATGCTCCGCTCAAGGAAGTCTTCCTCAAGACTTTAACTATACAAAAACACATTGTCCCTAACCATGCTTCACATCAGAGAGATCTGCTATCGGCCGCACTCAAGATGGATCATATGCAGAAATCTCTCTATTATGCTATCGAAATTCTGCGCAAATTCTTAGGTACTGCAGCCATACTGCAGTTGAGCCCGGACTTTTTTGCTCAACGCATCCTAAATATGAATGAGACCACAATTGTCACGCCTCTAGGGAGATTGTTGTCCAACGTTATGCTCGAAAGTCTCGAGCCCAGATCCACATCTGCGGAACAAATTCGATGGCTTCGTTCATGGCAGCCATCAGTTGTGAAATGTCTCATCTCTAAAGACACAACACTGGCACACAATCTGCTGACTTATTTGATCCCAACACTCTTCGGAGCCTCAAAGATAGCCTTTGACCATTTTATCAGAGACATGATTGTGGAAAGCATCACTGAATCTAATCAATTGACGATTGACAGATTGCGAATCATCATCGAGTGTCTATGCAAGGCGAAGCAGGTGCAGATAATTGGCGATCTCGATGTATCGTTGCTGCAGCAACTACATCTACCTGCAACATTTCTGAAAGATATCATGTCTCATTCAGATGCAACAATCCGAGTACTTGGCCTTCAATTAACTGTTTCCCATCCCAAGCTCACTACGGTGTATTTGCATGGTACATATCAACTTTTGACAGATTCTCTGGCATATTTCTTTCACGAAACTGACATGCAACTAAGGAAAGAGACTCTCAGTGGCTTTCGAGCTTTCTTTATGCGATTTCAAGCATCAAGCTACAGTTGCATGATGATCCAGAAAAAACTACAACCAGAGGAGGAAGAGAGGAGGCTCGAAGTGGTAGCGTATCTTCGGGATTCGCAGCAATTCGCAATGAAATTATCAAGTGTATTGAAAAGTAACCTTGAACCTGGCAATGGCTTTCAGGTCACTTACACTTCTTTACAACTTCTGCAATTAGCTTCAACATTCGGCTGGAGCCCAGGAATTTCAGTCCTATGTGATAAATATGCCTCTTTCGGAACGCCAAAGAGGAGTGCTCAGGAGAAGCAACTTCCATTCACGACTGCGCTGTTCGACATCGAGACCGTGCGACTCTTGCTCGATCTTCTCGGCGACTCCTTCGATGACAATCGAACTATGGCACTGGCTTTACTTTCTACACTTTCCAACTCACTGCCTGATTTTCATAAAGCCGCGGATGTGTCCACGGGTGTGCAAAATGCAGATCGCTTGCTCAAGAGCACTAGAGGCCGCGACGGGGATGGCGGTGCCCGAGTTTTGCAGTTCCTGTTCGAGCGTTTCGTGCTCGACGATAAAGCGATATTCATGACGGATGCCCTTGGTGTGCGGATTACAGCCTACCACTTTATAAACAATATTATGGACAGTATCGATAGTGACATTCGATCAGCCTCGAATGATATGCTACATGTAGCCCACAATTCTCCATTGCATGGCCGGCTCATTGCCATACGATATATGGTTGAATGCTTAGTTCGTGAAGAGCAAGCTTTACAGGAGTCTCGCGATTTATGGCGACATCTGTTTTCACACATCATACGATCTTGTCAAGCCATTTGGACCGCTGTCAAAGTTATCTTGACGGACGATAGTCCGGAAGGAAATTTGCCACCGTCCATCAGTGCCGAAGAGGACGCTGCTCTTCGTGGTCCTAATGCGCAGGTCATTCTCTCATTCTGCTGGCGAGCGCTGCGTGAAGCGAGCAATCTCCTTAGATCTGTCATCGTCAATGCCTCGCACGAGGGCAGCCAATCTCTTATCGACGACTCTGACTATTGCCTCGTTGGTGAGCTTTCTTTGTCCTGGCTCACCGAAGTCCGCCATCGGGGGGCATTTTCCGCTGTGTTTCCAAACTTCATCGAGATCTCGAAACACCTACTAGCAATGCAGAACCATACAAATCTTTCGCTTCTGCCTCTGAGCTGGCTGGATCGGAGTATCAAGGAACTAAGTAAAGCATCTCATAGCAAAGACATAACTCGGCGATCTGGCGGTCTGCCGATGTCAATAATTTCTCTCATGATTGCTGACTCGGAGTGCGCTACTGGGTCTCATATAATGGTGGACCACGCGATGCAGCAGCTCCTACAGCTGGTCACTACTCCTATAGGCACGAGCAGTGACTTCACTGAATTGCCCCAAGTCCATGGCCTTAATACACTGAAGGACATCTTTTTGGAGTCGAAATTGGCCGCTAGCTCTATCGATTATGTTGAGCGATGTTTCGTGGTATCGATTGACGGCTTTTCTTCTCAAATATGGTGCGTTGACGAATGGCTCCAGTACATATACTAACTCTCCAGGGCTATTCGTAATTGTTCTTTGATGTTATTCAGTGCTTTGATCAGGCGCTCGTTCGGATCGCGGAATTCGCGAGCGGATAGTACGACTACCACATATAGTGCTGATGCTTTCTTCACCAGATATCCCTTGTTACTGACAAGATTGACTGAAGAGCTACGAAGTGCTGTGGATGGGCTCTTCTCGACATCCAGACTAGTTGTTACGACCGGGCTACATCCATGTCTATGTCTTCTTGCACGTCTCGATCTCGTTGACACTTCTGAACTAGAAGACTATTCCAGTTTCGAGGACTTGCTCTCACTGGTAGCTCGAATTGCCACGAGTCCTGTATGGCAAATTCGATCAATGGCTGCACAAGCGATTCCTACTCTTGTAGAGAGGGAACTTGTGGGCTCATTCATCATTCAACAATTGAATCAGGCAACGACATCTGATCAAAATGCATTACACGGGCGTTTACTAATGATTTATCACTTGCTACAGTACAACCTAGATCAGCATACAGGAGATCTCGTCTTTGTTGAGCAAATCATCTCTGACGTCAGACGGGCCATCACGAACAAATTTGTCGAGCTGAGCTCAGAGAATCCCTGTGCGTCTACCGCAGCCCTGTGGCTACGGATCTTGATGTTCTTGGCACGCACGATACACTCTGAACAAAACGCACCACTCCGACAAAGAGTTGTTGACTATTGTTCGAGAGAGCTATCGAGGTCCGCAGATAAGCGTCTTTCAGGCGTAGGTACAACGGAACGAAATGAAATCATGACAACTATCACCCTGCGCGCTCTGGCAGACCCAAAGTTCAAAAAATTCCAGAGCTTGTCAGTGTCCGATGCACTGAAGAACTTCATAGAAGATGATCGAGTAGAGGTTCGCCTCCGAACGTATGCTCTGCTGCACAAAACATTCGAGTCTTCTTCGATATTGAGCTCTTCCAATTTACAGGACGCCTTACAAAGTCAGAGCCTCAAGGAATCGTGGCCTATAGCTAAGAATGCTGTCAGACTTTGTATCAGCAGTCTACCAGGACGAACCAGTGCGATCGACCCTGTGACTCTCGTAAAGCTATTGTCGTCCTACTCAAAGGAGCTGAGTACTATACAAGAAGGAAATCCGAGTTCTGATATCACGTTGATACTTCTCGGACGGCTTCTGAAGAATGTCAACGATGATGAAAGCATCGCGAATTTCTACAACTTGTTGCGCAAATTCATCCGGGACAATGAGTCTGCGGATACACGCACTGCAGCGCTAGATGCTCTGCAGCTGTCTGGCTTGACCAATGTATCGAACAATACAGACCAAATTGATCGTGCGACAAGGCACATTGAGTTGTTGTCAGTCTTGTTGTCCCTCCTGAGTGACGATGACGAAGATATAAGACACAAGACGGCTTCGCTGACCTGTAAAGATGTTATCGTGTGTCCTCCTGTCACCCCGGAAGCGACACGAGAAGCCGTCATCGTCTTTTGCGCACGGAATTATCCTACGTCGGAAGCCCTACAGATGATCCTGGTCGAGCAAATTACAGAAAACGAAGAGCCTCTACAAGCTATGCTGGCAGCCTCGAATCCGTCACACCAGTTGTTTGCGGTCGAAAAACAAAATCTTTGGCGAAACATTGTCTCAAATTGCCGACAAGCCCTCGCTGGATTATCATACACCACAATCACAGAGAAAACTATCGGATCACTCACAAAGTGGTGCGAAGCGGCATTGAAAGCGATAATATTCTTTGTCAAGGATAAAGCTCACGATGGACCACTTGGATGGACAAGTATTCCAGAGACTTGGCAAATTATCCGCCGGACACTATTGGTCAAAGATTGGTTGCTGGCTCGACAATCCATCACCACTGAATCCATGAGCAACATTGAGAATCTCCTTGATGAGCTTCAACGAGAGAGTGTGGGAAGAGCAATACATCCGACGTTGCTAAAGGAATTGACGCATTGAGTGTCCTTGAGTGTCCTTGAGGGTTGGACTTTACACTTTGTCAAATGAGATAGACTAGTTTTGTAAAGCACGATTTCAAATTACCAGAACTGAAAATACCTTACGACTAATCTATCACTAATGGCCACTACGGCAGCCGCACCCATAAATGTAGGAATAAGACTTCCAGCCATCAATTGTTTCCCCAAAGTGGTGCCGATGAGATCCAATAATCCGAGTGCAATCAAGACGATACCCATCACGGCTCTAGACCCGAGCGGGACCCATCGCGACCAGTTCTTGACCCAGAGTCGTCGTTGCCAATACATCAAGGGAATCATGACCAAGAAAATGACTCCACCAGCCAAAAAGAAGAATTGTGCAGAGACGATGAATTGGTTCAGGAGCGCTTGAAAGGCTTCTGATACTTCTGCATTACTCAACTCGTTTGGCTTCAGTTCCGCCAACAATTCGATAAAGTCCTCGCTCGGTTCCACATTATACGATTCAAAGATTCGTTCAAAGAGGTGCAAGAAGACGTAATCGTATTGACTCTGCGTCAGTTCCGTCCCATTTGAAGACATCATGGTCGTGATGTAATTGTACTCGAAAGTCACCGCGCCAATCGTCAGTGGTGTAGTCGCGTTGTGAAAGTCGTTTGGTTGGCAATTGAAGAGGTACTCCAATACATTCGACTCTGTGGTGCTCGATAATAGAGACTGGAATCCACCAAAGATGTTGGTGAAGAGGAGTAGAGAAGTGATGCCATCTAAAGACAGCACCAGAGATAAGTGGAAGATGTAGTGCGTAAAGGCCCAATTGTATGCATTGTCGGAATTGATCTTCTCATTGAGTGAAAAGTCGTCAAAGTAGAGCACAAAGACGAGGTAGAAGCTTCCGATGGAGGCGATGATGGTGATGGCGGAATGAATGTGGAAGCCAACTCCTGAGAAGACGTCTCGGAGCACAGAAACTAATTTGATGATGCCTTCGCCCAAGATGATGATTGTCAGGGAGCCATAGCGTTCCGACAAATGGCTCTTTTCGAAACCACCTTGTTTATGTAGTCGCATCGTATAGGTGCCAATCATTTCGACCAAGATTCCAGTAACCCACAAACAAGTCCGAGTAGCGAAAATCTGTGCCTTGCCGACCGCTTGATCCGGAATGAAGAGGGATGTCAGCCAGAAAATACTCGCTACCATCGGTAGTGCGGCAGAGATCAAGGCAGAATCTTGTACTTGTGTCACCGACCTCGCACCCTTCCGCTTTCGCAAAGCCACACGAAGGTATTGTGCCCCTAAAGTAATTCGCGAGAAGATGAAGATTGACGTGATGGCGACTGTAGCAATCTTGGGACTAGATTTGCGTTTGACAACGTACATTGAGCCTTCCGCTCCATGACCAGCCTCATGTGGCACGAAGAGACTAAAATTGCCCTCAAAGACACCATATCCAATCATAGCTATGAGTTGAAGAAACTTCATAAACTTTTCAGACTTTGAGTGTTGTGAATGACGAACATCAAAGAGCGTCTGAGACGACCATGTCCACCACAAGATAGCTTCCATATTAGCATCTACTTCTCCTGATTGATAGACGGCACATACTGAAGAACGCAGCAAGATCTGCTAGATCTTTCCTGTTTGCAACTTCTCGAGCACGGGAAAAGGCGCTCAGCGATGCAGCGAAGAAGAGATCATAGAAGAGCTCGATCCATGTTCCACCGCTCGCATGTTCCTCATGACGTTCTTTTTCCTCGCGTCGCGATGTAAGATACGTGCGCGGACTATCTGATCCGCTCACTGTACTACTGAGTCCCACAGACACATCTGACTCTATAGTCGAGGTGCGATGTAAGCGCAGGTGGGTTGATTGCCTGAATGTGCGTCGATAATTTGGTTGTGGGCGACCAATGTCTGACTTTAGTGGCATTCAGTATCCTTCAGCTCGCAATTCCAGAGCTATTGGCTTGCACTACTATCTTGGCAAGTATAAAGTAGGACACATACGCTTCTGCCCAGGTGGGCATGAAGTAGACGTACTTGAAACATTCATTAATGTTTCGTAGTTCTTTCGGCCCTTGAAACAAGCATTGTTCTGAAAATGTTGGAAGCCTCTATCTTGATCCCCACGACACAAAGGCGCCGCCCAGAGCAATTTCTAGACATCGCATGCCGTCAGGCACACTGAGTGGTTGCTCTGTGTCACATAAAAAATAGGTCAACCCATCCTCGGAGCAACTGATTCCAGTTCCAGTACATTTCGGTTCTGCTTTGAGGAAACGCTGCATTAAGCTGGACTCCGGCTCTGATGCGATGCTGACGATCCGGTCTGATTGACATGACGTATAGTCATTCAGAAGCCTAGGATCACTCCACGCGCCCCGTGAACAAATGTGGTATGATTGTGGCTCGGCCCCGCATTTGAGACTGAAATCCTCACAAGTCCGCAATTCTCGTTTCGATAGACAATTGGATGTTGCCGCCGGAAGTGTAGCTGTAGAAGTCGAGGACTTGGCCGCTGGTGCGTTGAAAACAGGTCTGCCAGCGACTTGTGTAGCCACGCTCGTTGTGGTGGAAAGCAGAGTTGTCCTGCTACTTGTAGTACTCTGGGTACTCGAGCTCGCCTGAACCACATTGCCGGCTGGCTTCGTGGTGGTGCTGGAAGCAGTATCTAGGACGATGGCTCCAAGCTTGCAAATCGTTCCGGGCGCAACGGCACCCATAGCGACAGGTATTCCACCTGAACATAGACTCCAAGTATAGCCAGTTCCTGTACATACAATCGCACCATTCGAGCAACTGCCAGTCTGGGTAGTGGTGGTTGCGGATGCCGCGATGGTGGACGTGGATACCGGTGGGTTGCTCAATGTACTAGAACTCGTCGTCGTAGGTTTGATTGTCGTTGATCCGGTTGCAGCAATAATTTTGCTAGTGCTTAGCGACGCTGAGCTGGGAATACCACATGACCCGGTTAGTCCAGCACCAAAAAGACCATTGACCGCTGAGGCGCCTGCGGCATATGATCCTCCATATTGCACACTAGTGCCTGGGTTCAAAGGAATCACCTCAATTCCTTCAACTGATGTGCAACCTTTACCCACATTCGCGACCTGCATATCTGGTAATGTTGCTAGCATAGCCTGTGAGCCACTGCCCACAACATCGATCAATGCACAGTTCTGGAGAGTCAGCACTTCCCCGATTGATTCAGCAAGTAAGCTCACTTGATAGAACTCTCTGTTCCCAACTTTGTTCATCCAGGACCACGAGAAGACAACGTTATTGCCGGCTGGTAGATCGGCTGGGAATGCAAAATCATAAGTGTTCTGTAATGGGCATCCTCCCAGGATGGAATTGATCACCTTGAAGGTAATTCCACCATCATATGACAACGAAACCTGACAGCTACCACCACCGTGAGTTGCACTACCGGCTAGCGTGAAGTTCGCGGTCTGTCCAGCTGTGAAGGTGGCGGTGACATGGGCATCGGGGCGGCTCAAGTAACCCTTACAAGGAAAGTTTGAACCATCCTGGTTCAAGGGAGCCGTCATAGAATAATCGGGATTCGTGTTTCTGTTGTCCAAGGACGACTCGAGAGGTAAGGGAAACGCTGATGTGTTAGACTTTCGCTTTCTGTCTCCATTGATTTCGTACTTAGTTGCATATGGCCATATGCTATACCCATGATCTGCAGCCACAGGAAAATCGCAACTCTAAACATGCTTCGCTATGGGCCGTCAACAAGAGATGAGAAATGCAAATACTTTGAGAGCCTGAATTTTCGACACTCGAACCATGCAGAACTGCTTGACTGCACCTTATACATCATGTCCCAATTGCCATATCATCTAATGGCAGAATATTCCAATTTGGGGCTGAAATTTACGCTTTGGGCCTTCCGTGTAAGTGGCTGATGGTGGCTGATACCCAAAAGTCGAAAGCCGAAGTTTCCTGCAGGATCAGATTCCTACTGTAGAAGCTCAATTGCATGAAACGCGCACGGACGTCGTCCCTGACTGTCGAGGCAGTTCTCTCACAGTTCTTCACAACCATGTGAAGATCTCGAGCTCTGATGAACAAAGAACCAATGCCATTACAGTAACTCCATGATCCGCCCAGTCGAGCATAATCACATCCCTGACAATGAGAATGAATATTCTTTTGCCCAGCCACCTTTCAAGAAGATTTGCGTGGCGCACTGTTCTTTTTCTGAGGACTTTCTTTGTATGCTCAAACTTGGCCAACAAGTGATGACCAGAAGTAGCAGTGTCATCAAGCCCCGTCTACAGTACCGGGAGCATTGCGTGTGTGGTTTTCCAAAACCCATTCACGCACACCACATACTGCAGCTGCTCTAATCTAGAACTGTGCATGCGCATTCTGCAAACATGCCCAATCGGCCGCACGCAAGGTTGTCATGAAAACGTATGGCTATTACCATGAATTTCTTGTGCATGCAATGATGTGATATTCGCAGTAGTAAGAGAGCCTTGCCATGTTCAGATTTTTCTGGTTCTCGTGGTCCGTGTATCACTCGCCTAACATTATGATTGTAAGGCTAGCACTGTAGAGAGACTAATCACGCCCCATGGAAACGGCTGTTGAAGAGCTCCTCGAGTCAACCTTCGTGAGTGCATAAGTGTTGAGAGAAGGAAAGACACCAAGCTCAAACAGTGCTTTATCGCCAATTTCGCAGCAACTTGTGACCCATGATGCTGATCGACGCAGGACGTCTAGCTTGTAAAGATTGAGCAATTGGGCCTCGATAGGAAGCCATGTTCTACGAATGATGACTTTGCTTGCGTGCGACAACAACTCAGAAGGAGTTCGGATGGTCAGCGAGGAGTGTATTTGTGGAGCCGTCCGGGAGTGTTCGGTTCATGATCGAACCAAGGATGACTCAGGATTCGATCGCTATAGGTAACTATAACTACGATGAATTACAAGTATCATTGCAGCTCGATAGAGAACTACAGTCTATGGTGTTTAAAGACTATACCTTAGTGACAATAAGTGGTAACCCTCCTTTCGGTCGCATTGTGATCGTCGCCTGAGGTGTGACAACATGTCCTGGCTTGGGGTCGAATTTGAGGTTTACGAGCATGGCAACTAATAGGTACTTCATCTCGACAATTGCAAAACGCTGTCCGATACATCCTCGTGCACCATGTAGAAAGGTTTCCATGCCATAGTTGTTGTGCGTCGATGGCAATTGGTCCCACCTGTCAGGGTTGAACGTCTCTGCGTCAGGACCCCAGATGTGAATATTACGGTTCGTGGCAATTGGACTGATGAACATATCTGTGCCTGCTGGAAGATAGACACCGTCGACAGTGGCTGAGACCTTTGCGGTTCGTACCGTCATTGGTACTGGTGGATAAAATCGGAGAACTTCTTTTGTGAAATTGTTGAGATAGTGTAAGGATTCGACCTTCTCGAATGTTGGTTCTTCGCCAGGTGTGATGACTGCCGCGATCTCTGCTCGTAGACGTTCTTGGACGTCTTGATGCAATGAGAGTGCATGAAGGGCCCATGTCGTTCCAGCACTAGTAGTCTCGTGACCAGCTGCAAGTAGAGTCATGGTCTGATCCCCAATCTCAGCCAGAGTCATGGGAGGATCGCTCGAATCCTTCTCCGCTTCCTTTCGCTTGTTATCTTTCAGTAGTAGAGCAAAGATATCGTCGCCCATCTCCTCGCCTGCATTGCTTTTTGCCACTTTCTCGGCAACTATTTCCTTGGAGAAGGAGGCAACGGTCCTAATATCTTGGTTCAATTCGAGATGACGAGGGAATGGAAGTCTTCGAACCCATGGCAAGTAGAAAGTCAATACGCCCAGCACTTTTGAAGCCTTCTTTGAGTCAAACAGGTCAGCATAGGCTGTAGCCAGGCGGTTTTGTATGGTGGGGTCAATCAACCCACCGATAGCATCGAACTCGTAACCAAATCCAGCACTGCCGATAATGTCCAAGGTAGCTGCGGATAGGCCGGAAAGTACCTCAATTTCATTTGTCGTCTGCAGCAGCTGACACCATGCATCAATCAATTCCTGAGACTTTGACCAGAAAATTGGACTCATGGATTTGAGCTTCGAGTATGAGAAAGAAGGGTTCATCTGCTTCCTCTGTCTTTTGTGCACGTCTCCCTCTGCAAACAGGATACCTTCTGCTCCAAGAATTGTTTTCAAAACTCGCATGTTACCAGACTTTGGATAATCGTAGCAGTTCGTCAAGATGTATTGCAGAGCCGGTAAGCTATTGATGAGCACTCTTTCATATCCAAAGAGTCCAAAGTAGCGAATGAAGGGCTGATTCGGATGTTGCTTCATCCAGCGAAGGTGGGGTACACCGATATCCTCATTGAAGATTTCCTTGAAATTGCCATAGAACCAATGTGACTCTGGACCTTGCACTCCGCGTAAAGGAGAAAAGACCCACCGCCAAAGGAACATACGACATACGACATAGTAAAAGATTACTGTAACAGCATAGGTAATTGAGGCGGTCAGAATGTAGGAATTGAGCAGCAAGTGGTTGAAGTGATCAAGTAGCTGAGTCGTCAAGAGTGTCCCGACGATTAGATACATCGTGCCCTGTGCCGCTGCGTCAAAGCTCAACAGGGCGATAAGCAATACTTATTTGGTTTTGGTTGGGCTAGTCGGTAACGACAAATGACTGGAGATGAAGTAGACACGCGCCGTTACAGTCGTAATCTTTGTAAGGGACACTTTGCTCGGTCGAATGTAAGCGACGATTGCCATTATGCGTGGTTCAGCGATGCGATGACCAATTGTAGTCGGCGGAAATCAATCCAGAACCCCACAATTGCTCCACCAGCCGCGGTCTCGGATCTCCACCAATCAGATTTGCTAATTGACATATGGCGCAGTTCGCATCTCGTCGTATTTTCGCTGCTAAACTCGAGAATTCGCTCGTTCGTTCGCCCACGTATTCACTTGTCACCTGCCAAATCGTGCCACCGGCAAACTGCGTCCGATCTTGAGCTCAACTCTGGAAGCTTGAGCGGCAGCGGCACCACTACACTACAGTAAGGTCTCGTAGAAGTGGGAAACAAACTCGAGTCTATCCAGAAGACGATATCCACAGATGTCATGATGGACTGCATTATATCTGTAGCTCAGTGCAACATGGCCATGGTTTTTCGAGTGCGCTTCCACGTCGAAAGCGTGTATGCATCCTAGAATTGAGGTTGGCTGGATTCTTCAGTTCAAATCATATTCATTCAAACATGAAAGGCTGTACCTTGAGGCACAGCTGTTGCAGGCCTTTCTTTACTCGAGTAACATCATGCACGTATACGTAAGTCGTACCGCTTGTTGGTAGAAAGCAGCTCTAGAAGAGAGCGGAGCTCCGTTGAGTTCAAGTGCGGAAGCTTCAGCCGCATCTGGCAGACGTACGGTTGTCGTTGCCTAAAGCGATACTACATCACAGCCAATGTGCTCAGGAAACTCCAACCAGCACAATGTCTAGACTCGTCCACACTCACGAGAATGCTGTCGATGTCTCACTTCCACGAGATCACTGCTGTAGGGAGGAGGCTTGTCATAGAATTTAGACGAGCAGTATGTGGATGCTTCGAGGTCGTTGCAATATGACTTTATCACGGCATATGCTCGAGGTCCTCCTCGACGCTAGAGGGTGCGCAGAATGCGTACCTCGACATTGCTTGCCCTCGCATGCTTTCTCGTGAGCAGCACATCTGCATCACCTCATAACATACTCGAGAAGCGCTTATTTGGCTTGAGTTTCGCAAACACAGCAACGACAACAAGCACTGATGCATCCAATACAGCCACAGCAACGACTACCGCGACAGCAACGACAGCAACGACAACATCTCATGTTACAGCCTCGATTGTGCCAGTGACGCCCGTCACACCTGCTACGAAGCAGAAAGCCATCAAGAATGAATTCTGGCAGACGTTCAAGGCGCGCGGGGTTAACCTTGGAAACTGGCTCGTTCTTGAAAAGTGGATGGACTCGGCATATTACACCAACTACTCGAGCAGCGGTACCGATGAATGGACATTCTGCCAAACGCTAGGAGACTCGTGCGAAGATGTCTTACAAGCGCACTGGGACGAATGGATCACAGAGTCGGACATTACACAAGTAGCTGAGCTTGGCTATAACTTATTGAGGATACCAGTTGGCTTCTGGGCCTTCATTCCGACCACTAGCGACGAGCCATACGTTCATTCCACACAATTGGCCCAAGTGGAAAGGATTCTCTCCTATGCAGTGTCTCTTGGTCTCCATGTAGTACTCGACATACATGGCCTGCCTGGCTCTCAAAATGGAAAGGAACATTCCGGACATGCCGGATCTATCAACTGGTTTTCCGCCGACAATCAGAAGCGTTCGCTGAATGCCGTGACGGCAGCCATGAATTTCATATACGACAGTCCTCACAAGTCCGTCATTGCAGCCCTCGAAATCGCCAATGAGCCAAACATCACTCTTTCATCTAATCGCAAGACGTACGAAACCTATTTAAAATCGGCCACGAAAATCATCCACGGCATCAATTCCTCCATGCCAGTCATGTTTCACGATGGGTTCATGGGACCAGACAGTTGGTCGAAATTCACAAAGAATGAAAAGGATAATTACGTGATTGACGTTCACCAGTACTACACCACATCGACCAGCAATTCCCTCACCGCGTTGATGGGAACCTGTGATTTGGCCAAGGCTAGTGCCAAGAGCAAGTCCAAGACACCAATCTTTGTCGGTGAATTCTCAGTCAGTGTTGGTGGCGTGTATCTCGACACTGATACTTGGCGAAAACAGTACTACGAGACGCAAGTCAAAGAGTACGCCATGAAAGGAATCGCCGGCAGTGCATTCTGGAGCGTCAAGGTCTTTGACACGAACAGTACCACGCAACAAAATAATGGATGGAGTTTACAGGCTCTGGCTGCCGCAGGCACCATCAGTACGGATACGTGGTCGACGAAAGATGCATTGACTTGTCCTTCCTCTTCCTCCTGATACTTCACAGTGATTCTCCATTCTCTTCTCCAGCCCTAGCATAGAAAAATGTCATGACTATAATCAAGGTTTTAAAAAGCGAATAACAGCAGTAATCAATGAGCATAGAAAGTCTGATTGTGCCGTGTCTTTTTGTCACTACATGAGTGCAGCTGTATGCAACAGACTCTTCGCCCCAAATCCAATCTCTTGATTATCCAGATCAAAGACCGAGTAGACATTCTTGAGAAATACATCTCCAATCAATACCTGTTGTGGACCACCGAATTGCTGCCCCACGAAATTTGACAGGCAATTCGTAGCATCTATCGCACTACCAACGTAATCGCGTGGGTCAATAAAGAACTGAGTACCTCCGAAAGACATGGCTATTGATATCGTAGTGGAGCACGGGATCGTGAAGGAGCCACTAGAGTCTGTACGTGCGCCAGGAATGTTTCGATGTATTTCAGTGGCAGCTGCAGGTGGAACCAGCAATAGAGTCGTGCCGGTATCAATTATGCCCGTCAGTGCGCCGAGACGCAGCAGGATATTGTTGATGTAGATACCATCAATCTTGGCTTCCCATAATCCGTTCTTTGCTATATTTGGAGTCGTGACGATTTGTCCACAGAATTTAGTGGTATCACTGGGTAAAGTCAGTAAAAACATACTCGCACAACTGACGATCCAGACATACACAAGTCCAAAGCTTATCTGACCATTATTACTATTTGAGCCTGTATCTTTTGCTCTCTGTAAATTGATGGCGAACAATCTCCGGCTAATGAGTCCCATAGCGGCTATGTTGTCCACAAAAGTTGGTACCCTTTGCGCCGACGCTGTAGAGTTTCCAAGGCCGAGGATACCATCAGTCTGAATCGTGTTAGCCTCGTATGAAGGTTGAGTCCACGAAACAGGCTTACTGGGAACGAAGTGAAACTGTCAGCCAGCTGACTCGCCGTCCCGAAAAGCACCGGAGAAGTGGTTGCCAGCCCACCCAGAAAGATAGTGTCGGCTACAAGGAAACCGCTCGCGGAGCCACTGCCATAACTGATTTTCCAAGGTGTCGTCGAGACTCTGTAAGTGCTTGAGTCAGCAGGACCCAGAGTTGCATGATTTAGACAAGCTGCGCTGGTACAATCGGCTGCTGGCACCCATAGATCACTTGAGCCGGTATCGATCACCAACCTGAATGGCTTCAAACGAGATCCTATTCTGACAGTCGCAAAATATGACACGTCCGATCCGTCCTGTAGGGTTAGAATCTACTGTGGTATTTCATACTATACAAACCTCGTCAAGTGGTGCTGAGTTGCGTAGTGTTGGCAATGCTGCTGCCACTATCCGAAAAGTGTTAACACCTCTACGGTAAAAGCTTCCCTTGCTAGGGGATTCAGACTTCGATGTACGACTGGCACATGGTACTTCATCCTGCATTCGCCTCCTGATGCGTCTAAATCCTGTATCTTGTCGCTTCGATGAGCTGCTCGTGCCTTGCTCGATATCGAGTATCAGACCGTGCCGTACTGGATATTTATCACTCAGCTCTTTCTCCTCAGCAAAACTGCGCAAAGGCGGAGGATTGTGCCTCCGGAATGGTGCTGAGGAGACTGATGTCGATAATTTGCCAGTAACATCCAAAGGGGCCCAATTAGAGTTTGTTATAACAAGCGAAGTGGTATAGAAGGGAGATCGTTTGCGAACAGCTGCAGTATGCCCGGGGTCACAGCATGAACACACCTGACAACCAAGTACGATGCACTGTAGAAGCGGTATCAAGCGCCCAGAAGTTCTGCGGAATTGCATAGCTTGTGCTATCTCAACTCATGTAGACCATCCGAGATTTCTTGGAATGAGTACTCATGCCACGATCAGGGACTGTGAAATCGGGCGTGATGCTACCGGGCTTCTGCCTGGTGCAGGTGCAGAAGTCTGTTGTGTTTTGAGTCATGGTTTGCGGACGAATTTTGTTTCAGTAGACAGATTCTGCGGATTGAATGATTTTGAATGTTCCCGAGGTCAATGTTTGTGACATAATATGTTTGGCCCACTGAAATTGTTGTTTCAAGGGATGTCTGTGCTCTGCGAGTCTGAAAGGGCATCATGCTGTTAACGAAGATACCATATGCTGAGTTGAACCTTCGGTACCTGTGAAATCATGTGTAGAAAACCCTTGTAACGACCTGTGCCATATTATAGAATAATTACATGTACAAGTCGATTGATTGATGGAACCAAGTAGTGAAATACATGCATCAGCACCTAACCTGCAGGGTGGTGAGTGATTACTGATCAGTTTATGATCAGTTTCACAAAAGGATGGAAGCCTTCATTGAGAGGCTTGAGACCAGATAATAACCACTTCATTCCGGTCCGAGACTGCGCCGCCCGTCAGCAGCCCTGGAGATGTTTACTTGTCATTTGGGAGCTGTGTCAATTCGTCAAGTACCACGAAACCACGAAACCACGATACACAAAATTGGACATCTCTAACGACGGTGTAGAAATCGCATTGATTGTGATGTGGCAATACTCTGCAGCATCGCCGTTCTGAGAATGGACTCCCACATTTCTGAGAATGAATGACTTCAAGTCTATCAATACTGGGCAGCCACCACGTTCGGAAAGGTTCTCGAAAATCCGAATCGTCGATCATTCCGAAGCAACCATTTCAAGTGATACAAGTACAGAGTCTCCAGAACACCTCAGCGATACGATCTGTACAGCTTGTAAAGTGGATTTGCCGAAATTGGAAGGCAGTTTTACTCGTGGTGGTTTCGTGACATATCTCTGCACTGTGGTTTTATGGAATGGCATCACACATTCAGTGCGCAGACGATATTCTGAGTGTCGATCTCTGCGGGACCGTCTCTGCCTCGAAAGACCTCAAGTATATACTCCACACCTGCCACCAAAGTCCTACACACAAAAGACTGGAACAACATTTCTGGAAAGTCGGAGGGCCGGAATAGAATTGTTTTTGAGAACTGTTGTGCTGAATCCCGAACTGGGTAGTCTGCAGACAGTTCTCGAATGGTTTGACATCCAGTCTGAAGTGCGTACTGAAAATCGAGATGAATCAAGAGACTAGAGTGTGGCCGTTCGAGTATGTCTGGAGCACTCTGGTATATGTGATTGGCTCCTGGACGTTCTGCACTGCGCAGCTGCTGGGTGATCAAGAGACAAGCCACCAGCCTACGACAGATCCAAGTAGTAGCCAATCAGAGTTGAGTAAATGTTACTCAGACTTTTCTTGCGATCGTCCCCAGCGCTTCCTTCGTCTGAGAAGATCTTCCCATGACTCAATCACCTCATTTGTCATCCTCCTGGTCAATTCAAATGGCAACTCCCAAGCATACATAAAGCCGTCAATCTCCTCATCAAACACAGTCTCAATAAACAATACAAAAACCACACTCGCTTCAGCTTTTGAGAATCAATCCCATCACCTATAGAATTCAAAGACCTACAGTATTCGTCTAACGTGCAGTCATGTTGAATTCCTGTATGACTGTTCTCCTAGCACTCTCTACTATCGTCCTGGCGAACCCACTGCAGCGTAGACAGTCCGCTGTGCCAGCCACGAACCCGTATTTCAATCTCTACGTGTCGTCCAACAATGCAACCCTCAATGGATCCTACTTAGAGGCTGGTCATGCCGGTGCCGGTATCGAGCAACTCGTCGTTGCGAACAAGATTCTGCCTGGCTCCAATGCGTCAGCTTTCCAGTTTCAATTCAATAATTCAGTTTCCAACACAAACTACGAGAACATCACGGGCGAAGCTGGTGAAGTAGTCTGGAACTTGAGAGGTGCCAACTTCAATGTCTCGCAAGCACTTGGTTTTTACTATAACCCTTTCTTCGACACCGCCGTATTGGAGTTTGGTAGCACCGCCAACCCTTTCGTATTCCATTTCAAGAATGATACCCTCATCGCAGCGCAATTTACCAGCAACCTAACCAATCCGGTCATTATCTTCGACAACTTCTACTCTTGCGTGACTCCATTCGATCAGACGCAAGGATACACATATACCGCAATACACTGGAGAACGGGATCGGGCAACTCGACCAACACTTCTTGTCAGAAGGTCTCCGTGAAGCGGAAATTTGTCTGAAGCGTTCTCAACAGTTCGAAATGAATACGCTCATGATGGGCATAACGGCCACGAGCCAACATGCAGAATACGTACGTTTAATGTGGTTAATGACTCCCCACACATGAATTTTAATGACAGAGACTCGGTTGAGTTCTCCAAGTATGCTTAATAGTAATTGTAATAATAATGAATACATTCCATCTCAAATCGTCTATAGAATGATTGTAATTATCAAGCCTTGAACTCGGCATTCAAAGCAAGACTCAAGAATGCGAGTTGATCTCTCGTCTCGTCAATCTTCTTGCTCGTGGGTTTCCCACTGCCGTGGCCAGCCTTGGTCTCCACCCTGACAATCAAGGGCTTCTGATTGTCTCGTTTCTGGTGCTGTAGTTGAGCGGTGAATTTGAGTGTGTTGGCGGGGACGACGCGATCATCGTGATCGGCAGTGAGGAGGAGCGTGGCAGGGTATGGTTTGGTGGAGGAGATGTTGTGGAGGGGCGAGTAGGCACGAATGTACTCAAACATGTCGGGATCGTCAGGGGACCCGTAATCACTGATCCAAGCTGCTCCAATGGTGAATTTATGGAACCGCAACATGTCGAGAACACCGACGGCCGCCATGACTGCGCCGTACAGGTCAGGCGCTTGGTTCAGACAAACGGCGACGAGGAGACCCCCGTTCGAACCACCGTAAATCGACAACTTTTCGGGACTCGTGTACTTTTCCGCCACGAGGTATTTCGATGCGTATTGGAAATCGTCAAAGGCATTCTGTCTTTTATCCCTGATTGCAGCCTTCCACCACGACTGACCGTACTCTCCTCCGCCTCGAATGTTGACTACCGCCACTCGAGCGTCAAAGTGCTTCATGAGCACGATGAACAGGGGAGAAAAGGACGGCGTGATGCTGATTTCGAAACCTCCGTAACCGTACTGCAGGAGTGGTGTCGAGCCGTCCTTGGGCAAGCCTTTACGAGATGTGATAAACATGGGTACGCGAGTGCCGTCCTTGGAAGAGTAAAAGACCTGTTCCGTCTCGTAGTCGTCAGGATCGATTCCTTCGACCGCCGTCTCTCGATAGACTGTGAGCTTCGATGTCGCCTCGTCGTGTCGGTACACAGATAACGGCGTCGTGAAACCTCCCACCGAGATGAAGAAGCCTTCCGTGTAGTCGTATCGCGACGTGATGCCAAACACGGAGAGACCGATTGGAAGTGGTAGCTTCTGCTCAAATGCTCCAGTCTTGCCATCGAAAATGGAAACTTGATCCTTGACGTCGTGACTATATGTAAGGATCAGCTTGGTAAAGTTGTATGCAACTACCGAGTTGAGGATATCTTCGCTCTCGGGTATCAGATCCTTGAATCCTGCTGCGATGTTGCTCATGTCCAGAGTGACAACCTTGTTTCTCGTCGCGTTATCATTCGTCGAGAATACGAGGGTAGAGTCGTAGTTCGTAATGTACCCAAAAGAGGCATGAAAGTCGTCCACAATCACAATCTTCTCCATATCTGGCTTGATGGCTAATCCGTCCCCAAGTTCAACGATAGTCAACTTGTTGGTATTTTCGGTCCCTTGCGAGGTGGTGATGATGAGGTACTTGCCATCGTCACTAATCTCGCCTCCAAACATGTGATGTGGATTGTCGGAATCTCTGTGCAGAACAATGTCTTGAGCCTGATCGGTACCAACCTTATGGTAGCATAAGAAAGAGTCGACATCTGCAGCTGTACCCCTACCGGAATTGTCCTTTTCTGGGTATCTGTGATAGACAAAACCTTGGTTGTCCTTGGTCCACGAGATTCCGGAAAATTTCACGTAGATCACCTCATCTGCCAGCTTTTCAAGAGTGTCTGTACTGGAAGTTTCTTTCACAAATATCGTTTGATTATCGGATCCCGACTTGCTGATGGAGTATGCGAGCAGTCGTCCGTCGGGACTAAAGGCAGTCGAGCCCAAAGCCACTGTTCCATCGTTACTAAGGAGGTTCGGATCGAAGAAGAGTTCTGCATCAGTTCTGTCCAAGTATTTTGAGCGCCAGATTTGCGATTGGTTGAGCAGAGCAGGATTGTAATTCCAATAGTAGTAGCCATCCTTCTTCTTGCTCGGGGCTGAGAACTTCTCGAAGTTGTAGACGTCCTGTACAGCATTCCTGAGGTCAGAGTAGTGCTTGGCACTGCTGATGTACTTTGAAGAGACAGCATTCTGTCCGTCAACAAAAGTTTGAGTCTCCTCTGCATCCGGATTCTCAAGCCAGCGATATGGATCTGGTACGCGTACATTTCCTGGATAAATGTCTCCTATGCTGTCGTCTCTTCGAGCCTCTGGATAATTCCACGGATTACTGCAGATGTTGTTGGTCGACATGTGTCGTTTCAACTGTGAGATTCGAGTAGACACTTTGATTTGCTTCTGGTAGTGGGACAAAAGTTGTGGTGCGAATGACGGTTTTATGCCAGATGTGAATTGAAGTTGGAAACGAAGCACGCAAGACCTCGTGTTCATGCAACACGCAGGTAGCAGCACTTCGGACAAACCGGGTAGGAGGAATATATCCCCGTACTCCTTCCTATTGTAGAGATATCGAACACGCAGGAAGGCTGGGATACAAGCAAACAAACACCAGGAAGGTCATAAGCGATGTGCCGAATACTACAGTGGATGTCATGCTTGCCAGACGCCCAGGGTGGAGCCGCGTGGTCGATCATTGAACCAAGTGTGTTGCACGTGCCTCTGGAATGATTTGTTGCTTTCATTTCAATCTAATTCAAACTTAATTTCAGAACTCCAGCGAAATGATTTGTGGATGACGTAAACATCCGGGCGGTACTACCCCATTTGGCATTTCCTAATCTCATCTGATCCCATCTACTGGACTCGAGCATCTCCCGCTCGCTCTACAGTATCTACAATAGATTGTCATGCATAACAGCGATACCTTGGTGAGTACTATCACAATTGCCTAGCGCAATACAAATACAGGTCCGCTAGACCCCCAGACCAGAGACTTCAATTGCGATTTTCTTCCTCCTTTCTTCTCAAAGTCGCGTCGGTGCCGCAAGAGCTTTCGCAACCATGTCCAAAAGAAAATGTCCACCGTGGCAATCCGCGCCTTCACTCAAGCGTGCCAAGGAGATTGATGAGGAGAGTCCCTACAATGTTCTTGGCGAGGTCTTGAGCACAAATGTTCAGCCAGACAAGATTAGGAACGTCCTTCATTGGTTCCGATCAAAGGACATTCGACTTGAGGACAATCGCGCCCTCCACGCCGCGAGTACAAAGGCCGAGGAAGGCGACAGTGCTCTCATCACGCTCTACGTACACAGCCCCGCTGATCTAGAGTGGCACGGCACTTCGCCAGCGAGAACCGATCTCATCCTTCGCACACTCGAGTTGATGCAAAAGGGACTCAAGAAGCTCAACATTCCACTATACATACACGAGACCAAGTCGCGCGACGATTTAGTCCCGGACGTGCTGAAATTTATCCAGGACCACGATATATCGCACGTCTATGGCAACTTCGAGTACGAGATTGACGAGCTTCGGCGTGATATTCGCGTCGCAAAAGGTCTCAAGAAAGACAAGGTGTCCTTCGAAATCATTCACGATCAATCAGCCATCAATCCGGGTACCTTGACAACGGGTACTGGTGGACCACACAAAGTGTTTACTCCGTACCACAAAGCATGGCTCGCAGAGATGTCGCAAAAGGGAAAATCGCTACTGGATCTGCTGCCACCTCCTGCTGCCAACTCGGACTCACATGTGGGCAAGCTGGAGGATGCAGGATTATTCAAGAGCGAGATACCAAAACAGCCAGAGAGTAAGGACTTCAAGTCCAACGAGGAAAGAGACAGGATTAGAGAGCTCTGGCCTGCCGGGCACGAGGCAGCAAAGGATAGATTGATCAAATTTCTCGATGAAAAAGTCAAATTGTACAAAGACACTAGATCCAATCCAGGGCAAGATTCCACCTCGAGAATGTCGGCATACTTTTCCAGTGGAACAATCTCGATACGTGAGGCCCTGGCTCATTGTCGAGATCGCAACAAAGGCAGCAACGATTTTTCCGGATCAAAGGGGCCGGGTCTGGCTGCATGGGTCAGAGAGATTGTCTTCCGAGAGTACTACAGGCAATTGATCTACGTCGTGCCGCACAACTCGCTCAACTTGCCACAGAACTTGAAAATGTTTACTGTCAAGTGGGAGAACGATGAGAAGTCTGAGGAAAACTGGAAAAAGTGGTGCGAAGGTATGACTGGGTTTCCACTTGTGGACGCAGGTATGCGTCAATTGAATACCGAGGCATGGATGCACAACAGGGCTCGTATGAACACGGCTTCAGTGTTGCGAACAAACATGCTGATTGACTATCGTCGTGGGGAGCGCTACTTTGCCGAACATCTGATCGACTACGATCTGAGCAACAACTTTCAAGGCTGGCAGCCGTCTTTTACAGTGTTCAATCCAACCACACAAGGTGAAAATAATGATGTCGACGGAGATTACATTCGTAGGTGGGTGCCGGAATTGAAGCACATCAAAGGCAAGGCAGTCTTCGCTCCGTACGAGAGACTCGATCCCCAAGCTTTCAAAAAGACGGGATATCCCAAACCCTGTGTGGACTGGAAAGAATCGAAAGCTCGTTGTATGGATGCATACAAACAATCGACCATAGACGGAGCCAAAGCTCTGGAGAGTTAATTTCGATGTCATGTAGCTCGTGTTTTAACAAATTAATAAGTAATGTAGAATGTATTATTATCTCGACCTTTTGTACTTGACTGCCTAATTATACCACGAAAGAGGATGAAAAGAATCTATCATTCGGGTACGTATACAAGTATGCAAATCCACTGCAGGGCAGCCGATTTGTGTTTTCGGCACAAATTGCCGATGAGGCTTGACTGACGTCTTTAACGACTACCGGGGTACTCCATCGCACACTAATCATCTTCTTTACAAGTTTTCTGATATAGTGTTTATACGCACTAATACAATTCTTAAACTCCATCAAGATGCCAGCAGGACCACAGACAGGTTTGTAGCACTGATGGACACATCGTATAGAAGGCTTATGTGGCAGGAAAGCGATTTGAGCCAAAGGACATGCTGTTCCGATATCTCGGCGGCACTGGTCTCAAGGTCTCTGTGCTAGGTCTCGGAGGTTGGCTTACATACGGATCAGATGGCGGTGTAAGTGAAGTGAAGCAGACTGCAGAGTGTCTTCAAGAGGCATGGAACCATGGCATCAACTTTTTCGACACTGCAGAGGTATACGCCGAGGGACAAAGTGAGGTCATTATGGGCAAGGCCTTGAAAGAGTGCGGCTTTGAGCGAGATGTGAGTGTTGCACAAGAGCCACAAGGTCACTGTTCTGACGGGCACAGGACTATGTAATCACGACCAAGCTACACTTTGGTGACAGTGGAAACCAAAACTTTCCCAACAATCATGGACAATCACGAAAGCACATTATTGAAGGCATGAACCGTTCGTTGGCTCGATTACAGCTCGATTCCGTCGACGTCGTCTTTATTCACCGCAGTGATTTCTGGGCGACCCCGGCCGAGGAAGTCGTACGAGCATTCAACACTCTGATTGACCAAGGCAAATGTCATTACTGGTAAGACTAGTGTCATGATTGATTGTTGCCTTTACTTACTGTCGTAAGGGGTACCTCAGAAAACTCTGCCTTCGAGATTGAGCACTTGATGCACACTGCCACCAGGTTGGGACTACAAGGTCCAATTGTGGAACAACCTCAATACAACATGTTTGTTCGAGACCGATTCGAGAACGAGTACGCTCCACTGTACAAGTTGTACGAATATGGAACTACCGTCTGGAGTCCTCTTTACCAAGGAATTCTTACTGGAAAGTACAATGACGGCATCCCTGAAGATTCGCGATACGGTACCATTTCAAAGTCGGGAGCCGACAAGTTCCAGACGGAGGAGACAAAGGCTCAAATCGAAAAGGTTCGTAAGCTCAGTCCTATCGCAGAGAAGCTCGGGGGATCGATGGCGTCCTTGGCATTGGCTTGGGTCATCAAGAACCCGCACGTCTCGACTGCTATTCTAGGAGCGACCAAGGCCAGTCAAATCACGGAGAACGTCAAGGCCCTCGAGTTGTTGCCAAAGCTCACAGACGACATTATGAAGCAAATCGATGATATCCTGGACAACAAGCCCAAGGTGAGGCGTTTTCTCCGCAATTTATAAGCACGATACTAATTCCCGAATAGGTCCCTGGTGCATTCCCTCCTTCGAGAGCAGCCATGACTCAGAACCAGGCACTTTTGAACATCAAGTGATTTTTTTTGTACACACACAAAAACAGATATGAATCAATGCATACGTCATCATGAACCGTTCGAGACTTGTCTGGCTGTGATGAGTTGTTGTGAGGACTAATTGCATAGTGACGTTCCGCCTCAAAAAAGTACGAAACTGCTAATCGTCGCACAGAGCAAAAGTAGACCGGATCCGCGTCGTGGACTACAATTACCACTCGATACTGAATCTGTCGTACCCACTGGATTTTCACTAGTACCACTCGAGGAATGAGCAGGATGACCCGGAGTTTCGACGGCTAAATCGATTGAGCTGTTGACTTCAAAAGATGGATGTGTATTTGCTTACAGATGGACACTCCACTGGGTGCGGTGACATCTACCGACAACCCAGCCATTTCAGTCATCGCTAATTTTCATCAGCATGCGAGACTTTGAATTGATATGATAGCAAGGAGAAGGAAGGGGACTCACGCACAGTCAAGCCATGTAAGGAGAGAGTGTTTTGTGAGGATAAACCGACGGTAGAGTCGTGTTTATGTGCGGAAACGTCCAACATTGTCTCCGTGGTAGGGGGAGGCGGAATGGAGGGCGGTACTGGTCCATCTATTGCTCGTCTATTGAAGAATCCAGGTACGGCTCTCGATGATTTGATTAGGTTTATGCGTTGATGTTCGTATCGCTGGAAATCCTCGGGAATCGTTGCGTATCGCGCCCATACACCACTCAGAAATATAGTCAGTAAAACTGAGATTTGCATACTTTCTACACTACCGATCCGACCGAGGAGACGTGCGGATCAGGTCTATGAAAAGCAACTTCAAGCAGTTCGTATAGGATGCAACGAATTGATGAGGACTTTTTCATATCTGAAACGTTGGTCGTACAAACAAGCAAACATCGTGGCGATAAAGTGATTCGAGTCATTTTATTCATGATATGGAACAAAACATTAGGGTTTATTCGTAAATAGTGTATACACGTTTTGAGCCGTTGCGTCTGGTCTAGACACTTTGATGCTTCAACGTGTGTTTCTTGGCATCTTCGTCGGTTCCTGGCACGAGATTGTTGAGAGTGACGTTTCCGACCTTCAACAAGACTTCTCCGTCGTCTTCCGGCTCGACGTGAGGCAGAGGACCCAATGGAGTGATTGAGTGTGGGTTGATTTGTCGGTGGGATTTGGTGTAGTGTTTCTTGATGTGCTCAAAGTTGGTGGTCAACTTGAAGGCGTCGTTACCCCAATATAAGTTCTTGAGCCACTTGTTGATGTATGGATAGTTGTGTCTGATGGTGCCGAGATCACATTTGAAGTGCTGGACGTAGACAGGGTCGAATCGAACGATCGTGGGGAACAGTCGAATATCTGCCTCAGTCAAGTCCTTGCCGAGGAGGTATGGTCCGCTCGACTTGTGGAGCAACTCCTCAATCTTGTTCAGACTGTCAAACAATGGGACTACTGCTTCCTCGTATGCATCCTGAGTCGTTGCAAATCCAGACTTGTATACTCCATTGTTGACGGTATTGTAGACCCACTCGTTGATGGAATCAATGTCCTTTTGAAGAGCCTCGGGATAGTAAGTGACCCCCTTGTACTTGCTGTCGATGAGGTCGTCAAACTCAGTGTAGAACATGCGGATTATCTCCGAGGACTCATTCGAAACAATCGTCTCGTTCTTGCTGTCCCAAAGCGTAGGAACGGTGTATCGTCCATCATAGTCCTTCTTGGCCTTGAAGTACAAATCACTCAACTTGTCCGAGTCGTACAGGTTATCCTTGGTAGCACCACTACAGGACTCGTCATCCTTAGGGAATCTCCAGCCGCCCTCGAGCATTTCCCAGTGCACCACGGAAATTGGAATGATGTCATGTAAACCTTTCAGCTCTCTCACTATGAGTGTCCGGTGTGCCCAAGGACATGCAAGCGAGACGTAGAGATGATATCTGTTCTTTTCTGCTGGGAATTTTGCATTTGCATCACGAGAAATAGAGTCTCGGAAGACGGATTGTTGTCTATTGAATTTGCCGTCCTTGCTTGCCCAGTCGGTGATCTTTTTATCGTTCGACATGCTGATATAGGTGCGAATGTATGTAGACTTGGTTATATGACTTCGGAAAGTTGTGTCAAGAAACTTTATATACCTCAGCATTCGCTGCTGGAGCAGGGAGAAGCTTGGTGTTAGCTGTCACACCAGAGATCCGACTGAGCCCCCGGGCAGCCTGACGTGAATTCCACCAAAAGCTTGAGAATTCCTGTGGAGTCTTTTGGATGATGATGATGATGATGACATCAGCTTCTCTTGGCCCTTCTTCGAGCGTTATACGATATCCAGATTGTCTATATAACGACGAGATACGAGAGCACACCACTTGGCTCACTCGCTTCACTTTGCACACAAACGCTGGCTAAACAAGACCTTTTCAACAGTCTCACGGCAATACTAAAACAAGAATTGTATCAATCAGCGTGTTCGACCTATCGCTCCTTCAGCAGGGAACGCATGGTCGAACTGAGACGAACGTACGATCACAGAAATCATCCTAGTTGAGCTTTATCGCAGGTACACACTTGACATAGAATTGTGAACGACATGGGGCTCAAAAATTGGCGACTCTTGCGCCCGTTCTCTGGCATCATTCACGATATTGAACTTAGGAAACCTTGGTATGTCAGTGACTGGGTTGGACGAGAGGACATATGGAAGGATGCCGAGACAATGTACAAGATAGTTTCCGGGTACGGTCATGGTTTCATGCTCTGAACAAATCTGACAATCTAGGACTATTCGAATCTTCTTTGTCAATCTTCTCCCAGCACTGGCATATGCACTTGACATGTATTATCGTACCGATCATATATGGGGAACGAATGAGGTCATCCTAGCCTCAGCACTCCCGGCAGTCTTTTTTGCAATCTTCAGCTGCCAGCCATTGACTATCGTGGGAGTCACAGGTCTCATCGATCTTTTTGGCTACACAACCTACAATATTGTCACAATCCGGTACGGCGTTGACTTTTTGAGCTTTATGGCTTGGGTAGGCATTTGGGCTGCCGTTATGCACTGGTTGATTGCGATCTTTAATTGGTGCGACTACATGAAATATGTCACTAATTTCAGCTCTACAGCATTCGGGATGTATGTCGGTATAGTCTATATCATCAAGGGGGTCGAGTTGGTCATCGAGGAGTTCGGGGACGGTCTTTCCGAAGCAAATGGATATCTAAGTTGCCTGATTGCTTTGTTGTACTTCGCACTGACATGGATGACCACTCGACTGGGCACAGGTCATTATCTCCACAGACATGTCAGAGGCTTCTGTACAGACTTCTCACTCATCATCTGGACCATATTCTTTGCTGGTTTCGCTCACATACCTGGTCATTTGCGCGACGTCAATGTAAGGAAATACCCAATCTCACAAGCGTTTCAGCCAACACCGCCACTTGATGCTTCGAATCGATTGCACGGTTGGTTTATCCACTTTTGGGATATACCTGTCAAGTGGTGGTTCATTGCGATCCCATTTGCCGCCCTGGTTACTGCTCTGTTCTACTATGACCACAACGTTTCTAGTCTTATGGCTCAGGCTCGCCATTATCCACTTCGAAAGCACGCTGGATTTCATTGGGACTTCTTTTTATTGGGCATAACCACCTTAGTAGCAGGTTTTATCGGCATTCCATATCCTAATGGGTTAGTTCCTCAGGCTCCTGTCCACACAGATTCCTGTGCGATCATGCGATATCCAATCGCTGAAGTCGATCAGAATAGTTCAGAGGGGACGATCAGTTCGGAAGATCAGCCTGAAGAAAGAAAGAAAGGTCCATATATCGCCAGAATCCTGGAGCAACGTTGGACACATTTCGGAATGGGTTTACTCTTGTTTGGTATGCTTACACGTCCGCTATTGATTGCCTTATCGACGATTCCGCGCGGGGTTTTTGCTGGCGTCTTCATCACCGTTGGATGGTCATCCATCGAGAGCAACCCTATTACAATTAGGACGGTTAATCTGTTGCGAGATCCAATCACTACGCCAACTAAGAGGAAACGTGCAACCATACTATTCCTGTTCTTGCAATGGCTAACAATCTCTGCCGAAGTTGCCATATCACAGACTATCGCTGCCATCGGATTTCCTGTGATTATACTTTTGCTCATACCTCTACGATGGACTTGGATGTTGAGATGGTTCAGCTACGAAGAGCTCGACGAGCTAGATACACCCACTGCTGAGGCCGAGGTCGTGCTTGAATCGTTCGGAGGTGCTCCCGCTATTCAAGCACGAACAAAGCCTAGGTCATTCGAACCCGCTACGAAGTCACTCTCTACCTCTACAAATGAAATGCCTATAGGAGACGCACGGCGACGCAAGCTCAAACAAGAGGAGCAAAACAATGCATTTACCATGGAGTGAACTCCATTGACGCCGAAATGATTTCAATTCTCTTGTACATATATAGATGCAACGTAAAGTTTGTAGGATTTCATAGACATACATACCGCAAACACACAAATGTTACAGGCACTCAACCAAGCCTCTGGATTGAGTCAGTTCTGTGGGGTCGGCTCTTGCCGCTGCCATCTCGCACTGGGCGGCGGATCTTCTCAGCGCCTCCGCATGAATCTTACCCCACCATTTACACTTTCTACCTTGGTAATGTAGATGCCGGGCAAGAATTGCTCGTAATCATCTTGGAATACAACAGGTACTACCGACTTACTAAGGAACATTCGGTCACTGAAGAAAGAGATAGTCATGGATCGACTTCAGGTGCAGGACTTGCAGATTGCACGCGAAAAGACATCCTTCGACACTGCACAAATCTCGACACTATTGTGGCCAGAAGATCGACGCCGAACCATCGATGCACTAGTCGAAATCTTGTCTCAAGAGGCGATTTTGGACAAAGATACGCGTCGACATTTGTCTCGACAGGAACTTCTCAATCACGGGTACAAGATACAGTTGCGATTGGTAGAGTTGAGAGGAAAATACAATTGGGATCACGAGACATTTATGACTGCGATGCACTTGATTGATGACCACGTACCGTACGGCCTACACTTTAATGCATTCATGCCCGTGCTGCAGTCTCAAGGGTCGGACGAACAGATTGCAGAGTGGTTACCAAAGTGTCAGAGTTTGGAGGTGATTGGATGTTATGCGCAGACGGAACTCGGGCACGGGAGTAATGTACAAGGCCTCGAGACGCTCGCCACCTTTGATGAGGCATCACAGTCGTTCATCATTGATTCTCCAACGTTGACGAGTGCCAAGTGGTGGGTCGGTGGACTAGGGACGGTGGCGAACCATGCCGTCGTGCAGGCGCAACTAATCATTGCAGAAAAGAACTTGGGACCACACCTGGTAAGTTTTCATGTGTCGTGTGTCATCTTCCAACTCTGAGTGTATAGTTTATAGTTCCAATACGCAATCCCAAAACGCATAGACCGTTCGAGGGCATCACTGTCGGGGACATTGGACCGAAACATTATGGGGGATTCAACATGAACGATAACGGGTTCGCCAGATTCGACAAGGTCAAGATTCCGCTCGCCAATTTCCTGTGCCGATACGCCAAGGTCGATTCCAAGGGCAAGTACTCGCCAGCTGGACATGCCAAGATTGGATACGGCAGTATGGTGGCTCTTCGAGCGGGGATGCCCACCGTGCTCGGTCTAGAGTTGGCAAAGTGCGTCACGATCGCCGTACGGTACACGACCGTCCGTCGACAATTCAAGTCTACCGGTCCACAAGTCACAGACAAGATTGAGGATGCGAATACAGACAGTGCGCGGGGTCAGGACACGGGCGAGATGCAGGTCATCAAGTACAGTTCCGTCAAGGAACGACTCGTTCCATTACTAGCGGCATCTTATTGTTTCGTCCTGGCCGGTCACTCCACCATGACGCTGTACAAGAAAATGTTGGCGGCTCTCGTCGCTCCACCGCACGATGCGTCGTCACTGGCAGAAGTCCACCTCCTCACTGCTGGACTCAAGGCCGTCCTCAGTTGGACCGTCGTCGCCGGCATGGAAGAGTCTAGAAAGGCACTCGGTGGGCACGGATTCTCGATATACTGTGGCATTGGAGAACGATTCGCGAAAGAAGTCCCCGGACAGACCTACGAAGGCGACAAGTACGTCCCAATGATGATGTAGGATTCATGTTTACTGACAAAATGACAGTTATGTGTTGGTGCAACAGACTGCGAAAGGATTATTGAAAAATATCGGCCTCTTGATGTCTGGAAAAATCGAGAGAATGATGCCGTCGACACGGTTCTTGGCACGACTGCCGCCTAAGGGCTTGGAGGGACGAGTGATCGATTGGACGGACCGCGAGACTCAATTGACTCTTCTGGGACTCTTGGTGGGCGCGACACTAAAGGATTTATTCATCAAGACGCGGCGCGGCGATTCATGGAGTGAATTAAACATGGATTGTGTCCGCGTGACGAAGGCATTCATCATGCACTACACCTCCACCATGTTTCACGACCAAATCGCCACGAGTCTCGATTCTTCTCGCGTCGTCTTGTGGAGAGTAATCGACGTCTTTATCCTCGACGCACTGAAATCTAGTATTCCCGAACTGGCTGAATTCAATCTCGTTCCCAATACCGCCATCGCAAGTCTCAATGACGCGCGAAAGAGGGCCATTGATGCATTACAAGACGACTTGATTGGATTGACTGATGCCTTTCAATTCACCGACTGGGAACTGAATTCCGTCCTCGGACGGTACGATGGAAACGTCTATCAAGCGTTATGGAGCACGGTCAACGAGAAGAATCCCATCAACACCGATCGTGTCGATAACGTCGTCAGAGGATGGGAATCGTTGTTGAAACCCTTGCATGAAACTGCGAAATCAAAATTGTGATGTTTCATACAATCATTCATCTTGTACATCTCTTCTATTGTAATTCTATACACGTCTTTTTTACAACTTTAATCCTCTTGTAAACTTACGAAGCGAGTGTGTCATTCTCTGCGTCGCGCGCGGTAGTGACGCTCTTAAACACGGATCCCTCGGCGCCTTGATCACCGTGTTCGTACGCGGCATCCGATCGATCCATAATCTTGGCTAAATCGGCATCGTTGATGATTTCGTCAGTCTCGGACTTTACTTGGATCGATTCCGCATCTTCCTGCATGAGAATCTCATTCAATGTGGCGAGTGTATCCTGATTCGTGGCGTTGGCGCCAGAAATGATGGACTTGAATTTATCTTTTTGAATGACGACCTTTTCCAACCTCCTCTTGTTGCCTGCCTTTTCGAGAATTTTCGACTCGATCGTGTTGGCAGAGACGAAGCGGTAAACGATGACTGGCTTTTTCTGACCTATGCGGTGTACCCGGTCCATTGCCTGTAGATCGACTTGAGGGTTCCAATCAGAATCAAACAAGATGACGGTATCTGCAGATGTGAGGTTGATTCCCAGTCCTCCTGCTCTCGTACTCAGGAGGAAAAGCTTATGATCTGGATTGACGTTGAAATTTGCAATCTGTTCCCTCCTCACTTCCTGCGCTACGGCACCATCAATGCGACTCACTTTCAGATTCATGACGTCCTCTGCCCAAATCTCAAGAATGTCCAACATGGAGGTGAATTGTGAGAATATGAGTACTTTATGACCTGCCTCAAAGAGAGCATTGAGAAGTCGATTCAGCAAGAGCATCTTGCCAGACTTGTTGACAATGTTCTTGTCCACGATATACTCGTCAGTCTTGTCATATACGGGGAAGTCCATCTGATACGGATGGTTGCAAGCCTTGCGCAAACTCATGAGCATATTGGAGAGTTTTAGCTGATCCGTGCGCGCCTGACCAGCTTTTGTTGGCGTCTGCTTCAGGGATGGCGGAGGAGTACTTTCTTCAGCTTCCATGGCAGCAAGGAATTCCTTCTCTGAAGGGTCCTTGTAAGACGCGATTGTGCGAGCTCGCTTCGACTTGGGAGCGTCCTCTGTAAGATCGATTGTCGATTCACTGGGCTTGCGCTTGAGCAGGCCACTCTGTTCATCTTTATAAAAGGCCTTTACACGCCTACCCAAAATTGCCTTGTACAAGTCGGTCTGATGAGCAGTCATTGGTGCATATAGTAGGTATTCGCGTTTCTTGGGCAGATCTTTCTCGACATCAGTTTTAAGCCTACGCAACAAGAATGGCTTTAGGATTTGATGAAGCTGAGACACGACAGATCCTTGCTGTTCTTCGTCAGCAAGATTGCCATTGCCCGCAGAGTTCAATGAGGAAAAGTCAAACCAAGACTGGAAACTTTCGAGATCGCCGAAAATGTCAGGCAGGAGAAAGTTGAGAAGCGACCATAGTTCGGACAAATTGTTTTGAAGTGGTGTGCCCGTGAGCAACAGTCGATTGGCAGAGGTGTAGCTCTTGAGCTCCCGGATGAGACGACAATTGAGATTCTTCAAACGATGTCCCTCATCGACGACGATATATTTCCATGAATACTTTTGCAAGAACTTGCGATCGTTCATGATGATTTCATAAGACGTGACCACGATTGGGAAATTTTCATCTACAGGTCCCAATTTCTTGGCTCGCATTTCTGCTCTCTCGTCCTTAGATCCGTGATAAAGCAGGACAGGAATATCTGGTGTGAATCTACGCACTTCATTTACCCAATTTGCCACGGTACTAAGCGGTGCTGCTATGAGAAAAGGACCGAGGACGCCCTTACTTCTCAAGAATGCCAGGAATGCAATGGTTTGCAGAGTCTTGCCCAAGCCCATCTCGTCAGCCAAGATACCATTCAGACCATTCTCGTACAAGGAAACCATCCACTCGAGTCCAGCCAATTGATAATCTCGCAAGACACCTCCCGAGACAAGATCTGGCTGCCGAGCAGAGGCTGTCGGGGTAGCATTGACTGTCGTGCCAGTGCCTGACTCATTCTCTTTATTGTCGTCTGATCGAGATCTTGTTCTTGGAGATGACTTGACAGCCTTGCTCAGTGCAGATGTAGTCGAATCGCCGTTGCTTTTCTGTTTGAGTTCATCTGCGTCAACGTATTTCGACAGATCATAATTTCCATTTTTGGCTTTCTTGGCCCGCTTGGTTTCCGTATCACCATCTTTCTCATTATCCTTCTCCTCGCCTTTCCTTCTCGAATTCTCCTGCTGCTTCAGAAGCTTCTCTGACAAGATGGATGTGTAGATTTTCGATTTCTCGATCAGAAATTTGAGTCGAGCCACCCTGGCCGTCTCCTCTTGTTGATCTATCTCCTTGACAGTCTTATCAGGCTTTGTCTGCTTCTTTGCTGCCGCTTTCTGCATAGCCTCCTCTTGCTTGGCCATGGACTCTGTGATGAGCTGGTCCGAGCTACCATTGCTTGCACGTTGCTCATCAGCGTCGATGTCAATATTACTAGCATCAACCATGGTTGCCGGACTCGATTGACGACTCACTAGTGCTGAAATATCTCCGATGGGAGTAGAAGAATAGATTGACGAGCGAAAGCAAATAGTTACTGTGTATATTCAATCATATTGGAATAATGATTGGATTAATGATTTCATACTTTGCGCGTACAAAGTCGCGTCTAAATTGCAGCCAATAAATGCAGCTGCCACAGAATCACGAATCTCGTCCTCCGGAGTTATTCCGAGGTCGGTCCGAGCCTGTCATACGATGAGATACGACCGGATGTTCCCAGAAATTGTGGGATCGAAAGAGTGGGGCCGCCTCCAATTGGGCGCTTAATCAGGATGTACATGGATGTCCTTGCACAGGTGGGATGTCATTGTTTGCAAGGACCTTCTCCATAGACATCGTCGAGTACAAGTCTTGCTAAAAAGAACCGTCAATCAGCACTCATCCTACCCGACAAGAGCAAGTCTACAGAAATGTCTCTCACCTCGACTCTGACCTTGCCATCTGGCAAAACCTACGAACAACCGACCGGGATATTCTACAACAACAAATTTCATGCTTCAAAAAGTGGCAAGACCTTTGGCACGATCAATCCTGCCACGGGAAAAGAAATTGTTCAAGTCCAGGAGTCAGAAGCAGCGGATATTAATGCTGCCGTAGCAGCAGCCAAGTCGTGTTTCGAGAACACCATGGAGGATGTCGGCCCGGCAGAGCGTTCAGAAATGCTATGGAGCTTTGCCAGTGCTGTCGAGGCTCAGAAAGAAGCTATTGCAGCGATCGAGAGTATCGATGGTGGCAAGCCGCTCGCGACAGCCTTGTCTGATGATCTTGGAGAGCTTGTTGCCGTCTTTAAATACTAGTGAGACTGATATACCAATCGGCACCTATCGGCTGACAATCACAGTGCTGGATGGTCAGACAAGATTCAGGGAAGAACTATCGATACTGGTAAAGATCGTCTGACTTACACTTTACACGAGCCGATCGGTGTCTGTGGACAGATTATTCCGTGGAATTTTCCATTGGCAATGTTTGCGTGGAAGGTTGCACCAGCCATAGCCTGTGGCAACACGGTTGTGCTGAAACCCGCTGAGCAGACACCTCTGTCTGTTCTATTCCTGGGAAACATCATAAAAGACATCTTTCCTGCTGGGGCTATCAATATTTGTCCAGGTTATGGTAAGACTGCAGGTGCGCCTCTAGTGTCCCATCCGGACGTTCGCAAGGTGGCCTTTACAGGCTCGACCCTGGTCGGCCGTCAGATCATGAAGATGGTGGCTGATAGTGAGATCTTGAAAAAGGTCACACTAGAGCTTGGAGGCAAGTCGCCCTTGGTGGTGCTTGAGGACGCAGATCTTGAACAGGCCGCGAAATGGGCGCACCAGGGTATGTTCTACAACCAATCTCAGGTCTGTTGCGCAACCACTCGAATTCTTGTACAAGCTTCAGTTTATGAAAAGTTCTCTGAGATATTCGTTGCGCATACAAAGAGCACAACCAAGGTGGGCAAGCCAGAGATAGATGGCACGTTTCAGGGACCACAAATTTCGAAGCTGCAACATGACAAGATCCTGGAGTACATCAGTGTCGGGAAAAAGGAGGGTGCCGAAGTGCTTCTCGAAGGCGGAAAAGCTCAAGGCGATCTGCTTGATGGATATTTCATCAATCCGACCATCTTTGGCAAGGTCAAGCCAGACATGCGCATATCACGGGAAGAGGTGGGTAGCAGAACTGAAGAGCTAAGATTGGATTACTGACCTTGAAGATTTTTGGACCGGTTGCATCCCTGAGTTCATTCGAGTCCCTGGAAGATGGCATCAGGTTAGCCAATGACACTGCCTATGGTCTAGGGGCGTCCGTCTTCACGAAAGACATTCGAAAGGGACACAAGGTAGCACGAAGACTTCAAGCAGGACAGGTCTGGATCAACTCTTCGAATGATGGAGCGTGAGTTCTTTCCACTTTCAGAGTCTGAAAGTAAACTGAACTGACTGTACACAGACCATCGATACCGTTTGGAGGGTACAAGAACTCTGGCATTGGACGAGAGCTGGGAGAGTACGCACTGACGGTAAGTTACTTTACATTTGTGTCGATTGTCAGTGGCTGAGCGCGTTCCAAATGCCACTTGACGCCCGATTTCCCGCGGAAGTTTGCTGACCCGCGGTTGTAGAACTACTGCGAAACAAAGGCTGTCATGGTCAACCTTGGAGTCGACTTGTAGGCAAGGTCCTGTAACGAATGTTTGATAGGAAAGTGCTCTATGTGCGTATACCAGGCCATCCATTGTCCACACTACTACAGTAGATGTTTGCTGGACAGAATCATCTTCAGCTGCCGTAGCTATAGCTATAGAAGAGAGAATCAAGGGACTCAGGCTCTTCTTTGAGTCGAGTGGTGGCTGAGTTGCCGCGCCAAAAAGTTTCAACCCGCAAAAGTTTAATCTGTTCGCTCCCCTGAGGTATAGATGATTCTTCTCTGCGTCATATGCTTTGTGCCTCCAATTCTCCTCAGAGTGCTTCGGACTGAACGTTCCTACACACACGCAAATCTTGGTCTTGGCATGTGGTGACTCCCGGGCTCAGACCTGCCATCACATCCGCGCATCACCATGTCGACATTGTGCTTGTGAGCCGGTCTCAATCATCGACAAACCAAGTGGTATAAATACAGCTTGCCTGGCAAAGACATATCATGTCCAGCTTCAAAGACTATATTCTCAATGACTCAATCAGAGACAGAGACACGACTCGTCATTTGCACCACTTCACCTGAAATAAACGAATACGATACGCCAGAATATAATACAGTGAGAGAGGTAATACCTACTTACGAATCTCGTTCGACGACACCTCACAGATCCACGACTGAACCAGAAAATGAGCGCGAGCCTGAAAAGAAGGGCAAAGGCCGTGGCAATGCCTTCAATCGTATGGTCGGATTCCTGGGTATCGAGGGCATCTGGCCAGACACAATGGAACGCGAGATTGACAAAGCTTCGGTACGAAGATTATGCACCGATCGCATCGACATGACTGACGCGCTATAGAGGATACTCAGTGTCATGACGGGCGTAGCAAAGCAACCTTGTAATGTGCCAGATGCTCATGCTGGCCGCAAGAGTCAGCCGTTTGCCAACAAGATTCCTCATGCCGTGTGGAAGGACGCAAAGGGCATAGCGGTGATGACCATGGCCAGGACCGGGCTCAGCTTTTCCGGTGCCGTGGGTTCTGGCATAGTCATGTCAAAGTTTGCAGATGGGTCATGGAGTTCACCTTCTGCCTTTTCCGCTCAATCGCTGGGTGTGGGTGTGCTGATAGGTATGGCTACCAGTCGCAAGCTTGCCAATATTCTGAGAAGCTAATCAACCCAGGATTTGACGTGTACGACGTTGTTCTTATTCTTCGCACTCTCGAGGCCGTCCAATCTTTCACTAATCCAAAAGTCACTCTTGGAGGCAGTGGCTCGATCGCCGCAGGTCCAGTAGGAGAGGGTTCCAAGGTGGACGGTGGCTATAAGCAATCTGCAACAATCTCGTATGTCAAGTCAAAGGGCCTTTACATTGGCGCTCAGATTGACACGACGGCATTCTTCACGAGGAACGACGAGAATCGCCGAGCGTATGGTCGAAAGGTCAAGGTCGCGGAGATTCTCTCTGGCCAAGTCGAATTGGCGGATCCAGCTCAAATGCGATCATTGAGACAGGTTTTACAGGATGCGTCTCAGGGATCTGAAAAGTACTGGGAACGCTGTTCAGCTAGCCTTTCGAGGGAACATGCGAGCTCCAGGTCAACATCACCGAGTGTATCGAGATCTCAGGTACAGCCAGCGATAGTCAGGCCTGAATTCGCGCCAACGCCAAGCTACACCGAATCGATGGCCTCTTCGACTTCTGATCTTCGCATCACGCCATCTGAACACAGCTCCGTGCACAGTATTCCTACGGACCACAAGTACAATTACAGAACACAGGAAGAAGCCTCGATCTACTCGGCGCAAATACGCGCACTCGAAGATATGGGATTTCGGGATCGAACTTATAATCAGCAAGTGTTGGTTGAAGTTGACGGCAATATCATAAAGGCCACAGAGGTCTTGCTTGGCGATCACCACCGAGTTGATGAAAAGTGCTCCGTCTCTGCTTGATCTCGGACAAGATGAGTCCACCTGGCGGTTTATGCGTAGCAATAGCAGACTTGATGATATATGATGTCGTAGGACGAATCCTCGTAGCTCTAGATGCTATCGAATGACATATGCATATGGTAAACGAATAGATCGTGCACGTGCACACATCTCCAGCCATGACATTGCATTAGGAAGATCTTGAAATAATTTTGTGGGATACAATGCAAAAGATACCGCTGCCGTGGTCACGCTACTCGTCAGCCTGTTCTTTCGATAGTCCTGATCAGACATCTTCGCCAGTCAGCGAATCTATTCCCATACATGGCTGACGCTAATGGTGACTTGCCAATGCCTGATGCCCCTGCAGAAATCACCGGAGAGCAACACAAGGCCGAGGGAAATGAATTTTACAAGGCCGGCAAATACAATCTAGCAGTGCAATCATACTCCAAGGCCATACAGCTAGAGCCATCAAATGCCATCTTTCTCGGTAACAGAGCGGCTGCATATATGCTCATGGGAGAGTTCCAAAAGGCTCTATCCGATTCAAACCTCGCCAATAGTCTTGCCCCCGACACCCCTAAGACCATTGCCCGTATACAACAGGCAGAAGCACAGCTGGCCATCCTTGGACAGGCTCAGCAATTTCTAGATAACAAGAGTGCAGGTATGGCAATCAATTGCATCGATCGACTCGAGAGGACACTGTCACCGAAAGCCACCATACCGACACAATGGCGTCGCTTACGTGCCGAAGGGATGCTCTTGAGGGGAGAGGTAGAACAGGCCGGCAAGATTGCCATGGATATCCTGCGTTATGATCGAACAGACGTCGATGCGTTGATTCTGCGTGGAAGAGTCATGTACATGGACGGAGACAACACCACGGCAATCAATCACTTCCAGGAGGCGCTTCGACTCGACCCGGACAAGACGATGGCGAGGACACTGTTTAGGAAAGCTCGGGCCCTGGAGACTGCCAAGAGTGCGGGAAATGCGAGTTTCAAGGCGGGTCGTATGGCCGAAGCAGACAACAAGTATACGGAAGCACTCGCCATTGACGAGGAGAATCGGGGCACAAACGCAAAGTTATATTCGAATAGGGCGACGTGTCGTCTAAAGCTGAAGAAATATGACGAGGCCCTGGCGGATTGTGAAAAGAGTCTGAGTTTGGATCCATCATACTTGAAACCGCTCATCACAAAGGCCAAGGTCAACATTGCCATGGAAAATTATCAAGTCGCCGTAGACGAGCTAAAGGCGGCGTCAGAGGCGCATCCGGAAGATAGAACGTTGGCGCAAGAATTGAGGGGCGCAGAACTAGAGTTGAAGAAATCACAGCGAAAGGATTACTATAAAATCTTGGGGGTGGCGAAAGACGCGGGCGACTCTGAGATTAAAAAGGCGTATCGAAAGGCTGCGTTGATCAATCATCCAGACAAGAATCCGGACGATCCAGAGGCGGAAGCGAGGTTCAAGGACGTAGGTGAGGCGTATGCGGTCTTGAGTGACGCGCAGAAAAAGTATAGGTACGATTCTGGAGCGGACCTGGAAGAGCCCGCTGGAATGGGCGGAGGAGGGATGGGTGGGATGGATCCGAGTGATATCTTTGCCGCATTCGCTGCTCAACAAGGTGGATTCGGAGGAGGTGGATTCGGAGGTGGACGATCGCATCATGGATTCTCTGGATTTTAAAATCTTCTTTATTGATCACCCAACATTTATCAGCAGGGACAAAGGTATGCTCGACAACCGAGATGTTAGTGAGTTTCATGAATGGTCGAGCATGGACATCTCGATTTGATGGGAATCAAAAGCATTATCAAAGAAATAGATGAATACAGTCACATGCCAATGACAATTACCACGAGACTAGTTCTTGTATAGAGTTAAAATACCTCAATGTCATCACTCACCCTCACCTCAAAGTCAAATCTACAGGCCATGACGCTTTCATTTGGACAAACGCAAGTTATGAAATGAGCAACAAGTTTGACTGGTCTAGGTCAAGTGTGAATGATTGATATGTATATAATCGAAGCGTAATCTGACTGCGCACTAAAGAGGACTATATGATATAGACAAAGTCTTGAAATTTCTTACTCCTTCAAGAGTCCGATTCGGCACTCTGGCGCGTACTTTTCAATCGTGTCTCGTTCGTGCAACATGTTGAACTGTTCCGAGCACTCTCGACCACCGTACAACAAGAGAGCCTTGCTCCCACCAGGATGATCCTCAAGGAAATCAGTGACGTTGATGACTTCTCCATTCACGGCCAACCAAATGTCGTCCTTTGAGTTGTGTTTCTCGACTTCGGCCATGGTGTAGGATTCAGTCAACGTCTTTGCGGCGGCAGCGTCTCGGTTCGGTGTGCCTTCCGGTGATGGACCGGCATCATTCGGAGAGGTGCTCAAGTGGTCGGAAACTTGCTGTAGACGAGCGGAAGCGGCCGACGATGACGAAAGGGTCTGCAAAAGGTGTGTGCATGCAGCTACGCCTGCCACTCGACCAAACACGACGCAACCAGCGAGAGAAGATCCTCCAAGACGATTTGCGCCGTGGACACCTCCAGCCAATTCACCACATGCAAAGAGACCCTCAATCGGCTTGCTCTGTTCGTCAATCACCTGACAAGTCGTGTTGATTTCAATTCCTCCCTGAGTGTAATGGAGTACCGGCTCCATCATGGCTACGTGCCAGAGGTTGTCCTTGATTGTATACGGCGCGTTGTGGAAGAATCGCTTGCCCCATGGATCCTTCTTCTTGCCATCAGCGATCGCAGAATACTCGGCAAAGGTCTTCTCGAGGTGTTCTGGGGTACAGCCAATCTCCTTGGCAACTTCCTCGCCGGAAGTCATCGACTTCATCAATCGTCGCCCAGTGTAGTGTTTGCAGTGCCACTCAATGGCTTTGGTGGAAGCACCGTTCAGAATGAGTCGAATGGGGCCCTTGGACTTCCACATCATACCAGTGACATAGTCTCGGTGGCCGAGCTCGTCGCAGAATCGATTTCCATCGCCATCGAGGAGGATACCTCCAGAACCCCGCAAAGCTTCTGCAGCCAAGAACTTGACCTTGGCGCCAGGCTCACTTGGGTCCACCAGGCCAGTAGGATGAACTTGGACCTTCTCCATATCGATGGCTCGTCCACCGATCGCCATGACCATCTTGTGCCCATCTCCAGTGCAGTGTGCACCGTTTGTGGTCGAGAGGTCAAAGATCTCCGGTCTCCACTTCTTTAGAAGAGAGTTGTCAGTAAAGTCTGCAGCGTATCCACCGGTCGCAAGGACAACTGGACCATAGTCTTTGTATGATTCTCCCTTGTACTCATACTCAACTCCGGTCACGACCTCACCTTCCTTGATGAGACCTGTGACGCGTGCCTTTTTAATGATTTTGACACGGTCTGGAATCTCCTTGGCCAGATCTTCCATCTTCTCCATCAACGCATAAGTGATTTCCATACCAGGGAATTTCTCAGTGTTGGACCTATGGGTACGAACTTCCGAGTGTCCTCCGAGTCTGGCGACCTGGTCGAGAGCGAGACCAAATCTCTCCTGCAGCCATTCTACTCCAGCAGCACTCTGATATGTGAGCACCTTGATCAGATCAGGTCGAGCAAGGTCTCTGGCGGACTTGACAGTGTCCTGGAAGAAGACCTCAGCCGAATCAGGTATTTTGAGAGTCGCCTGCGTTTTTGTGAGGGCACCGTTGATGCCAGATGTAGCTTTGGTTGAGTTTCCACCAAAGAAACCACTAGCATGTTAGGTGTGTTTTGTATCAAATTGTGATTCAGCATACTTTTTGTCCAAAATCAGGACGCTTCCTCCATGTTCAATGATTGTGTGCGCAGCACTGAGACCGGCTAATGCTCCTCCAACAACGATGCAATGAGGTGCCATGACTGTATATCTATCTGTCTAATACAAGTACTGATACAAGTGTTTTTAGTAGTGACCCACGAAGATACTCGTTGGAATCTGGGGGAGGGCGGAATCCAAACGAACAGAGGAGGGCGACAAGAGTGCGGGGACGGTGTGAATGTCGGTCCGAACCCTTGTTTGTCTCTTACCATGAGTCGACTCTTAGACCCATAAGGCGGCGACTCACGAGTAACTGCCATTGCTGTGCATTGTGCTGGAGTTTGAGGGAAGATCGTCCCATCTCCTTGAAACGTTGAAATGCGGGGCAGGGACTCCTCCTCAGCAGCCACCGGGCGCCCAATCACATCTCTTCAGATGACCCATATGTGGATGAAGTGTCAACATAGCTAATAGTCCTGAGTATTGTCGACGACTCGAGTGTCGAGTGTATCTAGAGCAACGCTTATGAGTTTGGCATCAGCGTTAGCTCGAATTGGAATGATCCACAACTTGGTCATGATTCAAGAGTGGAACGTCGCCGCATAGATTACTCCTGAGGCATTTGGCAGAATGTGAGAGCCAATTCCCGGGCACTGAAAGCGATGTCCAACTCGCACCAATCATAGCTGACTTGCCCCCTGATTGTCGCAAACTTCACAACCTGACTGTGGATCACTGCAGCCTGCCACAGCTGCACAAGGCTAGGTTGACATGTGAAGTCGTGCATGCTATATTGCGAAGTGTCTGGACAAATGCCTCAGCTCGCTTGGCTGCAATTGGTCGCCCTGAACGCGTCGTGCGATTCGGAATGAAATGACAGAAATTCCCCAATGACATGTGATTTTCGAGACTTCTGGACATGGTAGAGGCAGTTGTTCCTATGTTCCGTATTGTCACTTTCGATCTGATTGTTCTCAAAGACTTAGAGTGTGACGACACCTGAAATCTGCTGTCACTAAGGAATTACATGAACTTGCGTGTCAAGGACTCGTAAACCCAGAAGATGAGGGCATTAGAAGGTGCTGCTCGAGCAACAGTGATGCCCCAGCCTTTGAAGTAGCCGCGAATGCCATTCCGAATCCACACTTCCTGTACTGCATGTGAAAAGCTTGAATTACTTGCATTGGTTTGCATTCGCGACTTGATTGTGTCAAATGGAAAGAACAAGGTATTGTAACCAACACCTGCCAGTCCTCCAGCCAGCATCATATGGCTTTGAGAGTTTGCAGCCTTAGTGGTATCTGTTGGCCGCAGCGCTCGTAGAGTCAACTCGTATATTGAAAACCAACAGCACGAACCACCAGATTCTCGAATCAAGGTTGAAAATTGTCCACGCCAAAATCCGAGCAACCCATTTTTCCGATAAACTTCTTTAACTAGCTGCGAAATGGATTGGTGCTGAACTGTCGGACTGCCTGTAGTATGTAGCGAACGATGGGGCACATTACCAGATGCCAGATGATGGGCAAAACTTGCTTCAGTGTGTAAAGCTGGCATTGATGTGGTTTGTACCTGCAGTCGACACTTGATCAGCTCGATTGGAGTTAGGACAAAAGAAGTTACAGCTCCAGACATAGCACCCGATGCCATGATACCGGAAGTGTCCAGTTCAGCTTTCTTCTCCAGCCCACGGGTCATTCTGACAAAATCGGACGCTTTAGAATAAGTGACAAACAGTATGGCATTCTCAAACATGGCACCAGCCATAGGAGCCGATAAACCTCTGTAAAGACCCCGATAACCATCCCGGGCTAAAGTCTGCCTTATGCAGTCCAGTGTGGACGTATATTGCGGGTTCCCTGTTGATGGTTGTGATTGCAATCGGACTTTAATGGTATCGAAAGGATATTCCACAATTTTGCCTGCGATACCAGATATGCTTCCGAACATGATTTCCTTCACAGCAATCTGTGTAGCAGACTGATCCATGCTTGTTTCCATAGTTGAGGTCCACAACAAAAGTTATGTATTCTCAATGTACGCTTATAATCAGCTCACGATATGCAATGACCGACGTGCCAGAGGATTATGGCATCATTGCCTTCAACCGATCTATCAGCAGTTACAGAAGGACCTCTGGCAACTAATTGACACAAGTTGCTGTGGACCCATCAGACACTTGTGGGCGACAGGTCTCGTTGCACAAGTCTGCGGCAGCTGAAAACGAACGACAGCTACAGTAGCTATAGCTAGTGTGGGTTCGGGGAGTTTTTGCAGTAATCTGCAGGCTCAAAATTCAAAAGAGGCTCTTCTGTCAGATAGATCTTACGCCCCGCGGCTTTCGTTGACCAATCATTTTTGTTTGTCTCGTTCTTAAGTTACGATATCTGCTACAATCAAATTTTCATCCGTCCTGCCTATTAGAGACGAATTTCACCTTCCTTGTTGCATCCCCCACTTGACTGCAACTGAAATTGTACCTGAATCCAATTCAATTGAGCGCCCATGCCCTGTCCGAAGGCTAGATCATAAAAGACCCTCGCTAGTATGAATACTCATAGCTTGTACCCTGCTATACCACCGCCGGACCACTTTTTAGGCACGTCATACACAACAAACCAGATCGTTCCTGGCACGAGAGAACTTCATTTTGGGTACACTTTAGCGACCAGGTCTACCAGAGCTCCTCATAACCCCGGTCTTTGCCGCTAAGAAAGCCGCACCATTCATTACACACGAAAACCGATTACCCCAGTTTTCTATGGCATCATCAATACAAAAGCTCAGAACTAGCATTCGCGTATCCCAGTTTCGAGTTGACAGAAGAACAATCATGACGAATAACATCAGACCGAAGCTCAATGACCAAAGCCTCTTCAAGGACAAGGCTTTCGTGAACGGTGAATGGATCGCAGCGAAAAGCAACGAGACATTCTCGGTCACCGATCCAGCAAATGATTCCGAAATCGGGAAATTACCAGAAATGGATGAAAAGGATACACAGGAGGCTATCAAGCATGCACAGACGGCTTTCGAAAGCTTTAGAAAAACAACAGGCCGAGAGAGAGCTACCATGCTGCTCAAGTGGTATAATTTGTGTCAGGAAAATTCTGAAGATCTCGCGAAGCTCATTGCCTGGGAGAATGGAAAATCCTTGGCCGAGGCGAAAGGGGAAGTCACCTATGGATCATCGTTCTTTCAATGGTTCTCGGAGGAGGCACCTCGAGGATATGGCGACGTCATCCCCAGTGGAATCAAAGGCAATAGGGTGCTTACTTTCAAGCAACCAGTGGGTGTTGTTGGATTGATCACTCCTTGGAACTTTCCGGTCGCTATGTTTACGAGAAAGGTTGGAGCTGCAGTAGCAGCAGGTTGTACTGTAGTGCTCAAGCCTGGAGGTGAGACTCCATATTCTGCTCTGGCCATCGCCGAGCTTGGTGTTCGTGCTGGTATTCCCAAGGGAGTATTCAACGTTGTCACATGTCTGAAAAATACCCCGGCAGTGGGTAAGGAATTGACCACCAATACCACAGTTAAGAAGGTCTCATTTACTGGTTCCACTGGAGTGGGTAAATTGCTCATGAAACAAGCCTCAGACACAATCAAGAAGGTGTCTTTTGAGCTTGGCGGTAACGCCCCGTTCATAGTCTTTGAGGATGCCGACCTCGAGAAAGCCCTCACCGGTGCTGTAGCCTGTAAATTCCGAGGTTCTGGCCAGACGTGTATATGTGCAAACAGGCTATATGTACATGAGAGCGTTCACGATGAGTTTGTAGAGAAACTCGCTGGTAAGATGAAGGATTTCAAGGTTGGACCAGGACTAGCCGAAGGAACCACGCACGGTCCTCTCATTCACGGAAGGGCTGTGGACAAGGTCGAGTCCCTGCTCAAAGATGCCACTGACAAGGGAGCCAAGGTTGTGGTAGGCGGTAAAAGATTGCCTGATATCGGACCAAACTTTTTCGCTCCGACTTTGTTGACAAACTGTACAAACGAGATGAAGTTTGCTCAAGAAGAGATCTTTGGGCCTATTGCGGCCGTCTACAAGTTCAGCACGGAAGAGGAAGTCTTGAACTTGGCAAATGACACATCCGTCGGATTGGCAGGATACTTTTACTCTGAGAATTACGGTCGAGTGTTTCGAGTAGCGGAAGCCTTGGAAGTCGGTATGATTGGTGCCAATACCGGAGTCATCTCGGACGCTGCATTGCCGTTTGGTGGTATCAAAGAGTCCGGACTCGGTCGTGAAGGATCAAAGTACGGTATCGAGGACTACGTCACCATCAGATCGGTCACTATCGGAGGAATGGGCCTGTAAAAAAGACAAAAAATCACGATATATGACGAGGACTACGACAAAATTCATTGCCCTCTTGACGAGGGTGATGCCATATGTCTAGTCGACGAGGTAGCAAGGCATATTTGAATTTGCAACTTTGACCATGATTTTGATTGTTCATGTCTACGTGTCTATGTGCAATCTCCAGGATCGCTTTGAATTTGTGCAATATGCTAGATGCGCGCTCGCCATGACAAGTGTTGATGCTATCAAGTACTTCAATATCCAGAATTGGTATCATTCGAGAGAGTATTTGTGCTGTTGTAAAAGGCAGCCATGGATGGTATGGCTTGAAGAACGTCCATGGAAGCCAATTGAGCAGCGGGAGGTTGTATAAAGGTCGTGTACTTTACAGTTTCATACATTGTGCTCGTGATTGTTTTCGGCCCATCAGTCGGCGTGGCAGTCGTGGAAGATGCCGTCATGGTGTTTGTGATGCCCAGGAGACTCGTTACGGTGGCCGGCACGACGTAGAGTTGTACATACGGTGTCGAGGATTCGTATAGAATGGTGGTGATGGTGTAGTACTCGATTTCCTCTTCTTCCACCTCGACGACCTCGACACTACCGGCTGTGCCAGCACCATTCTCAATTGTTTGAGCATTGCTCGATACGAGTTGCACATTACCGGCGGCGACCTGAGCACCACCGGAAGGTGATGCTGCATTATTGCTTATAGACGACTTTGCTGCCTCTGTCGCGTGAGCAGGAATTTGGACCGGAACAGGAGTTGAATGGTCAGATGTTGTAGTGGTGTAGATTGTCGTCTGCCCATTGACAGTGGCGGTGATGAGCTGTGTAGTGATGACATTCAAGGTGGTCGACCCGTGAGTCATGTTGCTGTACATTGCCGGACTACCTGCCGAAGAGCTCGCTATCCTGTTTTCCGCGTTGATTAATGCAGACGGAACGACGGCTTTAGTCGATAACACAGCAGGAACCTGTACCAGATTGTTTGCACCATTCGGACAAATACTAGGATGAATAGGGGCTTCATCCGGTCCATATGTGATGGGATTGCGACCAGGGAGAGCGGAAAGTCCGCCAGATGTGCCCAGAACGTCCTCGGATGTGAGTAATGAGCCAGCCCATGTACACGAAGAAGCCGATGCCTTGTCAATATTGAAGACTGCGCAGTCTTGTATGAGTCCGGAGTTATTGGTACAAGTATCCACCGCCGTTTGTAGAAAGCTTTCTTCCCATCCGCTCATAAAGTCGCCGTGACTACCATAACCGGTCGGATCACCCTGTGCAAAGACGAAAGGAGGAGCAGTGCCATTCCACCAATCGTTCTTCCAGGGATCTATACTCCACATGGCTTCGTAAAAGATGGACACAAGCTTGACTGGATGACTCGAAGGACACGCACCATTCCCGTCATCCCCGGAATATGCCATGTGCGAAGAGTGATCGGCAGAGTCGAGATTAACTCCATCCCAGCAATTAGGGAAGAATATCTCGGCCCGCAGTCCATTGGGACAGTTATTGATACCCTCGAGACTCTTGGTGTAGCCGACACCACCGAGACAGGAGAAGCCAATCGCTCTCTGAGCCACGTCTGAACTGTTGTACGATCGTCGGAATGGATCGCCAGCGATCATTCGTAAGCCATTCGGAATCGCTAGTATCTTACCAGCAGGACCCGGCTGTCCTCGTGGAAGGTAGTATACAGTCATACCACCAGTCATGCTGACAGCCGTATATGTACCATTCTGGTGCGTGTAGTAGAGCTGAGGAACCCAGTATGCCGAATGATCTTGTGTGACTTGACAAGTAGTACAATCGGAACTTCTCAGGTCATTATATGTGGTATCATAAAGGACATTCGATGCACCAGTCACCGAATGAGTGTGCGCTGATATAGCGCCAGGTGATATGATGGGATCGATACGTGCAGTGACGATCGGCTTGTCACAGATCATCCGCCAGAAAGACTCGACACCATGGAATTGTGCCGACAGAGAAAGTATGATAAAGAGTGTAGACTTCATGATTGACGCACTAGGATATCGGAAAAAGAGCCTGCCTCTTTCCAAATGCGCAAATTAATGCACGAAGAAAGTCGATCGCTCGGAGTGAGACAGTGATAAATGATGGCATTTCGCAAGTGGAAGAACATGTCTATAAGAGACCTGGATCCAGTGGGCCGGCCACTAAATTCCTGTAATTTGCTTTGCGGCCCCTGTGATAGCACAACACAAAGGGTCAGGACCTCGTCCGCGCTTTGTCCATCTGTTGAGTCGTGGTCCGTGGTCGAAGCGAAAGCAAGGAGAAATATCGTCTGAAATTGCCTAAACTGGCAAGCCATGTACGCCACCAGGCTCCGCACTTGCACGAGCTTCATCAACAGCTTCAACTTCTTCTGCCCATGGCCAGTATGTAGTCGAGTACTGCGTTTCGTGATGGCATGGATGTTGTCTTGTGATTACGCGCAGTGATTGCATCGTATATGTCAATCGTTATGTCAAAAATCGGAATGACAATATATATATATATATCGTAAAATCTGCACTCAACGGCTCAAGCACAAATTTGCCGGTTGGCTCTGAATATCAGTTATGTCTCCTCCTTGGCTAAGCTGGATCAGCGGTCCCGATATCAGGTCTGAGATTGATCATACCCCTCTCACTATCGAGCCGATCTCAAAGTCTCTGTGTTTGTGTGTCACACATTGAGCGAGTTTCGGAATAAATGTCGTCGAACTTGACGGCGTTTCGCGAGTTTCAGGAAAAGTCAGGAATGATCGTCGTCTCTGCTAGTCATGTGAGTATACATCAAAGTATGTCTTTTCAGCAATTCTCGACTTATCGTCCTGGATCACCGACATATGGGTTTGTTTGGCCACAAACGCAAGGGCGATAGAGGAGCTGCTGTAAAGGGCAAAAGCACCAAAAACTTGTCTTTGCAAGCATATCCAGCAAGACAGCACGCTCAAGTTCGCGGGATCGTGGATGCTGGCTCTCAACCACTTTCTTTGCAAGCAATACCTGGCACTGATGCGCAGCCGAATTTAGTCAAATTCGGTGAGCACGGCAACGTTGTGACCTTTGATGCATTCGCAGTGAGAACGACAGTGGTAGAACCTGTACCAACGATAGAGTGTAGCCAAGCTGCATCGCACGAACAAAAGGTTGAGCCTGGTTATGCTTCATCCGCCTTCCATCTGTCGACCGATGGCATCGATGTTCCTTCGGACAATGCAGAAACCACGTCTGATGACCCTGACTCTGAAGATGACAACTCTATAGCTTCGGTGTCGACGATCATCCCAGCCAAGAGGCTTGTACCCGCATCGAGCACAAATGTGAGAGACATACGAGAGGACAATCGCAGCTGTCATGACAGTATACCAAAACCAATCCTGTTCAGGGCCTCTGATTCGAGCTTGGAAAAGGTTGTGCAAAGTAATTTACAGGCGACCAAAACCCCGGTCATATGCTGCGAGCAAGAATCCATTGCAATGGAACTATATCAAAAGTCAAAGTATCCTTCGAGGCCAGCTGCTCCTGCTAGAGTGTCAGGCTTGCGAGGATCACAATCCGTTCCTGGCACAAATCGCAACATGCGGTGGTCGTGTGATAGTTCCGATTCTGCATCCATTGACTCGTGGAAGGCACCAATCAATCAGATTAAGACAGCTAACAGCACATCGTCTTCAAAATCTCATCTAGAAGCTCATGTTCAGAAATTACAGGATCACTACAACAAATTAAATCTCGAATACCATAAATTGACGGCAGATCAGCACGAGATCAAGGAGATTCTGGTTGATGTGAAGTCGGATCTGTGCTCGACAAATTTGACAACTACGCAAAATAGTGTCGAGATTGCAGAATTACAGGATATTCAGCGTACACTCACCTCTGAACTGTCGACTCTAAAGCAGACTGTGACTCAATGTCAATCTGATCTGTTTGACATTAAGCGAGAAAGAGCGTATGGATGTTCGTCTCCAGAACTCGACGCTAATCGCAAAGACGAGCCCCTTGTAGTGGCCAAAACCACAATCGATGTCTCGCGCAAAGCTCAAGTCAGAAGAATGTCACTCGATGAGTACAAACATTACTGTGCCGCGCAGTATCGCGAATCACTCGTCAACAAGAATCCTCCCGCACAACCTCCAGGAATCAAGTTTTGCAGTGATGCAGATTTGAAATGTAATGAAAGCGATGAAGACGACGTTTCGGCACTGGGTATCGACGTGCTCGCCAAGACACAAACCGCAAAGCCGGTCTCATTGGTGGACGACCTTGTCAAGAGTGGTCATGGCCAGACTAATCCTCCCAAACACGAGGTCACTCGTTCCGGATCGGTCGTCCCTAAACATGCTGCGACTTTGCAGAAACCAGACTTGCAATCACTCTTACTGGATAAACCAAAGAACAAGGCGGATCGCAAGATGCCGAATGAGGTGTTGAAGTCTATTGCCAGGGATAAATTGTCTTCCATCGGATACTTTCGCAAACACGGTAAGCACAAGGACCATTCAAAGTAAGGCTACTGTATCTCAAATTAGCATAGCAAAAGCAATTAGCCAATCTGGTGGAGACAGTCTACTGCATATAATAGATGCCCTTTTCATAGAACCAGCCTTTTCTTCTCCTTCTTGAACCTTGGTGAGCGGAATGAGTCTTGTTTTGAAGAGATGAGCAGCACATGAATTTTTATGGCACGTCTAGGACAAAAGATTGCTGTTTGATGGAATTTGAAGTTACGAACCTACATATGATACCAACGACCCACGGAGGAGTCAGAGTCGACGTCAGTGACGAACGGTTTTGGCGGTACAAGCGAAGGACTCTTATTTGGCTGATCAGCAGCCAGAAGTTCGTGATCCACAGCGAGCGGTGGTTTGTCTTCTTCCGTCCTCTGCACCGGCATCGTCAATGGTTTCGGCCGGCGAGATCGTGGTTTGCGAAACAGTTTGTTCAGAATTTTTGTCGATTTCAATGTTGTAGGAATAGCAGGCTGGAGCATTTCTGTCGAAGTATTCCAATTATCGGGAGGTGTAGTGTGTTCTGATCTCGGACTGTCACTCAATGATCCATTCTCTGCTTTCAGGCGTGGCTTTGTGCGAACATAAGCCGAGTACGATCGCTCAGGCTGATGTGGGCTGATCTTGCGCGTCAACTGTATAGAAGAAGTAGAACTGGTTGTACAATGAGCTCTTTCTCGCATCGAACGATTCGACACTGCATGGCGTTGTTTCTTAAGCACAGCGTCATTATCCAGTCCTTGAACCACGCTGGGTTCCTTTGATCTCTCGAAGCTCTCACGCCCGGCAACTAATATGGCTTTGTCGTGCACTGTTCTGATATCAGCCGCTTGAGCGGTGTCCTTGTTGTTGCTGCTTGGCACTTTGGTGAATGCTTGGAGAAAACTTTTGTCATTCGGTGCATCTTTGAGCGATCTCTCGTGGAGCAATACATTGCTCGATGTATGTATGGTCTCAGACTTGCGGCCTAATGGCATCGGAGTCGTATCACTATCGAGCCGTACTTCATTGCAGGAACTTCCAACCTCAGAGTGGGCGGGAGTCATCGACTGAACCGGTTCAACCTTCTTTACGTCTACATTATTGGTTTCTGAAGCTTGCTTAGACACAAATTGAGGGACTCTTGTGGTAGGAAGGCATAATTCTTCTTCCGAGCTTGCGAAATTCATGTGACTGTTCAACAGTGATGTTTTTGTTGTTGAGCTAGGCGCAAACCTCACTTTGGTGTCAAACTCATCTAGAACTATCGGGCAATCTCGTGCAGGTGTAGTCGCTGTAGAAGTGAATCCATGATTGTCACTTTCAGCGTTCTTCAGACGATTGTTCAGCTTCGGTAATTTGCACTTTTTACAGTACATTGCACCGCCATTAGAGAAGCTAGACTGCTTCGCGTGCAGCCTAGTGCCATAGCTGGGAATATATTGCCCAGACTCATCGATATCACATGGAGTGCTAGGCATTCTCCTTAAGGACTCGGGCTCATATTGATCGCATTTATCACTCGTGTATAGAGCGCAGGTATGACTTGCGATGCTCAAGCAGGACTGTGTAATGGCGGAGTCGATTTGCCGTTGTTCTTCGAGGAAGTATTTGTAATGATCATTCCTTAAAAGTGTTTCTCGACCGGTGTCATCTGATTTTTGAGTACGCTTTGTCTCCTCCACCAATTGCATCTCCCCACAAGACAAGTCTGAGAAGTATTTTTTCACAACATCATTGACTCGCTCCAGATCTCGTAGCATTACACATGAAAGTGCTGCTAACGATTCGGCTGCATCGTCTAGCTGCTGTGCCGAGCTTACTAAAGTCACGATCTGCTTCTGTGGCTGACATATTGCTTTGGAAAATCTTGAGGATCGTTGTGAGATCGAGTTAGCATACGCGAGCGTACACTGCGAAAGGACTTGAAGATTCTTTTGTAAGTTAGGCAAGCATGTACATTGCTTCGAACGGTGATACATACCGAAACTTGCTCGCTGGTGGAGTTTCTGCATGCAGCCACTGCTGAAAGATACCGCTCGAGCACCGGAATGGTGCTGTATATCTGCAAAATCAGCGATGTCCGTTCAGAGAGACTTGTGATTCAAACATCGGGAAATGAATGTGACGCATCTTTCCGCGAAATATCGTCTGTATATCTGAATTTGGATATATCATCATGAAATTCTTTCATGTTCCAAATAACAATCTGCCCACTCAGAAGTCAAACATGATGATGAAGATACGGTGGTCTTCATCGCGAGCGCTCGTCGATGACAGGATGATCCGGGCTTCATCGTTGTGCAGCTGCACTGAAATGCGTATGTTTCAGGCTGGGCGTATCAATCAACCTGAAGGTAATCAACTTCTGAACCGAGCTCACTAGAGTAAACAAGCGGAGTGTGAAGTACAATATTCAGCCATGCTGCAATGATAAGCAGATTGACCTGACACGAGAGACTAAAGCATTGTTGCACACGAAATGATGTTGAAGGTCTTCAATATTTAAGATACAATATCTCGTGCTGGATATAATTCAACAATGAAGAAAAGTATGAGTTGTTGATAAATCGTCTGATGGAGTAGACTCAAGGTACTTGATAGGCCGACCTCACTTTGTGCATCACAAAATGTAAGGTTGAACGATGAACGAGATGAGATGTGTTGTATACCAATATGTGCACGTGGAGATGAATATATAAATGTGTGCTTTCGCAGTGACGGAGATATGTGGCGCCTTAGACTCGCGCCATCAAACGCTTGTGCCGTGGCCACACTGTCCAAGCACGGCCCTGGAGAGTCCTGGTAGCCCTCAACGTGATAGAAAGCTCTTGGCAACTTAGTGAGCTTTAGACCTCCTGTTATTGCTCTGTCTAGACTAGTATGATAAGGTGCAGTTATAATCAACTGCAAAGAATATGATAGATGCATATGAGTAGCATGCTGTTGTTGCAAGCACCCGTTCCCGTGCTAAGCATTCCACCAGTTCCACCAGACTCAGCCCTCCTCGCGCAAGAAGGCTTAGCAGCACAATTTCGATGATCACCAAGACCCTTGTTGTGTAACAAAGCACAAGCCAACGAGCACAAGCAAAATCGTCCTTTTAAAGGTCCACCTACAGACTTCCAATACTGACGCTGTCATCGTCTTCTCGACAAGAGTATTTAGTGTCATCCTGCGCAATCACATTCGTTTAATTCAACGCTGTTCGTACGTTCGTTACTCCTGCAGCTTATTCATCGAATAAGTACAGACCGATCACTCTCACAGAATCAAGAATGCTGAATACTCTCCTCCCATACCTGCTGAGTTTCAGTGCTGGCGTTGCAGCATTGAACCCTATAGCAGTCAGGAACAATGTATTCTATGATACTGCCACAAATCAGAGATTCTTCATGGTCGGAGTCGATTATCAGCCAGGTGGAGCCAGTGCTGTCAGTGCCGGTTCGGATCCACTCTCGAATATCGAAGTCTGCAGAAGGGATGTATTCCTGTTCCAGAGTCTCGGAATTAACACAGTTCGGGTGTACTCTGTAGACAATTCCATTAACCACGACGCCTGCATGTCCTTGTACAACGCAGCTGGAATATACCTTATGCTCGATGTAAATTCGCCTTTGGAGGGACAACACCTCAACAGGGATGAGCCATGGACGACATACAACTCGATATATGCCGAGCATGTCTTCCGTACCATCGAAGCCTTCGGAGGATACACCAACACGCTCGGCTTCTTCAGTGGTAACGAATTGATAAACAGCGACAAGAGTGCCTTCGCTTCAGCTCCATATATCAAAGCAATTACCCGAGACATGAAGGCGTACATCAGAGCACACTTGAGCCGTCCTATCCCTGTCGGTTACTCAGCTGCTGATGACATTAAGTATCGCATAGAAACAGCCACATACATGGCGTGTGGAACGGACTCCGACGGAGTGAATGACTTCTACTCCATCAATTCATATCAATGGTGTGGTCAGCAGACAATTCAGACTTCCGGGTACGATTCTCTGATTTCACAATTCTCGAACTTCACCTTGCCCTTGTTCTTCTCCGAATATGGGTGTAATGAGGTGAAACCACGAACTTTTGGCGAAGTGGCTGCAGTATACTCTAGTCAGATGACACCATCGTTCTCCGGAGGTCTAGTCTACGAGTTTACTCAAGAGGCGAATAATTACGGCCTCGTATCGGTCTCGTCGAGCGGGACCGCGCAGGTTCTCGCAGATTTCAATGCTCTGCAATCCAGAGTAAAAGCGATTTCTGGTTTGCCAACTACGATCTCTACCTCACAAGCGTCCGCAAAGACATGTCCAGCAGCGTCCTCATACACCTATCTCAATGGGTCGTTGACGGTGCCATCATTGTCCGAGATCCAGGCACTCATCAAAGCAGGGGTGAATCAGGCTCCCGGGAGTCTCTCGTCTTCGGTGCCTTTGACACAAGCGACCAACACGATACTTGACGTTAACGGTGGGGTAATTTCCAATAAGGCCATCAAGTCCGTCTCTTCATCAGGGACTGCTGGTACGAATATGAAGACACTCTTCGGATCCAACACTGGTACAGCATCTGTGGCAGCAGCTACAGGCACCGTTGCCGCAGCGGCTAGAGGTAGTGGGACTCTCGTGGCCGCAGTGGCATCCTCAACAACCCGTGCTAGTTCTGGCGCGAGTCAAAGTCCGGCTCGGAGCTTGGCAGCCACGGTTGTCGGTGCTGTCATTGGCATGTCGACCTTGGGCTTCCTACTGCTTTAGATCAAGTCGACCGACCACGGCGCGAGAATAGATAGTCGAAATTTGTACCATACCACTTTAGCGTTGAAAGTAAATTGCATCATACTCAAGGATTTGTTTTATATAGGATTGCAGAGCACAATTATTAAATAGGGTGTTGAGAATTTGAGAAGAGATCCATGATGGTTCACCAAAAGAGTTCGCAAGCGCTTGTGATGGAAAGAATAATATCCGTACATACAATCCTCAAACCAGTGGGTGCGACAAGCATGTCTGCCTATCTGCCACAGATCCTTGCAATCGTGCCAAAGATGCCGCCGCGCCTCTCTGCCTTGGTAGTAACCTGCTGCTGCTGCTGCTGAACAGCTTGATTCTGCTTGAGCTTGGGCGACTTGTGCCTCTCTTCTGCATCACTGTCTGCACGGAGACTCCGCGTATGGAGCTTGCCAGTCGATCTCTCGCTGCTCCTACTCTGACCAATCTTGGAGTGTCTGTCGGCCATGGGCAGTCCACCGGCACGTCCGCTCCCTTCGTGTACGTCCAGGTGGAGATGTTTGTTGGTGGGATATTCCGCCTCGCCAAAAATGTCGCTCGAGCTCCATGTGATCCAGAGTGCACACAGTAGGATCCGGTAAATCTCATTGTTGGTGCGCGTAATGTTGTGCATAGAGTGACGAGGTTGATGGGCGTCACGCAGCATTATTCTGAGGTTGGGCACGGGAGAGGACATGAGTGTCGCGTAATGCTGTTCGTCTCCCTTCTCGCAATCATGCAAGTCACCATTCTGTCCCGCCGACTTGGCCAGCGGGATGTCCCTCTCGTCCACCTGAGGTGTGTTTGTGAGTCCGGAGAGTTGCGACTCGTTGTTGTAATGTGTCGTGTACTGCGATGCCAGGGTGGACGATGTCTCGGTCCTGGCAATGCCGATCGCTGGTGGCTGTGGCAGTGGAGACTCTTCCAGACTTGCCCTGGGAGCTTTGCCAAACTCGTAGGATGTCCTTGGGAGAGGATGTCTTGCGTCGGTGCTCTGTCTGCCCTCTGGCTTCACTGCAGTCTGCGATTGTCCGGCCTGTACCAGAACCCATCGGAGCCCACTCTCGTCTCTGATTCTCTGCCAGTGCAACGCTTGGCCATCGGCGCTCTGAAACAAGAAGACTCCGTCCGGCTCTGACCCAACGACAGTCATATCACAGAGGCCATGCGATCGAGAATTGCTGTTGATTTTACCACCGAATTCTCCTCCGCTATGGTCGATCGACCAAGTGCGCTTCCGCCTTGTTCGTCCATCGGCATGCTGTGGCTCCAGCTGTTCGCGATGTGATTTCGAGGGATGGAATTCGGCAATCTTGGCGTCGTTGTCTTCGAGCTCGATGATTCTTGTCGCGAAGAGTTTATGGTACTCGAGGTTGAAGATCGGCTTTATACGGAGGTCCGATGTGGTCTCTGACTTGTGCACAATACGCTGTATCTGAACACACTTGTGGGAATCATGAAACAAAGATTTTGGCGGAGTGGTGAGAAGGAAGACTGCCTGCTCCGGTGTCGGTATCAGTCCCAAGTCCTCGGTCATATATGTATGCTGTGCTTCGAGGACTCTTGGCAAAGAGCTCGGTCGGGGTGTATTTCTATAGGGCGGCGTGCATCATACTGCGGATGTTGTTGATGATTGAATGTCAAGCTAAACAGTCTGACAACTGCTGCATGAACAGTTCATGACTCATGTGTGAATGTGTGAATGAATGAATGAATGATGGAAGAGGAGGAAGCGAATACGAGTTGATAGAAGCTTGTGACCGGAGGAACTGGATTGCGGGTGCATAAGTGGCGCGGTCGAGAGATGGCTGACCACGTCCAAGAGATTTCTACCGTACTGTAGCAGTGAGCCTACCGGTAGAGCCCGCAGTGGGTGGGCAAGCATGAAATCACTTTTCGACCCTGATTTGATGGCGCAGGCAGATGCTGGATAGGTAGCGACGCTCGCCATGAAATGAGACTGACCAATCAGAATCAGAATGGATCAATCAGAGCAAGAGAGAGGGATGCGGGTAGCAAGAAGAAACCTTGGAGGCTCCCAGCGACTCTTCCAGATTGTGTGTGGGGGATTGGTTGAATCGTGGGCAAGGACTCTCCGAGTAGTCAGTCAGTCAATCAATCAATCAGACAATCAGTCAGTCAGTCAGTCAGTCAGTCAGTCAGTCAGTCTTTCATGCTGGGCACTCTCCCAGCTTGGACACTTGTATACCTCGCCATTCAACGCTGAGCGCTAGCGGTCCAACTGGTCAAACACGCTTTCCTGACATCCCTACTCGTTCATCGCGACAACACAAGTATAATAGTCATTGACAGTCCACTGTAGCTTTGCGCTCCATCCTACGTCAACGATCTCTACACAACAAAATTTCATGCTCGTGAGAAACAAACATCATCATGCATATATCACATCTACGAACCGTACCTTAGAGGTCATTCTTAGCTGATACCTCGCGACTTGTTGTAACTCACCACCAAACAACAGAGACGTCAATTCATGAATTCAGCAACAACAGATTCTCTTTCAGCGTCGCCTGCATCACTTGCCAACAGGGTTCCGGATATGAACACTCAAGTCACGAAGCCAGCTAGAAAACAATGGTCCTCTTGTGACTTTTGTAGAGAGAGGAAGAAGAAGTGTGATGCCATCAGACGGTAATGCATCCTGCCCCTTTGGAGAAAAGTACTGACTGTTTTCAAGAAAAGAATTGGGCTCGAATCAGTGTTCCAGGTGTTTTGAATACGACGTCAAGTGTACTTTCAGCTTCGTGTCTCAGAAAAGCACTATACGAACAGCAAAAAGAAGGCAGTCCTTGGCTGCCAAGCATGCCCAGCAAAGTCTTCCAGCAGCAGAGTCTTATGACTTTGGTACAGGTCAATCTATTGGACTTGTATCAGAGAACGATTGCAGTGCAGGTGCCTTTGAAGACAATTTCCACACAGAACTCGAGCGAGTGACGTTTGAGCCGAACGCGATTTCTATAGCACCAGTAGATGTCTTTGGACTTACAGACAAAGAATTGGAGGGAATCTTATATCCAGATGGCTGTAATATCGAGCCTGACAATCCGGCAACTGAGTCCTTCATTCAAGAAGGGATTTGGAATGCCGGGTATAGTGACACGAGGGAGATAATTTGCGCCGAAAGCTCGACAACATTGTGTTTGAGCAGGACCGTGACAGGATTGAGTTCCGAAACCGAACTTTTCATGTTGTCGGAATATGCGTCCCTTGGGCATCTGCAGATGCCCGTGATTGATATCGATATGGTCTTCTTGCGATACCGGTATTCTATGCCGACTCCGCTGCCCAGATTGCTTGTTCTGGCAATCATTGCTTGTGGCTCACATTACTCGTCACAGAGGGCAGAGCCAGGCATAGATCGACAGTCTGCTCAGATGATCTTCGAGATGGCCAAAGTCGAGCTCTTGGGACAAGCCACAGCAGAAATCAGTGTAGACATCGCAAGCGCCTTGTTCATCGTCTACTTCCACTGGCAGGGAGATCTTTCGACTCTAGATCGGGATATGCTTCTTCTCGCAAGTATCCGAAAGATTCATAAGCTCGGGATTCATAAGGAGCACCTCCTGCAAGAAAATCGAACAAAAAGAGAAAGAGGCCTCTTGCGCTATTTCGTCTGGCTAGTCTTTATCGTCGATGCCTTTTCGAGCTTCGTTGATGCAGCAACAGGGCAAGACCATTGGTCGCGTGATCCATTTGATGGTGCTGATGTCGAATTGAACAAGGTCAATGTCGAGGATATGGAGGCAATGACCCACGACCTGATCACTGGACAGATTCATCCATTTTGGACTCCTCCGAGGCTACAGCTTAGTGTAGCATTCAATGGAAACTTTGCAAGCTTGGCACAGCTTCAAAATAAGGTCAAAAGATTGCAAAGGCGCGGTGAATCAGTACAGCATCTCCGATCTGAATTGCATGCATGGGAACTCCGTGGATTCTCGTCCTTTGACGTCTCTTACAGAACTTGGGATTACGAAAGACTGGTCTATGTCGAATTCGACGGCATGACGGCCGCAGTTCTGAGCATGAACTTTTCCTACTGGTACTGCAACTTGAATCTCCACTTCGACAACATCCGCCCGCACCTAAACATCAGCACTACGAGCACGAATTCGCCGGCGTCTGTACCTCAGCTGCTGGATGACATGGATGAGGACAACCTAAGAACATGTTGCAAAGCTTTCACTGCCACCATCTCCATTTTTGAAACGCTTTGTAGTGGCGGCCGAATTTTCCAGACCTCGCAGGTTGTGCGACAACAGCTATATTTCGCAGGTCGTGTTTTGCAACTCTTCTATAAGAACAGATTGAGTGTTGCTGGCTTACAAGTGGTTGATTCGTTCCTATTGCAGCGCTGGGAACGGTGCCTCGAGATTAGTGAGCTCGTCTGGGGTTATAGCTCACGTGGCCTTGACCTGTCACAGATGCGTCTGGACGAGATTGATTGACGTGCTCGGTCGACGCTTGGCTGTACTTGCCTCTCTGTCTTCGCTTCTTAATGGCGATTCGCGTACATACTTTGAATAGGAATATACTTGATTTACATAATCATTTGACGAGAGAGCCCGACATTAGTCAAGCTTAGTCGTCACCACCCCTGCTGCGCCGAGCACTCTTCTTTGAGGAGTGCATTTTCTTGGACTTGATGCGGTGCTCATTTTCGCGCTTGATGAGTTTCCCGACCTTCTTCTTGGTGTCTTCGGAAGTCTCGCCTTGTATGCCACTGTTGGCCGTGTCCACAATCAACGAGGCCAATTTCTGAAAACAGTCCTCCTTGTTCTGCTCTTGAGTCCGGTTCCGTTGACTCTGAATCACGAGATCACCTTCCTTGGTGAGATACTGAGAACCATTGCTCTGTAATTCTTCAATGATGAAGGATGGTATCCATGACATCTTCTGCCTCTGTACTCTGAGTGTGGCTTTGGTATTAAGCTTGTTAACATTTTGACCTCTATGAAAAATCAATCAGGAATTTCAATCGTTCATGAGTTGGATTTTGGTTACCCAGGTCCTGAAGATCTGCTGAAACTCAATTCACATGATTGTCTAGGAATGGTATCGGTGGTAAAGGTCTTTAGAAAGGCACGGGCATCTGCCTGTGCTGTATCGCTTGCATAGCTTCTCGATGCATGAAAGAGCACCACTGGATTGAACAGATTACCAGATCCATCGCCCAGAAATAGTGCATTCAGATTGCGTAACGACCGCAACATGAAAGGTTGTTCAGGAGCACTTCAAAATTAAGCCTTAGTATCTGGGCAAATGTACGCGTAAGTTAAATAAACACCAAAATCAGTCTCTTGGATTCAGAAGTAGCGAAACGATATACACACCGTGTAAAGATGATTCTCTCTAGTCTTCCATGCACTCTTCAGTTGACAATAGCAAGCATGTTTTGCTCAATCCTGGCCATCATCATTGTGAATCTCTGATCAGGTTTGATCAAGCTGATCATATCAGGGGGCTCCTCTTACATGGTTGCTCTTGTTTTGATTCTTGGTTATTCTTCAGGCCTACATGACACCACATATTATCGACGTCTCCTCTGGACCGGCTAGGCCTTGAAGTCAAAAGTATCCTCTTCACTGAGCAGTACAGTTTCAAGATGACTTCTGCGATGAATTTGCCGACTATAGACTTCAACAATTTGTCGGAACTCAAATCGCGCATGACTGCGTTTACATCTCGCTTCGATCACTTCATCGCGGCCGGCAGGGAACAATTGCGAAGAGAGCGCGATGAGTTTGCGGCTGGTATGGCAGAGGATAGGTTGGTACAGCGTGCGGATCAACAGGCTATCGAGGCGACACTTCGGGAACAACAAGAGCTGGAACGAACCTTGCAGACGGAGAAGCAAGAGGTGCAGGAGATGCAGGCGAGTGTCGCCGAGTTTAGTGACAAAAAGACCACGATGATTGAGTACAAGGACGCGCTCGAACAGCAGACGTCAAAGTTGCAGGAGATTATGGCCAAGAAGCGCGAAATGATGGCGTCGAAACGACAAGAGCTGGCGCTCCAGAATGTCAAGAATAAACCTGAATTACATGCTTGGGAGACTCAATTGGGACTACGGATCGATAGTGCCGGAACTGATTTACTGAGATTCACATTTACACACATCAACGCCAAGGAGCCAAGTATGGCTCATTCGTTTGTCATCAATCTGACCACGGCGACCTATACCGTGAACGAGTGTCACCCACCACTGTCCTCCATCAACGACTCGCTGCAGCGCTTAAACACCACAAGAGACTTTAGTGCCTTCCTCAAAGAAGTACGAAAAGAGTTTACCGCACTCTATCGATGAACGACTCCTTTTTGGTAATCACTTGTATGTATGTATATGTACAATATGTCATGTATGAAAACAATATATACGATTCTAGTCATTCTGTACATGATCACTGTCTTCTTCTTCTTCTTCTTCTTCTTCTTCTTCTTCTTCTTCTTCTTCTTCTTCTTCTTCTTCCTCGAATCCAAATGCAAAGTCTGTGGCCTGCGTTTGACCTTCTTTTATTGCGCCATCCTTCAAGGTGGACCATTGACTAGTGGTCTTCTCAGTGGCGGCCTTCCATTCTTCCGGATACTTGTCCTTGAGGCGTTGCTCAAAGATGACGTGGGCTTGGATGGACTTGTCGAAACCAGAGACTTGATTCTGTTTGTGACGCAGGAAGCGCAGGACTTTGCCGATATAGGCTCTAGGGACAAAGTTTTGCGTGACGGCGATACATTCCTCGAGATTGACGACGAGATGCCACCATCCACTGGGCACGTAGAGGACTTCGCCGGGTCGACAGATACCCTCGACGAATCCCTTGGTGAATCGGGCGGCTTGGTGGTAGGTACTCAACCACTCGGCGATGGAGAGGGGAGCGGTGACTTCGGACTCGTCGGGGCTGACGTAGACGCCTGGAGGGGGACGGTCCGGGGGCAACATGAGCCATAGTTTGGAGCCGGTGACGACGGCGTTCCATGCGCAAGTCCCGTTCGGGTCCTTGTGAAAAGTGGATCCGCTGCGTCGTGGACCGATAATCAACCATCGATGATCGGGTCGGTCGTCGGCGAGGATGGTAAAGGCGTCCTCGAGAAAACAAGGGGGCACGACGTATTCGTCGGCGAGAGATGCGTTGGTGGTGTCGTGGTGACGGGCAGTCTTTTGTGCAAAGTGAGAGTCAAAGAGGTAGAGCGGGGATTCGTCTTGATTGTGACGCATGTAGGCCACGTATTGCTCGAGTGTCCAGTCGACGCACTCGGCACGAAATTTCGTGTCCGAGTATCGGTCCAGGAGGGATTCTGTCGTCCATTGCGACATGGCGGGCCATTTTGAAAGTTCTGCCGTGAGGATGAAGGGGTGATGGACGTGTTTGGTGGCGAATGAGTCTAGAGACATGGTCTCGTAACGCGGGATGAGATTACTCTTGCGCGTGGGCAAGTACTGCGAGAGGTCAATCTGAGTGTTTAGATATGGTTTGAATAGAAGATCGGAAAAGACTTCTGGGACCTGAATGCTCTCCTTGGCGAACGATAGACCAAGACACGAGTCCCTCCATGATCCCATCCACGGATTATTGAGCTTGTTTTCCACATAGATATCCTTCCACAATTCTTCAGAGAGGGAGAATGCGTAGCATCTCTTACAAGTGTGACTTAGTCGAACCAAATCACGCATCTCTAGTGATTGTAGCAGGTTGAAGAGGATCTCATCCGGTAGTAGTCCGAGGTAATCAGTATCCTGATTGTCCACATTATGTTGCAGAGCTCGGTTGCCAGACGGCTTGATGCCATTAGGATGTGGTGCTACGACAGTCATCGGCGCCATGAGTTGTGTGCACAACCGTGTTTGGGACTGAGTGCGTTATGATGGGGGGTTTGAACGCTAGGATGTGTGATCGAATGCCTGATTCACTGATGGAAACAGACAGAAAGGGACTCGACGGATCCCACTTTGAAGAATTGAAGAAGGCGGTGCCTCTCACGACAATTGAGACTAAACTTTCATCCTTTGTTACAGTTCAGAAGGTCTATATGTAGCTCAGGCAGATATCACAATTGATAGCCATATCAATGTTCGGCGTAGTCAAAGAAAGAGTTGTGATACAGAAGGCATAATCTCGGATAAGCCGAGATCGGGCCCGCGCACGTGAGCGAATTTTTGCAGGATCATCATCACTTGGGAGGAGCTCTGCTCATCTGCAGAAGGGGTCAATTTTGGTGCCAGTCGGTCGGTGGAGGCTAGCCGAGCCAAACTTTTCTTGCATTCTCAGTTGTGCAGTGAAAAAAGTATCTTCTGGCCACTCACTCTTAGCTCATCAATCATGGAGTCATTTAACGACGTATGTTCTTACTGCGCGATCTGCTTTAGGATGCAGTCGATGCTGTCACGATCAAAAGACAAAATTTGCTGACTTTGATAGGCTCCAGAAGCGCTTATCGTAAGTCAATTTGAATCGGAAAAGTTCTTTGCAGTGGCGGGCGTTTTTTGACAACATCTTGTCACTGTTAGAAGCGTTATCTTCGATACCATCATCGAATTGACATGCTGACCTCGTGACAGGAATCTAACTGGGATGAAGTTGTCGATTCATTCGATGACATGGGCTTGGACAGCAAGCTCCTTCGAGGAATTTATGCTTACGGTTTCGAGCGACCTTCCGCTATTCAGGCACGAGCCATCAAGCCAGTCATCAAGGGACACGACGTAATTGCACAAGCACAGTCTGGTACTGGTAAAACCGCAACTTTCTCAGTGTCTGTTCTCCAGAAGCTCGATGTTTCCCTTAAGCAGACTCAGGCTCTTATCCTTGCACCAACCCGAGAATTGGCACAGCAAATTCAGAAGGTTCTGATTGCCATTGGAGATTTCATGGATATCGAGTGCCACGCGTGTATCGGTGGTACAAATGTCCGAGATGACATGAAGGCACTGCAGGATGGACCTCACGTCATTGTCGGTACTCCAGGCCGAGTCAACGACATGATCCAACGACGAGCTCTGCGAACTGACCACGTCAAGATGTTCGTTCTCGACGAGGCCGACGAGATGTTGTCCCGAGGTTTCAAGGAACAAATCCACGACATTTTCCAACTCCTTCCCCCAACCACCCAGGCCGTTCTTTTGTCTGCCACCATGCCTCAGGATGTTCTTGAGGTCACCGAAAAGTTCATGCGAGACCCTATCAGAATCCTTGTCAAGAAGGACGAATTAACCCTCGAAGGTATCAAGCAATTCTACATTGCTGTCGAGAAGGAAGATTGGAAGCTCGACACCCTGTGCGATCTCTACGAGACCGTCACCATCACACAAGCCGTCATTTTCTGCAACACCCGTAGAAAGGTCGACTGGCTCACCGACAAACTTGCCTCGAGGGACTTTACCGTTTCCGCTATGCACGGAGATATGGACCAGGCTCAGCGAGATGTCATCATGAAGGAGTTCCGATCTGGTTCATCCCGTGTGCTCATCACCACCGATCTGCTCGCTCGTGGTATTGACGTCCAACAGGTTTCGTTGGTCATCAACTACGACTTGCCAGCGAACCGAGAGAACTACATCCATCGAATTGGTCGTGGCGGTCGATTCGGTCGTAAAGGAGTGTCAATTAACTTCGTCACCTCTGAGGACGTCAGAATGATGCGAGATATCGAAGCCTTCTACTCTACCCAGATCGAGGAGATGCCAATGAACGTCGCCGATTTGATCTAAGTAAAGATCATGAATCAGACGAAGGACAGATTTCAGGTTCCCATGGGAAATCGGAAATTTGTTCACCTTGCAGTGTAATAGCGTGCCAAGATATAAATATTGCTAGAGAAAAAGTTTGTGCCCCATTGCATTTGTCTCAAAAGAGTGCTGTGTATGTTGAACTGGTCTCTTCTGTATCTATGGTGGCGATTCATCGATCATTCTGTGGCAAGATGTCAGGATGGCATGTTGTCGTTTGGTGAGGATTGGTTGGTGAAACTCTGCTTGTAGAAGTGGCAAAGTTGTGTTTCATGATGAGATGGCCAATGGCCCCGCAGTCATACTAAAATTCATCTCAAACACATAATAGTATTGCGTTCCTGCTTAAGAACAACACATCCATGAACTTCTCTCACACAGAGCATGATACGAGGTCTACCAGATCGACGCTTTGATCAGAGAAGTATCGCATTGTATGTTATGCGTTTGTTGTAAGAGACAGGACGCTGCGGTGTGCACACGCTGCATTCAAAAGAATGTCGATACCTTTCACCAAGATAAGCTTGGTCCATTGGCACAGAAGAACCACCAAAAGATTGGACGAATAACGTTGAATCTCAAGAACCGATTACCCTCGTCGAAAGAGACAGCAATTGCAGTGCAAAACATCCGGCGCGAGACAGTCTATACTCGAGAGCTCGTCGTAATCCGTACGTAGACTGGCATGGCGAGTCCTCTGACGATGCTGACGCGCGTAGAGCAAGCACGGCTGGACGAGCTGAGAGACAGAGTGGCTCGGCGGAGACAGCTCCTGGACGAAGCTCGAACGTCTTTGCATACAAAAAGGACAGAGACAATCAATGCACTTAAAACACAAAATAAGGCTAAGCGCAAGCTGTGGAAGGCGGCATACGAGGCAATTATAACGGAGCGCAGAAAGACTGTCAGCAACGCCATTTCTATTCACCGATTGCGACCAATCTCTGATCGACGAAACGATCCTGGCTGCGACTCTGGCGCTTATGAGATTGGTGGTCTTTCTTTGCCCTCTCTATTTCGCTTGCGAGGTACGTCTACTAGGACTTGTTTTCTTGTGCCTCTGACGATTTCAGATTACTCTTCGGAACACGTCACGCAAGTCTTTCACCATCTGGCACAAATTACCTTGCATTTGAGTCATTATCTTGGCATCGTGCTCCCTCATGAGATCTTCACAATCACACGCCATTCATTTTCTATTGGCATACGGACGCCGGCCGACATTGTCCACCTGTCAGCACTATCAGACAATCAATCTTCATTTGCTAAAGCACTCGCATGCCTGGCCATAGACATTCAGTATTTATGCAGGACACAAGGCAGCCTCGCCGACCCAAAGCAAGATGATCTCGGACGACTGATTTTTGCTCTCTTGGCGAGCCCGACATTGGCGCATCACAGTACGGATGTCGCTTACTCGACCGCTCAGGACAAGGAAAAGGTCATCATGGACAGTCGAGGCGAGAAGTGGGACATGACGACGCTTGGAGACCGCATCTACGACGACTTGACTGAACAATTCGAAATCATTGAGAAGCAACAACATTTGGCACATTCCACAATGTCTCAGTCGAATTACCAATTCGTGAATCATTGAATGTTCTTTCATCTGTCCTCGAATACCTCCTCGACAAATGCTCACAATTTGTGCCTCTTTTGTTTATTGGCCAATCTGAGGAATTGTTCCTGCGGAATGCCACGACTGAAACGATCAATGGCATCATACACTTCCTTGACGTTGGCGCTCTCGACGCGATCCCTGAACCCGTCGACAATGTGTCGTTTGGCAATCTTCATGGACTCGACGTTCTTGTCGTCCATGATACTCTGAACATGATCCCACGTCGCTTGCTCGAACCCACTACGTTCGAATACCTTGGCGACGAATCCTGATTGGTAGAGTTCCTCGGCCGAGATTCGTTCCGACATGAGGAGCGCGCGGTTGGCGAGTCCGTGACCCATCTTGAGGGGAAAAGTGACGCTGCTGGCTCCTTCGGGCGCTAATCCGAGACTGGCAAAGGGGGTGAGGAGGTACGTCTCGGGCGTGGCATAGACGAAATCAGCAAACCCGACGAGGGCGGCCGTCATGCCAATGACCGGTCCATTGAGACAGATGAAGAGGGGATGCCGGTGGTTCAGAAAGACGTGGGTGATGTTTAGATTTCCAGTCGTGAATTGCGTCATGTAGTATTCGTGAATGTCCCCGTCGTCACTCGATGCCGGACCACCACTCGAGCCCGCGTTTCGAACATCTGCGCCCGCGCTGAAAAAGTTGCCGGTGCCAATGATGATTGTCGCCGACACTTCCTTCCCGTCAACTTCATGTACCAGGCCCGCCAAACGGCGATAATGTGCGCCGCTCAGCGCATTGTACTTTTCCGGACGATTCAGCGTGATGATGGCGATGCGACCATTTCGAGACTCTTTCTCCGTCAACGTCACTTCTCGCTCGACCCGAGCCAATTCCTCATCAGACGACATTTTACTGTGACCCTTTATATTCACGTCAGGATACGTCCAATGATTCAGAAACGATAAAACATGCAAGATTGATATAAGTCTTTGTACGACTTGGCAGGCGTGGGTAAGCGGAAAGGTGGGGTAGATTCGATGGGATTAACCTTCTTTTTTTCGGCCCGCAATGAGATGCGCTCCCGAGAATATTAGAGTTCAAGGTTGTACTACAGTTCTGTGCAATAGCCAAGTGACTTATGCGACCAATATATTAAATCTTGTGTAGCATTCTGCGTATCCCTAGCAACGCCAAAGGCTCATATGCTCCATTCTACTATTGCTGACGCTCCAGGTAACCTCCAAAAACACCGTACTTTTCGACTCAACCTATACACGTCTAAAACATCATGTCCTCCAACCCAAGACTCTCTCTACACATTTCAAATTCAGCGATGCCACCGATGGCACGATCTGCGTTGCCGACAAAGAAGGAATCGCCTGCAAAGTCGATGCCGGAAATCTCCCCGAAAAAATCTATGCACTGCGATTGCTTGAGATCACGAGTGTCATGCAGATGGACAAAGTCGGCAGGTTCGGCTACTGCAAGGAATCGCCCACATTCGGAAAACTTTAATGATCTGATGGCACCGATCGAGGCGCGATGAATCGCCAGCGGAGTTTCCATACTCCCTCGAGCATCGTACAGTCGAGTGGTCAGATCCTGAGAGCCAGTCGCGAAGGTGTAACCATCACTGCTCCAGGCGCATGCAAAAGAGTAATCCGTATGTCCCTCAATTGTCTTCAGGACATCACCATTCTCAGCATCTAGTAGTAGGGCAGCACAATGGTCGCCTACAACAACCTGGATACGCTTGTCAGCAGATGTTGCTGAACAATTCAAGGGGTGATCGAGATAGCGCTCCTGAGTCAATTTGAGTGTTTCGACATCCATCTTCCGTAGACAAGAGTCATTGCTCGATATCGTCAGCTGATGTCCGCCTGATCGTCGCACTTGTGGACAGATATGATTTGTGATGCCAGTCATGTCCGTGGTTACAAGACCCACGTTGATGCTGTCGTCCTCAGTGTTGAGCCTCTTGAGCGCGTATTCACCAAAGAAACCGCCGACACAACAATAGTCATTAGACATGGCCAGAGAGGAAATTTTGAAAGGATAAGTGACCGACTTGTCCGACAGGTCCATGATCGTTTCACATGTGTGGGTTTGTGGATTGTAAAGTTTCACAGCACTTGTATCGGTATGGTAGATTGCGTTTTTGTCGAGGGCTGAGAGTAGGTTTCGCAGCTGAAAATGGACAAGAGAGCATTTGAATTCAATCTCGTTCTGTACAAAGCGCAGGAAAGGTCGGTCCGATCGAACATATGAGCAACGCGTCACTGGGCCTCTGTATGGTCCGTGTGAGTTGAAGTAATTTTCGTATGTGCCGACCCTGTATTGCCGGTAGTCTTTGCGAGCGTTCAATCCGCGTTTCCATCGAATGCCTTGCATATCCATGCCGACCCGGACATCAGCATTTGTGATTGTCTTTCGATCCTCGAATTTGTCACTTCTGTAGGACAAGAGGGCATCGGAGCCAAGCTCGTCATTTTCCAGCAATTCGTGCATATCTAGAGAGCGCTCTAGATCTATGTCGGTGTCGGTATACTCCATATGCAACCCGGGGTTTGCATATTCAAACATGTCCGGCGAGTCGAATTCTTCGTCCTGTTCGTCCTGTTCCAGAAAGTCATCCTGGTCTATTCGTGTGATTCTGAGATTGGTAGGTGATTCTCGCGCAGAGTCATCGAGATTGGCTTGCATCTGGACGGCGTGCCGGGCATCGGCGAGTGAAAGCTCGTGAGAGGCATGCAGACCAGTGGCCCGATACATAGAGAAGGCTGATTCGACGACTGGTTCATCTTGCAGATGATCGCACTCTTCCAGATATTCGCTCGTCTCCGATGAGATATTGTCCGCTCCTGTTCTACAGCTGATAGTATCATCGGTCACAAGGTCCATGAATTCGTTGAGCTCGATTTCGATAGTTTGTCGCTCGACGTCACGACTCATCGAGACTCCAGCTCGAAGCAATTAGTCAGCCTATGGCCCAGAAACGAGGTCAAGTGGACGGCGGTTGTTTGCAAGCAGTGCGCTGGTGCTGATACTGGATCGTAGGGAGGAAAGGAAGGGAGACTTGTGTGTAGAGTGTAAGGAGAGGGAGTCACCGAAACGAGGGAATGCAGGCAGGCAGGCAGGCAGGATTATGAAAGGTGGACAAAGGCCGAGTTTAGTTTGTGTGTGTGTGTGTGTGTGTGTGCGGGTGGGTGGGTAAAAAGTGGGTGAAAGTGAGTCTCACAGTGAGTGAGTGAGTGAGTGAGTGACTGAGTGACTAGCTGAGCAGGTCATTAGTGCGAGGGGGAGGGTGAGAGAGGGAGAGACACACACACACACACACACACACACAGAGTCAGAGTTTGACAGGCATGAGCTGAAGCCGCTTTCCTCCTCTAGATCTCCCAGCTTTCAGCAGGTTTGTTCTTGGCGTGTGTCTTGTCTCACCGGTCTAGCCAAGTCAGCTCGATTGCTTGCTTGCTTGCTTGCTTGCTTGCTTGCTTGCTTGCTTGCTTGCTGCTGCTGCTGCTGCTGCTGCTGCTGCTGCTGCTGCTGCTGCTGCTGCTCATGCTGTCAGAAGCTGCTCTCCCTCTTGAAAAGAATGTGATCCATGTCTAGCTATCTTTATTACACGACTTTCTTTCCCTGTCATCCTCTATGTATCATCAAGTCCCTTCTGCTGGCACAATCCAATGTTTTCCGCGTAGAGCTCTGATACAGATTGTAAGTGTGTCACAGGCCGACGTCAGCTGGATTGAGGAGATCTGCTCGAGCAAAGACGCTCGCTGGCTGCAGGAAATTCCGCCTGCGCAGATCAATCAGCAGCCACCGCCGACAACAACAACAACATTCGCAGACACTTATACACAAGCACGGGCACATGTCCTCCTCATCTGGGCAGCTCCTCGGTATCTATCTCTCAAGCACAAAGATTGTGTACTTGTTCAGCCGATACGGACAGGGACCTCAGCGAGACTCGATTTCTTGCTGTCAAAATCATTCTAGATCGGTCTATAATATTGAAATGGAAGCTGTCAATAATCTATGACGCATCACACGGCATCTGTCATAATGGTCGGTGTAGATAAGGCTTCTACAACTCGTAGTCAGTCACTCACCAAACCTCGGAACTGTCAAGTGTGCATCATACTTCCGTGCCGGGAATTGTAGCTGTCGAGCGTAGTCAAATTCAGCAGACATGTCAACAGAAGAGCACCAATAAGACGCAAGACAGAGGTGACATATATACGCTAATCGTGTGTCTGACTGTTCATGACCTAGGCGATCGACGAGCTGGATAAGACCAGCACAAGAGCAATATGGCCAGTCTGGGCAGCTTTCAAGGTCGGAGTTCCCAAACTTCACTCCCGCGACTGCAGACGATGGGATCATACACGACCAGACACAGTCAATCTCAATCAGAAAGTAGCTGACAGCACGAGTGAACCATCTTATTCATGCAAGCTGCCTGTCAGTACGATGAACTCCATCATCAGCTGAATGCTTGCGTACCCAAGTAGGAATGAGCACTACCGGCAACGAGACAATTTCGGATATTGGTGGAAGGTACTTCTGACGCATAGCAATTCTAGACCCAGAAAAAGCCAAAGCCACACTTTTCGAGCACAGCCTTTGAGTTGCCCTGTCAGGGCAAGACTTGTGTCGGAATACGCTTTACAGGAAGGACGACAAGATCGATCAGTACATGTCCAAGTCGACATGGAGTAGCAGAAAGTAACATAGATCAAAGCGAGTTCTGGACCAGATGAAGCGCAAAGATACATTCTATAAGTGATTATTATATTCACAAAAAATTAAATGATAGAAAGTAGCTTTGAAGCCATAGAAAGAAAGAAGAGGGAAGAAGTGAAGGATATTGAGAGAGGGAGAAATCCACAATGATGATATAGGTGAGCAGGGTAGACTTGGTTGTCAATCTTGTGCGTATGCGAGACCCCACAACCCGTACCTTTGTGTGATTCATCCTCTCAGGGAGACGTCTTAGCGCGCATCACCAGTCGAAGAGGCTGCGTCTCCCGATGTGGTCGAAGTTCCAAAGTTGTAATAGCTGTCTGCGGATGAGGATGAGGAAGAGGAGGAAGAGGTCGAGATGGTCATGAATCCCGTTGATGCCGACAGTGTCGCACTAAAAGTCATTGCAGGATATGCTGAGACGGAGGCGCTCGTTTCTGTCCGAGTCGATATAGAGTCTGTCGAACTTGAGGTTGAAGTCGAAGATGTGGCTGTGGTTGTAGCAGAAGCCGAGTCGCTGGATGTGGTGGTAGCACTCTCATCCGGAATGACCATATGGATCGCAGGAGAACTGCTTGTTGCGCTGGCGGTCGAACTAGTGGTGGTTGACTCACTCGTGGTAGTGCTCGAAGCGCTTGAGGTCGTAAAGCTATCAGCAGAATCAGCAGTGTTCGTGGCGGTCGCCGAAGAGCCCGAGGTGATGGTGCTTGAGTCCTCTGGGACGACCATATGGATTGCAGTAGTGGTGCTTGTTGCGCTAGTGGTCGAGTCACTTGCCGTGGTGGATGAGTCTGCTGCTGGAGGTGCAGTCGTAGTGGATGAGTCTACCGAAGTAGCAGTCGTTGTAGATGATGGGCTACTAGAAGTGGCACTGGTCTTGTCTGAAGAGAAGACCAGGGTCGTGGCGGTCGTGCTCGTTGAGCTTGTAGTCGAGTCACTTGCCGTGGTGGATGAGTCTGCTGCTGGCGCGGTCGTAGTGGATGAGTCAACCGAAGTGGCAGTCGTTGTAGTTGAAGGGCTACTAGAAGTGGCACTGGTCTTGTCTGAAGAGAAGACCAAGGTCGTGGCGGTCGTGCTTGCTGTGCCAGTGGAAGTGATGGTGCTGGTGCGCGAAGTAGTACCTTCGTTGGTGGTGGTCTTCGATGAAGTGAATGAATCCGTGGTCGATGTTCCTTTCGCCAGGATAGTTGAAGAACTCGTAGTGGTTGAGGATCCTTTGTTGTCAGAAGGTGTGGAAGCAGCATCAGCGCTCGTCGAGGTTGAAGTAGAACCAGCTCCGGCACCGTCGCCGCCATTTGCTGGGGTCGAGGTTGAAGTTGTACCAGCTCCGGCACCACTACCGCCAGTTGCTGAGGTCGAGGTCGAAGTTGAACCAGCTCCGGCACCACTACCGCCATTTGCTGGGGTTGTAGTCGATGTAGTGGAACCTGCAGGAATGGTCGAAGAAGGAGTGCTTGGTGCTGGTTGTACGCCGAACGTCAATTTCTTGCCACCGACTGTACTTCCCTCGACCTCAAAGAGGAATTCTCCGGTCTTTGGATCTGTCACAGTGACCAAATACAAGATCTTGCCACTCTTCTGCTGCCAGATGACGTTCATACTGCCATCGGAACCAATCTTCCAGATTGCGGTTTGGATGCTAAAGAGGCCACGCTTGGAAGCACCTGCGGTTGTAGCTACATTGGTCATTCGACCAACACTGTCAAGATTGTCAAAGTCGGAACCGGTGGAGTCGCCGGTACCAATATCAGAGACGTCGCCGTTTGCGTTGACTGTCCTTAGAGACACAACAGAAATGCCTCCGACTGTACTTGGCACTTGCGAGACTGTCAAGGCATCGGCAGGGTTAGTGGTAGTTGTGAAAACATAGGCGCCATTAACGAATTGTCTTGTCAAGTATGTTGCCACGCCGTCCTGAGTGACAGTGACAACTTGAGTTGCGATCGGTGCACTGGAAGATGAAGAACCAGAAGAGAGTGCGAGACCCGAAGCACTGGAGCTCGAAGGCGCGTCAGTCATTGCGAAGGCCGTTGTACCAGTAGCAGAAGCAGAGAGGTCAGTGTTCGTGAGCAATGTTTGAGTGCCACTGATGGTCGAGGTCGGTGAGAAGGTGAAGAGAGAGGAACTGTTACCGTACCTCGCGGTGGATACCTGGACTGGGCCAAGATTGGCGCCACCTCCGTTGTTTGCAGTCGCGGTCTGTGTCACTGTGGTCGTCTGAGTTGAAGTGATTGTGCTAGTGACTGTGCTCGTGACGGTGACAGGGGCTGCGCCGTTACCGCCTGGAATGATTGATGTCACGTAAGAGTACTGGTATGAGAGGGTGATGTAAACATAGATGTTTACAGCTCCGTTACTCTGTTGCGAGATGACTGTCGCTCCGTTTGGAATCACAATATTGACTCCTGAGGTACCCGAACCTGAAGAGCCAGAGCCTGGAGAGCCAGAGCCAGAGCCTGAAGAGCCAGAACCTGAGCCCGTACCAGATGAACCTGAACCTGAACCTGAGGATGATCCAGAGCCTGAGGATGAACCTGAACCTGACGATGAACCTGACCCCGACAATCCGGAAGATGAGCCTGAACCAGAGCCGGAGGCACCACTTCCTGATGTCACACCAGAACTAAATCCAGCACCAGACGAACCTGAGCCGGAGCCGGAGCTTGAGCTCAAGCCGGAATTCGGGCAAGCACATTGGGAAGCGGCAGCATATACTGTACTTGTGCCCACAATTTTTTGTGTCACATAGACAGTCTGAACGATGACGTTGTTGACATTGCCTGCAGCGCCATTTCCCTGACCAGCAACGACAACGACGTTGTTGGACGTTCCGCCAATGTTGGAACCTGTACCCGAACCTGACGCACCAGGAGCAGTAACCGTGGCCGTGGCCGTGGCTGTGGCTATACTTCCTGGTACAGTGGTGATGGGTACCGTCGTACTGTTGGAATACCCGATGGAAGAGGTCGAGCTGCTGAAAGCCAGGGAGGAATCAGTCTGGGACAGTAACAGTTGAGCATTAGCGACCGTGAGTAGCGAAAAGAGTGACGACAGTAGCATCCTTGCTGGCTACCGTGGGGTGGATGAACCCGTGTAAAAGAGTGTCGGGATTGGTCCGAGGATGCGCACTCGAAAAGATGTCGATGGTATAGTCTCGAGAAGTGGGAGCAGTGCTATTTATTTTACCAGACCAGAATATCGATGCCGGAGGGACCGATGCTTGATTTCCCTGGTCGAGGATAACCGAGATCAAGCATTGCGATTGCCATGACTGAAACACCACCGTGGAGGTGGAATGTAGTGAAACTGCAAGCCATAATGTAGGTCTTCCAACGCTACCTTATCGGCATATGCCAAATGCAGTCCATAGATCTGTGCAGGCGCAGGCTTTCCGATTTTGTGGATTAGTTGCGGTGGAGAAAGGTCGCATTCCAACGTCCTGGAGAAATTAAACTCATGCGCATCTGGCAGTGGCGCATCTGGCTGATGTGTTTTATCCGAGCCGCATTCCTGGCGCGATGCGTTTGTTACCCTCGTCGATCTCGATATCCTCCATCCGACTGCTGCTCGTCCGCCAACATAGACGGCCACATACGGCCTGTTCGAAGACAGTGGCGCTCTCACCAAGTCAGGTATAGTATTGAATTCTTTGACATTTGGCTTTTGCGCCTCTCGTCCCAGATATAGCATGCCGCAAGTCGCAATGAAGGACAGAGTCAGTGCAACTTGGAACTACTTCCGCAAATGTGCGCCAGCTGCATTCTAGCACTCTCTATTGATTCAGTTGAACTCCTTTAGAGCACAGCGGCATGAAAGTGCTTACCAATAATCACATTGGCTGCGATAGCTCGCCTTGATCTATACCGCTGTAGAATATCGATTTGTGTTGCAGAAAGAGAGTCGGGCTGCAGGTCGTCTCATTTGATGTAATTTCAGCTCTGCATGATCACCTGTTTGGCGTCTACAGTCTCGTGATTCCAATGTTGTCGATACAAAATGAGATTTTCTCGTGAAAAGAGCTATCGTAATGGTTGACAAGACTCACATGAAGTCGCGTCACATGTCTTGATAAGAGGTACGATCTTCACAAAGCTTGACTTTGGCTCTCCTCAGCAGAGATGGCTACGACTCCTTCACCATTCCAGATGGTAAACAATACCCAAGCGACACGCACACCAATCTTATTGGTGTATTATGCATACATGTCACTAGTTTGTGTTTCGTGCGTACAGTCTTTTTATTTACAAGTGCAAATCATTGGGATCGACCGTCGGTATGATAGACTCTTTGAGAATCGAAGCTATCTGAACGTGTCATCAGTTTGATTGATTCTTACAGTCCTCGTCCACTACTGATCACAGAAAATTGTTGTACAGCGACAGCTCGGGTTACGTATGATATCGTCAGGTATCGCAGCGTGGTTTCGCGCTCTTTGAGGGACTGATACAAAGTACACAGCCACAATCGTGCAGAGAAAGTCGAGTCAGGTCTAGTTTGGCAGTTCGTACTCGAGCTCCGGTTGCATTGGCATGGAGGAATTCTCAGGGGAAATTTAGACTCCCGAGACTTTCGCGAGTGGCGTCCAATCGTGCGAAGGTTTCAAAAGTGACATTCCTTGTGCAGCTCGATCGCGATATTCTCCATTGTACGGTCGACCTCTCCTACAATTGTAATCCCACGTATTCGGACGGATCTGTAAGTTTGTCCATTGTGTATTGCACTTAAGGTGCGATAAGTCCGATGTATGTATACCCCTTTCGAGTGAGACATTCGTGAGTGTCAGTCTCAGTTGCCTTGCACTGCACATGCGCATATGGCTATAGATAGTATGAACACATCTGACAGCCTTTGTAGGCTCGAGGTAAGCTGTATTCACAATACTAGCTAATAGCATACAGCCGACGCACGCGGACCACCAGCGGCTGTTTCTCCTTTCCCATCTTTCGCTTCTCCTTGGCAATGCAGGTCATTGCCCATGAGACGAGAATTCTACATGGTCAATCAGGTAAAGGCAGAAGTAGTGTAATGCCGATATTCATGTGTCTCCTCCCTCTACATATCTGAGCAAGCCTCGAGATCGAAAGACATGCTGTCCCGCACTCCGGAATTAGCACTGGGAGATTTTATGTTGCGACTTGTCAGACATTTGTGACATGGGTAGCTAGCGCCCCCTACTCTTTCTTTCTTTCTTTCATCCCGAGGTCGTCAGGCTCCGAAAGTTGTGGATGGCACAACTGGATCGCTCATCACATCCGGCGAATTTTGAAATCGTGGTTGCGACTTCTCGGAGCTCCATCTCTCAATAAAGGCTGTGCAGTCAAGTTCTGATTTATCCTGAACATTTGAAGTGCATTGAGTACTGAGAAGAAAGTGTGCCAGAATATATGAAACATAACATATGACAAGTCGTGTCCTGTGTGTGGTACTGTACATCAATCGATCAATTTGTTTTTCTCCCATGGCTGTTCTTTGAAAGTGATCATTATCATGGCAAAAGGTGCCAAGACAAAGCAACCAACGAGTCCTTCAACCACGTTTTGTTTTCCGCCTTTTACGAGAAGGATCGAACATGATTACCGCGATCAATCTCGTGTTGAAACACTCTTGGACGATCAGATTTGTATCATACATTCTTTGTTGACACCTCTGAACTGCAGCCACTTACTATCCTTCTTCAAGGATTGTATTGTGCCGCACTTATCAGCTCCCGTGTCTCCTTGCAGAGGTGAGGCTACGAGGACAAATGAACGCTGGGCTATCTACGATCCTGCTTTTGCGGAGTCACTGTTTGTAGACACTGATCTGAAGGCGAGCTTAGAGGCGCTTGGACTAGCAAAAAGTGGCAATCGACACCTTGTGGGACTCAACCCAAATATCCGTATCTATCGCTACCAGGTCGGTTCGTTCTTTGGACCACACTATGATGACTCGATCACTGATCCCGCGACAAAGTGGAAATCCGAGTGGTGAGTCAGCTGCGACGTCGTGCTACACGCATCTACATCCATAACGAATCTCTCAGCTAATGATGGCAGGACTTTGTTGATCTATCTCACTGAAGGAAACTTGCTCGGTGGGGAAACATCCTTCGAGATACAGAAAGGAAAACCTCTTGCACCAGAGGTCAAGGACGGAATGGCTCTGATTCACCGGCATGGGAAGGACTGCCTGCTTCATGAAGGTAAATCAGTTAAGCAGGGCACCAAATGGGTTCTCCGTAGTGACCTGATGTACAGTCTATAAATGATCATCTTTTGTAGACCACAACCTCGCTTCTGTTCATGTTTGACCTTTGATTTGACGCTTCGAGACTTGATACTTTTTTATTTTAAATGCATGAATAAGTTCTATCGAAAGGGGATTTGAAGGGATTTTAAGGAAATTATGTAAGAATGCAAGCCGTTTCAGTCCTATAACATTTTACCACCAACAAACTCAGACCATCGTCGAACCTCTGTCGGAGTATCCTTCGAAGATAATGTTGGTAACTTGGATTCTAGAGCCTGGCAGAATAAAAGTGCGCACTTTGGATCATTGAAGAGTGGAATATTGAAATCAACACAGTTTCTTCTCTGCACGTAATCCTCATCAAGGGTGTCTCTACCTCGAGCTGCAGCGAGATTGATCACAGCATCGATGTTGTACTTCTGGAAGACCTCACGAAGTTTCCTCTTGTCAGTCTTCGGGAATTCGATAACGGTGACATGCTCGGCTCCGAGTTCAGCATCGATGTGTGCCTTAACACCAGGGTTAGAAGCATAAAATTTGTAACCAAGAGGCAATAGAATCTTTGCTACCGCTCCCATCTCTGGCTTGCTGACATCCCCTCCGAATAGCACTCCATTGCCTGGTTTCGGCACCTTGAAGTTCTGCGTAGATTGCAGGGCTGTCCAGTACGCCTCCTTGACATCTTTACCGAAGCAAGCAACTTCGCCGGTAGAAGCCATCTCGACACCCAGGAAAGGATCTGCTCCTGCTAATCGAGTCCATGAGAATTGAGGAACTTTGATGGCAACGTAGTCTCGCTTCATTTGCATCAAGTCTACCGGCGCTGGGATATCCTTTCCAATTAATGCACGGGTAGCGACGTCGATGAAGTTTACACCCAAGATCTTTGAACTGAATGGGAAGGAGCGAGAAGCACGCAAATTACATTCAATGACTTTCAGCAACGGTTCGGTGGGATTTGCTGGATTCTCTGCCATGATGATTTGCATATTGAATGGCCCAGTGATCTTGAATCCTTTTGCAACACGCTCGGCGATGTCTTTCAGTCGAGCCATTACAGCCTCGGAAAGACCCACTGGAGGCAGGATTAGAGTGGCATCGCCGGAGTGTACACCTGCATTTTCTACGTGCTCTGATACAGCGTGGATAAGCAATTTACCTTTGCTACCCACCGCGTCCACATCGATCTCTTTCGCCCCTTGAATAAATTTGGTTATAACGACCGGATGATCAGGACTGACAGCAGCAGCGTTGGTCAGTCTGTCCTCGAGAGATTCTTCACTGTGTATGACACTCATTGCTGCACCGGATAGAACATAACTAGGGCGAACGAGAACGGGATAACCCACTTCTTCGGCAAATTCTCGAGCCTCGTTCATGCTGCTAAGTTCTTTCCAAGCTGGTTGATCGACCTTGATACTGTCCAAGATCTGTGAGAACTTATAACGATCTTCAGCAGAGTCAATATCCTTCGGATCTGTCCCCAGAACCTTGGCACCCTGTTCTTGCAACTTTAGTGCAATATTTTGTGGCAGTTGACCTCCAACACTGACAACTACACCAGTAGCGGCCTCCATCTCGTAGATATCCATGACTCTCTCATAGCTGAGTTCTTCAAAGTACAAGCGATCACACTCATCGAAGTCGGTGGACACAGTCTCCGGATTGTAGTTGACCATGATTGTTTTCTTTCCTAGCTTTCGAAGAGCTCTTGTAGCGCTGACTCCACACCAGTCAAACTCTACAGAACTACCAATTCTGTAAACGCCTGATCCGAGAACCATTGTGCCATGCTCGTTGAAGTCAATGTCGTGGGTGGAAGCATTATAGGTTGTATACAGATAATTGGTGTTCGCTGGAAATTCTGCAGCAAGCGTATCAATTCGTTTGACCCAAGGCTTGATGCCAAATGACTTCCTTCGTGCTCGTACGGCGAGCTCGTCACTCCCAACGGCATCTGCGATTTGTATGTCTGAGAATCCGTGCTTCTTGGCCTTACTCATGACTTCTTGATTGACTCCATAGAGCGAGCCGATCGATTCGAGTTCGCGCTGGACCTCTACAATATTCTCGAGCTTGTACAAGAACCAGGGATCAATTTTGGTAAGATCATGGATTTTCTCGATGGAGTAGTTCTTCTCGAGCATAGCACTTCCGACAGCGAACAATCTGCGATCGGTGGGGACTGCTAGAGCGTGATCTAAATCATCAAATGGCAGGGCCTGGAATCCACGAAATCCTGGATCGACTTGTCTTGCAGCTTTCTGTAATGATTCCTCAAATGTACGACCAATGGCCATGACCTCTCCAACAGATTTCATTGCCGAGCCGATCTCCCTATTGACGTATTGGAATTTGGCGAGGTCCCAGCGGGGTATTTTTGTGACAATGTAGTCAAGCGAAGGTTCAAAATTGGCAGTGGTCGTCTTGGTAACAGCGTTAGGAAGCTCGGGCAAGGTGTGCCCCAGTGCAATTTTGGCTGCTGTGTATGCGAGAGGGTATCCGGTCGCCTTACTTGCGAGGGCAGAAGATCTCGAAAGTCGAGCATTGACTTCGATAACTCTATACTCGAGTCCCGAAGGATGAAGAGCATACTGACAGTTACACTCTCCCACGACGCCGAGATGACGAATTATTTTGATTGCCGCAGTTCTGAGCATATGATATTCCTCGTCAGATAAAGTCTGACTGGGTGCGACCACAATGGAATCTCCGGTATGTGTCCCTAGAGGATCGAAGTTCTCCATATTACAAACCGTGATACAATTGTTAGCAGCATCCCGAACCACCTCATACTCTACTTCCTTCCATCCCTTGAGCGATTTTTCAACGAGGATCTGAGGCGTGAGCGATAATGAGCGGGCGGACAAGTCGCGTAATTCGTCCTCATTTTCCGCGAATCCGGAACCAAGTCCACCGAGTGAGTATGCAGATCGAATGATGACCGGGTAACCAATACTTGCCGCAGACTCGAGTGCAGCATCGACAGTTTCGACAGCCATAGATTCAGCAACCGGAATATTGATTTCTCCCAGAGCCTTTGAGAACAGATCACGATCTTCTGATGTCTCCAGAGTTTTGATAGGTGTCCCGAGGACCTTGACGTTGAGTCGCTCAAGGATGCCCATCTTGTCTAACGCTATGCCAACATTGAGAGCTGTCTGTCCACCAAAGGTCAGCAGAATACCATCCGGACGTTCGCGTTCGAGTATATGAGAAATGTATTCCGGCGTCACAGGTAGATAGTAGACCTCGTCGGCGAGGAAGTGTGAGGTTTGAATGGTAGCGATATTCGGATTGATGAGAATCGTGTGAACATTAGACTCCTTCAAGGCCTTTATGGCTTGTGAACCGGAGTAGTCAAATTCACCCGCCTGTCCAATGCTGAGACCACCAGAGCCAACGACGAGCACCTTTTTAACGTCGACTTTTTTCGAAGCTGAAGCGAAGACTCCTGATTGTGCATATTCCTTCAGATCGGGTTTGTGCTCCAGGACAGCAGCATGTCTAAGTACGGAGCTTGAGAACCATTTTGAATCCGTACTTTTACGTAGACTACTCGGGTTGAATATTGTCCTCTTAGCAGCTCTGGCTGTGCAAGGCAGCACCCTCAAAAAGAGCACCATCTCTGACAAGCCGGATCAGAACACGCTGACACCAAATTTACTACAACTTCTCCTTTCAAGGTCTTTCTTGATCAATGGTTGACCACGGAATGATAGCTGGAAATCAAGGCTTACAAGAGTGTCCAGAAGCTTGCAACAGTGTCAGTGTCTGGTAGCGGCAGCAGTGGACGATTGAAAGCCTGAGTCTTCGAAAGCGTTATCTTCGGGGACAATCTTTATCTCCTCCCACATCATCGATCTTCACTCCTCCCAAAGCCCGACCACCCGCCATCAATTCAACAACGTGAGAGAACTTGGCGACTTGCCATATGCATCCATGCTACGTACCAACACGGAACGAGCCAGTGCAGCGCAGCGCTACGAGACTTCAGTCACTGGAAGGAGCGGCACTCAATAAGAAAGACTGTTCGTTATGTCATTCTCCTTTATGTATAATATGCTTCATGCTAGCTAGGCTCATAGATACCAATTTTAGGGCGCAAGAGGAATCTAGATTACAAGTGGTTAGTCCTTCTTTGTACGTTTCTGTACCTCGTATGCAGCTCGGTCAAAGAAAGACGCGACTGCGATAACACCGCCAATTGAGCTCATCGCGCCAACCAGGAATGATGAAAATCGGCCTCGTTCTTCTCTTTCGATCAGTTTCAATGGACTGATATCATAGCTGAAGAACACTCCGGGTATACCACCGCGTGCATTGACATGGTTGGGATTATCTTTGTCGACCCCGCCATTTGTGGGTCGCTCATGCGCCGTGACTGAATATGTCATCGTTTCCAGGGGAAGTTTTTGATGCAATTTGAAAGAGCTAGTTGCAACACATTTCAAGAAATAGATGTAGTTATATGCGGCCACAGGTGGATGCTTCTCCAACCCATCCAAGGGATTCGAATGTTGCAAACCTGCAAAAGGTGAACCAAACGAGAGATGATGGATTTGATGGGCAAAGGAGTGCTTAGCGGGATCCATGAGAAATTGTTGTATATCATGTACGTGCACTGTACCTTCTTGCGTTTGTATGGATCGTCCAGGGGCTAGATGGAAGTTTCCTATGACTTTATTGACGTGAAGCGACCCTGCAATATTGCATCCTTCGTGACTCTGTTCTGCGAGCTTTTCCTTATAGTGTTCCTCCTTGCATTGTGATAAAGCGTCGAGGTCCCCTATGCTCCAACCTTTTGCAGCATACGCATCACGAACAGATTCACATGTATTGCAGCACTCGTCATCAGGCCTAGCACCATAGCAGGGACCACAATAGCTGGCGTCGTGTAATGGTTTTTCTCTCTCTGAGCCTAGAGCCAACTTCGTAGAGTCGATCAATTGGCCGGCTGGGGACAAGCGTGATTTGATAACATCGTGCTCGATATTATGTTGCTGCTCACCGGCCGTGTCCATCAAATCTAGGCTCAGCATACTACATGGAATCGAAGGGAAAGTCATGTTGATGTTGATGCTCATTCGTTCTTGCCTGGAAGTGTCTACCATCAGTTCTGGGGCAACAACAACCTTGCGATAACTGTTCCACTCGCTGATCAACAAGAAGAAGATGACGATGATTGAGGATATTGTCACCACTCCACCGGAGTTCGTCTTGATCTGTGCTTCAGTAGCTACCTTCTCGAAGATGTCGAACGACTGAAATCGGCGACCCATTGTGCCAGGAACCCGCAAAATCAGTAGTCGATTGGCTCCGAGTCACAATCTGCAGTGGGCGGACTCAGTGTATAGACTTCTAGTTGTGTCCAAGGTTGTGCTTGTGTGAATTTGTATAGTACTGACTGACTGACTAGATACAAAGCCCAAAGCTCAGAGTGAAACGCGCAAAGGTAGAATACCCTACAACACGCAAACAAATCCTCCAAACTAATCGTTCAACCTGAAGTCCACAAGAGCCGGTACTGCTTAAACTCCGGGAGAACTCCTGCTCCACCTACAGCTACGAGACTCCGAATGATTTTGTCTTTGTGATCTGTATGAGGAACGATTTAGGTCGAGTGCAGCTGGACCCCCACGCGTGTTGCTACGATCGAATCGATCTGTGTTAGAGACCTGTCAGGTGTGCAATACAGGGCACGATAGTCGTCTCTAATCATGAGTCAGGCCGATTTCGATGCCGTGCGAAAGGCTCAGGCAGAACGTAACGAGGCGTCGGGACGATTCAAGAACGAATCGACTCAAAGGGAAGATACTGGAAAGGGCATCTCTTTCAATAGTATCTCCGATGAATTATATGAGAATCACAATTCGAAGTACGATGGCTATGCGCGCGAACTAGCGCTCGAAAATGACAACGAGGAAGAAGAAGAACAAAATACGATTGATCAAGTTGACGGCAGTCGCCGTCTGGTCGGAAACTATACTGCTCCAAAGCACCTCCTGCATGAGTTCGCCAACGATGATCAGGATACAGATATTATTCAGGACAAGAACACATTGAAACAGATCAGTTCTCGTGAAACGAATTATCAGAAAAGACGTTTCGATCGTGCCCTCTCCCCAGGTCGGAAGGACGCTTTCGCTCATAATGGTCAAGAGTCAACCGAGGAGAAATCTTACGGGGATGTCATGAAGCAGAGAGAGTTGGAAAGAGAGGAACAGAGGCTCGAAGACGAGGCAGAGAAACGACGGCTCGAAAACAAATTGAATGGGAACAACGACGAGGTTGATCACGCAACACACAAGGCTATCCTAAGCGAGGACCAGTCTCTTCGAGTAGCTGAAGTTCCTGATGGCGATCAGACACCCCCACGTCGAGTTGAGGAAGGTGACAAAACTCCGCCACGGACTAGGAAGCGACGATGGGATGTCGCCACAAAAGTCGAGGATGTCAAAGGAGCGTCCGATGCGATATCTGTAGCCAAGATAGAGGTGGATGGAGGACTCGAGCCGTCAAAAAAGTCACGCTGGGATGAAACACCTGCTCCCTTGAGTGCATCAACGACGAAGCGTTCCAGATGGGACCAGACCCCAGCTCCGGGCACCCAATCTGCAAAACAAATCCCAACTACTGCTGCTGCTATCCCGATATCTTTTGGTACAGATGTCGCAGGCCGTAATCTACCGTTGTCTGATGAAGAACTTGATGAGCTGCTTCCAAAATCAGGTTATAAGATCCTGATTCCCCCGCCAGGATTCGAGCCAATTCGAGCTCCCTCAAGACGAAGCGAGGTCGAAGAAACAGACAATGGTTTTGTGATGCCCGATCTAGATCAAGCACAAGCCCAGGCTAAATCTCTCAATGCGCAGCTTCCGACAGATATACCAGGAGTCGGCGACCTGCAATTCTTCAAACAAGAAGACATGAAATATTTCGGGAAATTGATGGATACATCAGATGAGAATCAGCTCAGTCTTGAGGATCTTAAGGAACGGAAAATCATGAGACTAATACTCAAGGTCAAGAACGGTGCTCCGCCAATGAGGAAGTCTGCTTTGAGACAACTAACAGATAAGGCTCGCGAATTTGGAGCTGATCCGTTATTCAAGCAGATCTTGCCGGTCCTGATGGAACGGACGCTCGAAGACCAAGAGAGACATCTTTTAGTAAAAATCATTGACCGAATTTTATACAAACTCGACGATCTCGTTCGACCCTGGGTCCATCGAATTTTGGTCGTCATCGAACCGCTCTTGATCGACGAGGACTTTTATGCTCGTGTTGAGGGTCGAGAGATAATTTCCAACCTATCGAAAGCTGCTGGTCTAGCGCATATGATCTCTACCATGCGTCCGGACATAGATCATGTCGATGAATATGTTAGGAATACTACAGCTCGTGCTTTCTCAGTGGTGGCTAGTGCTTTGGGTATACCAGCAATCTTGCCTTTCTTAAAAGCAGTGTGTAAGTCGAAGAAGAGCTGGCAAGCTCGGCATACAGGTGTAAAGATAATACAACAAATTGCTATTTTGATGGGGTGTGCTGTTCTGCCACACCTGAAAAACCTCGTCGAGTGCATTGCGCCTGGGTTGGAGGATGAGCAACAGAAAGTGAGAACGATCACTGCCCTTGCTATTGCTGCTCTTGCGGAGGCAGCAGCACCTTATGGAATTGAATCATTTGACACTGTCCTGAAACCAATCTGGACTGGCATTAGAAAACACAGAGGTAAAGGACTTGCTGCATTCTTAAAAGCTGCTGGTTATATCATACCTCTCATGGATCCTGAATGGGCCGATCACTTCACCAATGGCCTGATGATAGTGCTGACCAGAGAATTCTCCTCGCCGGACGAAGAGATGAAAAAAATCGTGCTAAAAGTCGTCAGTCAATGTGCTGCCACGGAAGGGGTTACTCAAGCTTTTTTACGGGCAAAAGTCATGCCGGACTTCTTCAAGAATTTCTGGGTGCGACGAATGGCTCTAGATCGTCGAAATTATCGACAGGTTGTCGAGACCACGGTTGAACTTGCTCAGAAGGTCGGCGTTCGTGAAATTGTCGAGCGTATCGTAGACAATTTGAAGGACGAAAGTGAGCCTTATCGGAAAATGGGTGTGGAGACTATTGAGAAGGTCATTGCGGCAGGCGGCACCTCAGAAATTACGGAACGACTGGAGGAGCGTTTGATTGACGGGATACTCTATGCATTCCAGGAACAATCTGTAGAGGATCCAATTATGCTGAATGGTTTCGGCACAGTGGTTAACTCTCTCGGTGTTCGCTGCAAGCCGTACCTGCCCCAGATTGTATCAACCATTCTATGGCGATTGAACAACAAATCTGCGAAAGTGCGCCAACAATCTGCTGACCTGATCTCCAGGATAGCTGTGGTTATGAAGACTTGTGGTGAGGAGCAATTGATGGGCAAACTCGGTGTCGTTCTCTATGAATACTTGGGCGAGGAGTATCCTGAAGTCCTTGGGTCTATCCTAGGGGCGCTCAAGAGCATAGTCAATGTTGTCGGTATGACTAGCATGACTCCCCCTATCAAAGATCTTCTGCCACGACTGACACCAATTCTGCGAAATCGACACGAGAAGGTGCAGGAAAACACTATCGATCTCGTTGGTCGAATTGCCGATCGGGGTTCCGAATTCGTGTCGGCTCGTGAGTGGATGAGAATCTGCTTCGAACTGCTTGATATGCTGAAAGCACACAAAAAAGGCATTCGGCGGGCGGCCGTCAATACTTTTGGTTACATCGCAAAAGCCATTGGACCTTCAGACGTCCTCGCAACACTTCTCAACAATCTGCGAGTACAAGAACGGCAGAACAGGGTGTGTACGACTGTCGCCATCGCCATCGTAGCAGAGACGTGTGCACCTTTCACGGTTGTGCCGGCTCTCATGGCAGAGTATAGAGTCCCTGAGCTCAACGTCAGAACCGGAGTGCTGAAATCACTATCTTTCATGTTTGAGTACATTGGTGAAATGGGTCGTGATTATGTGTATGCTATCGCTCCGCTATTGGAAGACGCTTTGACCGATCGAGATCAGGTGCATCGGCAGACATCTGCCACTGTAATCAAACACCTCTCTCTCGGAGTTGTTGGCTTGGGTTGCGAAGATCTCATGTTGCATCTACTCAACCTGATCTGGCCAAACATCTTCGAGACATCTCCGCATGTAATCAATGCTATGACTGATGCTATCTCTGGAATCCGAACGGCTCTCGGCCCTGGAATCTTGATGAATTACTTGTTGAATGGATTGTTCCATCCTGCAAGAAAGGTGCGAACTGTGTATACCAAACTGTATAATGATATGTATGTGCAGCAAGCTGCGTCTATGGTACCTTATTATCCTTTGATCGAATCGGACGATCGAAATACATGGTACAAGCATAGCGCCATGGTTTGGATTTGAGAAAAGCCAGACACACAGGATGGTTTAGGTTGTTATATATGGACATCTTTAGCTTTAGCGAATGCTAGTATCGTCACCTCTGTTTGCGATCTTCCGGTGGTTGATTATGATTTCCACTTCCTGCTCTCTTGTCGGATAGCAGTTGTGCTAAGGTGAGGTTGCCCTTAACAACTTCGTCTAGTTCTGTGGCCTCATCGTTGTCATCGACACCATAATTCTCGAGAAACTCACCGTCGGCATTGGCGTAGTCCCCGCTCGATTCGTCAGAGTCGGATATGTAACCCGCCTCAGCGTAATCGTTCCAAGTAGTCTCGAGCTTTTCCTCATGAACAGCATTGTGTAATACTGAAGGTGAAGGCTGAGTGAACGGCTTTGAGTCAAGAAATTCCTTGGGAGGCCATGGACGGGAAAGGTCCGCCTCTTCGTTGAGTGGGAATTCGTGTCCTGATCCCGTTGCTGTTGAAGGCGGCCACAGCCAAAGAAGAGGATGGTGATGTCCCAGTATCTCTCGAAGGTTCTCCGTAAATGAGTATAGATCATACGGGAAATCGATAGATGCAATTTTATCTTTTTGAATCAACTCATCGAGCCGCCCTTTATTCCAACTCTCGATGGTGGTGATGTTCTCGAGCACACACCACACTTGATAAATGTATAAGCATAGCACCATAAGAAATGTTGCGAAAGCTCCAACCTAGAACTAATTAGCTCGCTTGCGCAATCCTTCAAGATCATAATGTACCAAATTCATTATGGTTATGATCAAAACTGATGCTTTCGGGGTGTCTGCATCGCCATCGTACACTATCGAGTACAACCTCCTGCCGCTCACGACGGAAAGATAACCTGTGGTGGGAATTACCCAAGACAGGAACTTGAGGAACGCTGCATGGTTGTTGTAACCAATGCAAGATGAAAGCCACGGACAGTGGTGATCCATTCGTAAGACACATCTGCTGCATCTCTTACAGTGATGTGTTCTCGGAGGCTTGAATAGCTCGCACTTCTTGCAATATCGAGGTTCCACGCCTTCTGGCGGGATATATGTACTATTTACTCGTCCCGGATCGCGACATACGAGACAAAAAGTCCAGTAGATGAAAAAGATGCCAAGGTTGAAGAATCCGAAGTGCAATGTGCGTCCAAATGGTGAGCTCTGTACCTGGTATGGCCAAAGAATATAGTACTGCGAGGTCGTGCTCAAGAAGGTAATGAGCAGCAACGTACACAGCCTGAGATATGCAAAAGATCCGTCGACTGCCAAAAGTATCGTAGCCATAGCAACCATAATTGCTTAGTCTGATAAAGCTCGTCCATACACAGCTTTCATGCCACCCTACACAGTCATGTGCTGTGTGTCTAGAAAGCAGCTTGATATCACTCTGATCGCAGAGGTTTAAACACTATGCAGGAGTTGATGAAATGTACAGACTATCAGACAGGTGAGATCGATGAGGACTTCCACACTCGGGACAGCTCCACAGCATTAAACCTGGGTACTATTACCACGTCCACTTATACACCTTATGCAAGCTGTAGATTACCTGGTCATTTTAAGGTTTAACATATTTCAAAATGTATGATATCACTGCTTGTCACTACATTGTAACTTGAGTTCGATATCTATATCATTATAGATCTCTAGCTTAACCATTTTATAACGACTACCGACGCATTGAACACAGGGCTGACGCTGAAAACAAAATTTGAGATTATAGCACTTAATCATTCATGTCAGATTCGGAGTCTGACTGCTTCTCTTTCTCCTCCGCTTCAGCATTGTCGTCTAAGGCTCCTTCCTCGTCATCATCATCCTCACTCACCAAAGGTTGCCACTGAGAGTAGACACGATCTATGTAATGTCTGGAACGCTTCAATTCATATGGATCGAATGGAAAGTACGAATCGATCTCACCGACACCATGTTGACTCGTACGCTTGTTCGACTCAATGATGGTCCCACAAAATACGAAATCAAGATGATGGCTGACTTTTGCGAATTGATTGACAATGACTGCATTACAGTATTTCAATGGATTGATGGTCCGATGATATATAGCCCGTTCGATTGTGCGCTGAAGTCCCGGTAGCCACGAAGAAGTAGCTGAAAGTGTTTCGTTGACATCGCTATCTTTGACACCTACCAGCTCTCTCCAACGGAAACAGAAAATGTAGAAAAGTGCTTGGATCATGGCGTAGAACACACCGTATTTCTTGACAGCATCTCGAGCACTTGCCGAACTTCCCTCCTTAGCATCAAGGAAACCATTGATCCACCCGGCAATCATGGTAGTGAGTGTCCGCACAAGCGCACGATCTAAAGTAGACGCTCGCGCCGTGAAGGACCCTATGTATGATGCTGCGATCATCCTGTGTGTCGAAGGTCGAGAGTGATCCAAGGCCCGTTCGAGGATGACTCCCAGGAATTGATCTGTGAAGACGCGATGCGTCTGCGCTGCCCAGAACAAGATAAACTGCGTGTAACGACTTTGATATGTTTTCAAGATTGTGTGGTCGAGTGCTCTTAACAGTGACTCGAACGTTGCTTCTGCTGCATCAAATCTAGAGGCGGCAGAAGAGCGACCCGAGTATGCAGGAAGATTAGCAAAAGTCCTTTCCAAATGCTCCATGAGAATTGTGATGACACTGTCCAATTTGCGGATATTTTCATTTATGTATTGCACTGTCATGCTTGGGGCTTCGATGTCTTCAATAATGAATTCATCATCGCATTCGTCAATATCGGAAGCTTGATACCCTATAGACTCCTCTGCAACATTACTTTCTGCACCATCTGTAAGCTGATCTTCTTCTTCGCTCTCCAAATCTTCGAGATCTACTTGAATCTCCACATCGATTGAGATGATTTTGTCGATGATGACTCCAAGTATGGCACCCTCGATTAGGGGGACGTAGCCAGTGATTTTTAGGATGTTCTCAACATAGATCGTCTGTGCCAAGACTTTCTCAGACTTATGCGGAAACTCAGATACTATTATCGGCACAATATTCTCCCTTGCAAATGGGACAAGTTCCAGAACATAGCACATCGCAGAGTGGACTCTTGAATAGATCTCGTCCTTATCAACATCTGCATGATTCGGTATTCGGCCGATCGATTGGTGTACCAAGGTCAAGTGTTGTACAAGCATACGAATAATGAGGCTAGAATATTCAGCATGAGAGCTTACAAGGCTCCCCAAGAAGCGAGTATAGATCTGCACGAATGAGAAACTGCGACCAAGCCAGTTCATCGACACGATAGTTTTGACTAAACTGATACTATTGGCATCCATTAGAGAAATCTGTTGCGTAAGCGCCACGAGCAGATGTTCGAGCTGCGCAGAAGAGGTTGCATCGATTGCAGAAGGTTTGGAAGCGAAGCCTCGTCGCAGATCTTCGAATCTAGTATTGTTGCCCGCGGCTCTTTGCCTGAATGCTTCTTGAACGATGTCGCTTGCGAAGCGTCGCAGTATTGCCGTGTCGTTGGCTGTCAGCGACATCTCCTTTTGTTCGGGCGCAGATGCAGGACGCTGACGAGAGACACTAACCATTGCACTCCACACAAAAGGACTTGTCAGAGCCAAAAAACCTTCAAGCTGTAGACATTCACATATGGGCGCTGCTGCGACGACTAAAAGGGCGCTATGATTGGAATTCCACAACAAGTCGGAAGTAATATCTGTGACCACACACGACCTCTGGAGAATATTAAAATTTGCCCTCATCTGCCAAATGTGCCACAGCGATTTAACCGAGTGGCTGCACAAAAGAGGCAACCCAGCTCGACGTCGAACGTGTCCTTGACTATGTACCATTTATTGGCAACAACGTACGCAATCATGGTTAGTGGTTGCCTGTTCATCAAGTCATTTCTGCATCATCATCACGAGGTCTACACAGGAACTATCATTGGACACGACATGCCTGATTATTGTCAAAAGTGAAGCACAAACGTAGCGTTGTGGCCTTTGTGCCGTCCAAGAAGTTGTAGGATTGTGAATCATACTGATGAGAATGAAGTCATAGTGACGGGAATGGGAACGTATACATCGAGGATATTGACTTTGTCTGGTTAATGGAGAACTGATAATGTATTGTTCAGCACAATCTTGCGCATACTCAGAAGAAAGCTCAAGATTTTGACGTCTGAAACGACAGTCATATGTGCAGGTTACCAGCACGAGAATAGTTTGCATGTTGTAGCAGCCGATCAAATTATGCTTTTGGTTCGACATTGAACATGGATCTGACTTAAGTTTGTGTCATTTCTTCCCCAGCCTTTCTTCGCGCGCATCAGCTTGTTTTATACAGTCGAAAGTTGTTCTCTGCTCGCACGGCTTGCTAGCAGCGCATTCTTTTTCTTTTCGATTTGTTTCTTCTGTTCTTGTTCGACGCTAGACATGTCAGTACTGTTTCTGATTGACCGGCAAGCATACCCATATAGATAATATCCTAGCGCTCCGAAGCCGGCAGCAAAGGCGCCATGTGAGCCTAGAGCTATTCCAGAATGAGTAATGTGTCACCCTTGCAGACAGTTCTTACTTTCGAGTTGTGGACGATTCTGCAAGCCTAGTTGAAAACTCCTCGTGATGACGCCAACAGCGGACCAGCCCAAGACATTAGCTAGTAGGGACTAATTCGAGTGAGTTAATTTAAGGAAAATACTGGCAAGATTCTGTACCATAAGTAAGGTCAACTCCTTCGACTCGTCGCTCGTTGTAGCTACAGATGTGAAAATCTCACTGGAACAATTATTGAGCCAGAGCTTGTCAATTTGTTAGAAGCAGGGTAAAGTGAACGGACCACCTTCAGAGGCCGATTGATGATCTTGCTGGTCATGCCCATGGTGCCCAGGTGGTGTTCGGTGAGGAATAGGTCCAATGATTAAGCCACGCTCGTATGTGTTCGTATAACACCTCTTCCGTGTCGATAAGCAGGTGCATCAGTGGATAAATCCCGCATTTGTATCGCTATACATTATCGTTTGCGTTGCAACGAGGTTTCCACTATAGCTAACAACTAGGTACACACAATAGTGTAACTAATGAACACATGCATGGCTCTTGGACGGTCAATTGACGCCTGTCTCTATTGTGGCACTCCTCCAGCACATTTCATAAGTGTATACACAAATATTTCCATATAGCCAGTTTCGCAACCATTGAGTCAAGTGTAGGACGACCAAAACTGCGTAATGTTTTTAGGGTCTTCATGTGGTGTACAGCTCAGACGTTCCATCCTTACAAGCTCTAAGCTTACCTTGGTGCTCTGAGTCTCGCAAGTTGCTATCAACGCTTGTGAGAATTGTACCGTATCGAGTGTCACCATGAGCCGTCCTTATGGTAGCTCCAATAATCTGTACACTCGGCATGAAGTAATCGGACGTGGCTCTTATGGAGTCGTCTACAAGGGTATACACAATACTTCAAAGGCTGCTGTGGCTATCAAAGTGTTGAATCTTGATACAGCTGAGGATGAAGTGTCCGACATCCAGAAGGAAATTGTGCTTCTACAGTCGCTAAGGGCAGGGGACGCTCAGAATGTCGTGCCCTACCACGGTTCGTTCCTTAATGGGACTCGGCTTTGGATCATCATGGACTATTGCGAGGGCGGTTCCATAAGAACATTGATGAAGAGCGGGCGTGTTGAGGAGAAATATATTGCAGTCATCGTTCGTGAAGTCTTAACAGCTCTCAACTACATTCACAAAGCTGATATCATTCATCGAGACGTCAAAGCATCAAATATCTTAGTGACCAACGATGGTAGAGTTCAGCTATGCGACTTTGGTGTGGCTGCTCAGTTGGCAGCAAGTCATTTCAAGCGAAACACGTTTGTAGGCACGCCTTATTGGATGGCTCCTGAAGTCATTTCAGATGGACTCAGCTACAATTTTAAAGCTGATATCTGGTCTTTAGGAATCACTATCTTCGAAATCGCTACTGGCAACCCGCCATATGCTGATCAAGAGCCGATGCGAGCGATTTTCCTTATTCCTCGCAACCCTGCTCCTCGCCTAGATGGACAATCATTTTCTATGGCCATGAAAGAATTTGTGGTAACTTGCCTCAATGAGCGTCCTGAAGAGCGCCCGGCCGCTGTTGAACTGAGCAAAACACGATGGATGAAGCAGATCGCGAAAGTACCGACATCGATTTTGAGAGAACTCATCATTCGCTATGACGGCTGGCGTAAAAGTGGCGGTATTCGGAAATCATTGGCTATGGGTGGTGATCTGGATGTAGACGATGAATTCAGTGGCCAATTTGGCTTGGATGAAGATACAGAAAGTATTCCAAATGTATGGGATTTTAGTACCCTGCAAACCCTGGATACAATCAGTAAAGAACAACCAACTTGGGAACAATCGGCCGATGCGACGGAAGACTTGCTGAGAACCATTAGACCAAGCGTACAGTCGGGACCGCTACACGCCGCCTTACCCTCAAGTTCTCGATATGAACACCCCCTAATGAAATTATTCGGCGACAACAAGTCAATGATGGCCCCAGCAAGTCAGAGCATGATGGATTTATCGAACGGACGCGCTGGTCTTGACAGTGGACAAAGTACTCCATGTGGCGAAATTGTTACAATCGAGATGCCAGCTCTGAATGCCACATCCTTGGGATCCGTCTCCACTGTTTCCCTGCCAACTATGCCCTCGTCCTCTGCACAGAACTTGCCGAGCTCAAGGAGTGGTCCAATTGAGACGGGAGTACGTTATGGCCTGAGAGGCCTTGGTTTAAGTCCCTCACGACAAAATTCCTTTGATGTAGCAGGGCAGCAAGCACCTCGTGAACTCGTGCAGGACTCTCGAGCGACAAATAATTCCATCGCAAATCCTGAACTCTATGAGAGCTACGAATCACGCTTACCTAGCAATGTTCAGAAGTCCGAGGACTCTGGGCTTATGCCTGGTGATACCAAGAACTCTAGTAACTCACTACCTAGAATGTATTCTCAAGATTCCTCACCGAACAAATCACGTCAAAGCTCACCAACACGCCCTACACCTCCCAAAACCACATCACCACCAGCTTCACCGCAAAGATCCACTCATAGCGAGCGTCAAGTCACGGCGACATCGTCATCTTTTTCACCACTGATTGGCCTCAGAAACGATCCGAGCACGAACCTTGGGCATCCCCATATCAGTCCAGCAGCTCCTGGTTTTCCTGATATTCTGCCTCGACCGAATATGAGCACTTCTTCAAGGGATCGCTCACTCAGCAGCAGCGCTATACCGTCGTCATCGAAGCATCATGTCAAGAAACCATCAAATCTGGTCTTACAGACACCAGGATTGCTTGAATCACTAGAGACAGGATATCTACCCCCCTCACCATCCCGAGTGCTCGCTCCTGCTCCTGGCGTGACTTCAGCCAATTCTCAAGGTCATGCGCCAACGAATTTGATTGCCGGAGGTGGCGCTATGGAGAGTCCCGCCTTGGAAGGTGCTTCGAATGGAACCCGAGTGCTCTCTCACAAGGTAGCTATCCAGCTACCTGAGCTGTTACCTTTGAATCTCGAAGTACTTAATAGCAAAGAACATCTTGTTGTGGTAGATGAGCTTAGTCGCGTGGTTGGGGACATGCTACAGCAATTGACACATGTTGAGAATGGTCTGTCAAGCATGACATTCACATGAAGACAGCCTTGGCTCATACCAAGTATAGACAGAAAATAGCACGAGCGAAAGTTTTACATTGTATATGACCTGGACTAGACCTTGCTTACACGAGATACAAAGATCTGTCGGATGTGTCGAGCTGTCTTAGTTTGTGTATCTTTTCAACCACTGCTATAGACTTCACAACCTTGGAAGATCTTCTGCATAATTAGTATGACAGTTGGCGAGAAGCTGTCTGTATGTGGAGATTGTGCTTTGTGGAGCCACCTCATTCAATTTATCAGAGCGTTGAAAATGTACGCACCCCTTGTCTTGTAATAAAAGATCCAGGAAAGAGTGTCCCTGTTCATGGAGTCATTGCATAAAAATCGATGTCCTTGCAAAATACTTTCAGTATCACCATAGTCGACTGCATATCGTGACTTAGACTTTCGTCTCACTGTGTCTCACAACGCGCACTGGTGGCACATATGCCTTCTGAGGATGAACCGAGTCTGTACGAAACGCCTGATAGCCCAATTGCAGCTTATATCGATCATGTACCACCCCCGGAATACCAATCCGAGTACATCTCGAATGCTTCGATCAATGCGAGATCTGCTCGAAGCACTTTCGATAATTCGCAAGCAGACGCTACATATGCAGACTTTAGAACTTCCAAGACTACTGGACTACGAATTAGTGGACGGCCCGAAACAAGAGGAGAAAGACTCGCAAGAATCCGTCGTGAGATCGCAGAGATGTCTGTTGAAACATCGACTCCCGAAACTGATCTTTTGTTGAGGCAAGTACAAGCTACCTCTACTAGTCCCACGTTGTCCGGGATAACCGAGCAAACAGGCAAAGTAGCCTCACAGATAAATTTGGAATCTATCGAAAGGTTATCCATGCTGGAAAGTAGGATTTCGAGTGTTGAGGGAAGGCTCAATGCTGAAAGTGCAACCAGTCTGGCTGCCCAAGTCGAGCTCTTCCGTCTCAAGATCAATGCTATCACAGAAGCTGATGTTTCGCAAGATATCGTCCAACGATTGAAGCATCTCAATGATGAGTCTGCTGCACTGTCTGACGCGCCAGTCTTGGCTCGTATCAACGATCTTTACGAGACTTCGACAACGATATCAAAGCATCTTGAAATGGCCCCTCTACTACTCGATCGTCTGCGATCATTGCGCGGTATACACGAGAATGCGGCAGAATCACAGACACGACTAGACACTGTAAGAGCTGACCTATTGTGTCGCAAAAACGAAATAGCACAGTGGCAGCAGTCGCTACAACGTCTGGAGGAGCAATTGTTGAATGCAAGGCTGACCGAGCAAGACAATGCTCAAAAAGTCAAATCGACCGTATCGTCGTCACTGCAATGAGGAATCACATGCAAGGTGAATGTGAGCAATACATGATTTGACCTCGAAAACTACTGTCGACTATCGACGCAGGACAAGAAAATGTATAGTCATGTTTCTCAGACCCGTGAACGACCGCGAAGGTCTTGATATGTGCATGTCTTCTTGGCATCGGACAATAGCAGATCAGGCATGAGAGGAATACGGCACTTCTTACCGGAAAGGTCAAAGTTTGACATTTGTGTTCGTGCAAGGTATGCTCAATCCATGTCTCGACTTCCGCCATAATTGCGTTTTCATAGTCCTACCATATCATACCAACTGTTGATGTGTACCTAGACAACTCCGTGGAATTGCGTATGCCTCTGTACGCGACACTGGAATTGGTATCGTACTTGTAAAATGGGACGGTTGACATGTGGGGTACCGGGCAGCTTGCGCGATCGGAGTACGGTAATACCTGAGCCCTTCGCTGTCGAGAGCTAGTAAGACCGAATATCATGACCACAAGAACCAATATAAGGCTCGCGTGCTACACAAATGCTATATATACGAGCGAAAATGAAGATAAGTCTGAAACCAGCAGCTCTGTGGTCACCAAAACATCGTTTGTGAGACCTGTAGTGTGTGCTGGAGCCACTGTCCAATCGTCAAATGTGTAGTACTTTATAGCCGCTACTGCTCTGAGAGTGTGATAAATATGCTATGTCAGACATGAGACTTATGTGAATGATCGTGAAGCACGATACAACATACGATGACGGATGACATGAACTCGAATTTGCCCATTTCCCGAGCTAGGGAAGCTAATCAGTCCCACATTGCCCGCACTGACGAGACTCAGCACCAGCATGAAGCACCAGGTCATTATGCCTTGCATGCTACAGCTATGCCTTGGGATATGCAACCTGATACAAATGTAACACCTAGCACGATAAGTCCGGCCACAGTGGTGCAACATCTTCCGAAGCAGATCGCCGTGAAATTGGAAAGCACGCAACACCCAAACACTAAAGCTTCTTTGGTCTCTCCTAGTGTTTTCAGCGTCCAATCTGGGACTTTGAGAGCTCTCAACGATGACAGAGATACTGTTCCAGTTCCTGGGAGAGTCAGAGTAGTTCCGGAAAGCCTGAAAGGAAAGAAGATCACTCCTCGTTCCTCCCTTTCCAACATCGCCAGCAGCCAATATCTACGAGAATGTGAATCGGCCGCAGTTGCTTCTCGCCTGCCGCCTCGACATATGTCGATCTCGGAAAATGCTCTGATGAAAGACCATTTGTCGCATCTTCAGATCACAAGCTACATTCTTATCAGGAACGGGATTCTCCGCCTATGGGTCAAAAATCCCTTATTATGGGTCACTGTTGAGGAAGCGCAGGGAGTTGCGCGGGAAGAACGTCATTTTGCGTTGAGTCGTCAGATATGGGAGTTTCTTGTGCGCAACGGGTATATTAACTTCGGGTGTCTGAGTGTTCCGAGACCCGTTCTCAGCTCGCGAGAGCAGCGAAACATTGTCATCGTCGGTGCCGGAATTGCTGGCCTCACAGCAGCACGTCAACTAGAGTACCTCTTCTCAACCTTTTATGAACAATTACAGTACGACTACAAGGTAATCGTACTCGAGGGCCGCTCTCGTATTGGTGGACGAGTATACTCGCACTCTCTTGGTACGACAAGGACTCATGCTTCTTCTCGAGTTGATCTTGGTGCTCAAATAGTCACAGGGTTCTCCGGTGGTAATCCTTTGACTATCGTATTACAAAGACAGCTGGCTTGCCCATATTACCCTTTGATACATGCGAAGAACAACAAGTTGCATGGTACAGATGGTCATGTCATCAGTCCTGAACAAGATCTTCGGGTCGAGGGATTATTTAATTTTCTGTTAGAGAGTGCCGCTCGCACACGACGTCAAGAGACACCTTCACACAATCCTGCAAATCTTGCACCATCTAAAAGGAAGTTTGACACTGAATTTACAAATTCAACTTCAATTGAGTCCCGATCCGATCAGGTTGTTGTGGTCGATAAAGTCCGTCTTTTCGAGCAGGGCACAATTTCCCATGAAGAGGTGACGCAGTCTGCGGCAATCGATGAATTGAGAAGATTAGGCTATCATATATTCGACAATAAGAAACTCCCTGCATTGGCTAAGTCGTCCTCGCTTGGTCTGACCATGACAAGCATCCTTGAAGCATGCTGTGGAATTGCTGATATCAGTATTAATGATCGTAATATACTGCAATGGCACTGGGCCAACATGGAATATGCATGCGGCACTAATTTGGACAACCTCTCTCTAGAACATTGGGATCAAGATGACGGCAATGAGTTTCGCGGTCATCATGCCATGATCGTTGGAGGGTATTCACGCCTAGCTCGTGGTTTAGCACTCGCGCCTGAAGCACTCGACGTCCGCACTTCGCACATTGTCACAAGTATAGAACCAAACAAGGTAATCCTTTCTTGTGGCCTGGCAATTCCGGCCCAAAAAATAATTATGAGCGTACCACTGGGTGTTCTCAAAGCAGGAGCGATACAGTTCTCGCCGTCACTTCCAGATTGGAAACTAAAATCCATTCGAGATCTTGGCTATGGACTATTAAACAAAGTTGTTTTAGTTTATGATCACCAATTTTGGGGCTCCGATCTAGATCTTATTGGCTCGACACCGACGACGAGACACGGTTCTGATATAGGCTGTGATCGTGGAAAGTTCTACATGTTCTGGAACTGCACGAGGCCTGCTGGAGGTCGACCAGTACTGACAGCTCTCATGGCCGGCGATGCAGCATCTGCATGTGAAAATAGTGTAGAACAGGAATTAGTCGCAGATGCGACCGCTTTGCTGCAGGCTATACATCCCCTGATAGATGTCCCTCAACCAACAGAGTACATCATCACCAAGTGGTCTCAAGATCCGTTCAGTCGGGGCTCGTACTCTTACATTGGTCCAAACGCCTCTGGCATGGACTATGATGCCTTGGCAAAGCCTGTGCAAGATCACTGGTATTTTGCGGGCGAGGCCACCTGTAGAACACATCCGTCAACAGTCCACGGAGCATTTATTTCGGGTCTTGCAGTCGCTAAAGATGTCTTGGATTCCATCATTGGCAGGCAGACAATTTCCAAGGACCTCCCTCTTGTCCCAAGCAAGCCACGGCCTGGATCACAGTCCTTGCCTCTTTCAATGACCCTTACTGGGCAGTTCGAGAACACAAGGCATGATGCTACGACACTGCACGAGATTGGTTCACAAAGCTTAATCCAGATGCGGCCCTCGAATGTGGACAGGAAGATGGATGACCTGGACCGAATAACCATCGAAAGACACGGACCAAAGCCGGTCAGGCCAAAACGAACAAATGCCAATCCTTTCCTGGTATTTCAGAAGGATCAATGGAACAACTGTCGGGATGTTGCAGATGACATCCAGAGAAAGAAACAAAACAACGCAGGCGCGAAGGCTACCAAGAACCAGATTCGAGCTTGTTTAGGCCAGACATGGAGAGAGACTTCAGAGGCAGAGAAGCAACACTGGATCGGAATTGTCAATGAGAGAAAGGCTGCCTATGAGCTCGAGCTCCTGGAATGTGAAGCCAGCATTGCACATTGGGAAGCAGCACGGGCTGCCATCGCCACAGGACTGGCTGCGAGTGCAGAATCGAAAGGGACTATCTCTGGAGAGGTCAATTACAGCCCACAAACTCACGTACCTGATTATGAGATTGATTCACGCTTGGATTCTCTGGCCGAGGAGGCTAATGACAGGTGAATCACGATGACGAGTAACAGACATTCGAGACTGACACTGTTCGAAGGCCGTCGTAGTCGAGGAACAGAATGTCGTCCATGTGTCGGTGTTGGGACAAAGCATGTGCACGATAGTGTCTGCTCGATGATATTTTACCGATTCGTATAGCATAAAGTGTGAATGGGATAATGAACTTGATTAAAGTTCTCTTAGAGAGACGAGACACTGATTTCTATCTAAATACAACAAGAGGTCTCTGGGTGAGGAGCGAAGCGGAGAGCAGCTCCGGTGACAAGTAAGCTACCTCTATTCACATAAAGTGCTTGACTAGCGCGTTTGAAAGCAATTGCGTTCGTGTCCGTCGTGTCCAGGAGGTGATGATTTCCATGATTTCGTGGTGCACATACTGGTTGTTCTTGTTGGACGTGGTCTTTGGTATCGACCTTTCGAGCGGATTTTGTTGCAAATCGTAAGACGTGTGCCTCTGAGCTGAGCATATCGTAAAGCTCACTAGAACATGTCTGCATCAGATCATACTGACGAAATCTTCAGAGGGATATTGTAAGCATAACTTGAGCCATGTCAGTATATACTATGAAGATTAAAGAGTAGCGTGGTTGTTTACCAGACCAAAAGGACAAAGAATCCGACGATGGCAGATATGTGTGCTCTGTTGTGTTGACAAACGAGAAACACGCCAGCCAAGAGACCAAAGCCAAAGTGTGCGAAGCCGTTCTCACTGGCAAGCTTCTGCATGAATGTAGCGAACAAGGCCACAAGTTCGAACATCACAACAGCATTCATAAAAATGAAGCAGAGACTGTCGTTAACAAATGACATGGGCCCAATGAAATTTGTGATCCAGGTATATAAAAAGATTGTAATGGTGGTGAAAGTGCTTGGGTTGGCTGATAGGCTCACATGACTACAAGGACAGGGCCCCTGTGCTGGTGGTTCGTACTTTGGCAAATCTGACATATTAGCAGTACAGATAAAGACAGAGACGATATTCTGATAGTGCAAGAGAACGAAAGACCTTGCAGTTTATATTAGATATTGCATTTTGAAGATTCTGGGCGCGTTATATTGTTTCCCCCATCCGAGTGATCAGTCGCGCGAGACGAAATTGCTTGTGAAGCTGAAGCAAAGCGAAGCTGCGGGGTGTAGTTGGTATGGCCGCCCCTGCACTAGGGCAGGGGCTCAGATTCGGTGCTCAGCCAGGGCCAGCTTTACTGCGCCGGTTCGCTGGCCCTGGACTCACCCACCCACCCCCTTTTGGTAATTTTTCGAAAGACTTACCGTAACAACTCATCTGAAGTGATTGGTATTGAAAGCTTTTTGTGATTGAAGAAGCTACCGCAGAGTCCAGAAACAGTAAATAATTCAGACCAAGTTCTACCGTCTAAGCTTGCAACACGTGCACCTGTGTTGTAAGAGGCCTCCCCAATTCACATGTAGCTGTTGACATGTTGTATCAGATAATATTAAGTGTTGTCGTGTAAGGTACACAACACTTAACCTCAAGCGAGCACATAGATACAGAGTATAAATGTGTCATAACTTCTATGAACAAGCTACTAGAGATAGATATATACAAAGGAGCGTCTGTGCAAGGTTCAAGCAAGAGGGTTAGATTTAAAGGTTGAAGCGCAAGCTGAAGAACGACGTAGCATGGAAGATTTCTTCTCCCAGATGATTTAGTTGTGGCACACTCCCAGATTTGTGATGGATCGACGCAGAATTGACCAGTCCATATAATTTGTCAAGCAACCTGCTGGGTATCGACACGCCATACGTGGGCTCGTGCGAATTAAAAGGGTCGGGGAAAAATGAGATGACGTTTGTGGAAGAATCGCAGAAGGTCTCGCCTGCAGGCAGGAAGAGCAGCAGCAGCAGCAGCAGCAGCAGTTTGGTCATTGTGCATGCGATTGGGGCTGGTGCGACCTTGAATGACGCCACGAAAATCAACCAACTGACTCACTCACCCATGGCCACTCAACTGCTTTCTATTCACCTAGACGCGCAAATCACAAATCTTCTTCAGTTGAGGATCTGGTGCAGGTATATGTTGTCAATCTCATGTCTTCCGTCCGACCTGCGAATGTAATATCTTTCAGCACGGGCTCAAGCTTCCAGAACTCGGGGAGAAGTCTCTGACAGCGGCGGGAGGCAAAAACTACGATATTCTGTTCAACCCACACCCTGTGGCGCAGACACTTCTCGCAACGGCCGCCGAAGGAAAATTCAGCACAACTGCCAGCTGCTACTCCTCCTCTGCTCGACTCGGTACAGTCTAGAACAATTATTATTGATCAAGTCAAAAGAATCCGAGAACAATTATTATGGCTAATATTGTCATTTGCTTGCAAAGTCAAGTGTGTAATTCAAGAGATGCCGCGTGAAAAGCTATTGCTTAAGCTTACCCACTTTCATGTGAGAGAGGTGACAATCTCAGAGTTGTGACGCCTCGATCACTTCCAGATAAGCCTCTATTGCCGATGATGTCGTATGGCAGGATCTCGCCCACTCAAGTTCTCTGCTTGAACCAAGTGCTTCGTCACACGAACTGTCTGTGCTATAAGTACTGTTGGGTCCCTTCGTCAAATTGATCTGATTCATCCAACTCCATTCGTTGTCCCAAAAGACATTCCCACGACATACTCGACAAGATGCAGACTTTTCTTCTCTTCTGCTCATTCATGGCTCTCGTCTTCTCAAGTCCTGTGGTCCATATGAAACGACAAGCGAACGCTACTGCTGCATCAGCAGGCAACTCGTCTGCGAACTCGACAATGCCTTCGGATCTGATGAATCTCCAGTATTGCAACGTCACTCAGCAGCGATACGTGCCAATGCTGTGAGTCTTTCCTGCGACCTTGTAAACGATTGCTGACTTATCTGCAGCTACACATGCTACCCGACAGCGCTTTGTAAAGTCGGCTACAGCGCTTGTGGTCCCGCATGCTACCTGCCATCACTGTACTCTTGCGCGAATGGGACACTAGCCACGATTCCCATGAATTTTACCAGCGCATCTAATTCATCGTCGATGACAAATTCGACGCGCTTGACCAATAGTACAACTCACGCCTGATGCTCCATCCGTCACAATATCATGATCCAGCACGATGCCCTACGATGTCGTCGTCTATCGAGCGACACCTCGAGGTCAACGCTTATGTATGTTTAATGTAATATTTCCAATAGATCAGAATGGAATAGCGCTCTTCATAGTCCTTGTAACTACACAATCGCACGGATATGATCTCGTTTGAAAGCTGGACTGATTTGAGTCTCGATAGGCAGGAGTCATCGATTTCCATATATTCATTGAGTCTCGATCGCATCGAAACATTTGAAGACTGAGCGGAAGCACTAATCAACATGCAGCTCTTGAGAATCAGGCTGTATTTTATCGCAGCGTTCCTCACGAGCAGTTCCCACAACTCCACAAAGAGCTCGCCACCATCGTTTCGGCCGCCTCTGCTGAGCAGCTCATCCACGGATCTACGGGTAAGTACCCCACTCCGCTTTTGCAGGGACACTGTCTTTTCTTACGGCCGGATAGCCTATAGGATCGGATTTCTTACGAAACTCGTATCGACCGAGCAGGGACATCCTTGCGATTTTCATAGTGACGTGATAGAACTGGCAGCAGTAAGCGAGAGCTAAACAAGGGACGACCAACAAGCTCAGGAGATGACGTCCGACTTGAAACCACGAACACGCTCAAAGAAAAAGGCGAACCTCAGACTTTATGTTGTGCTCTCCTTCGGTCTCGCTATCCTATACTTCATCTTCTTCGCTGGCGGCGCAAAGGCTGGAAAGGGCAGATCCGGTGCGTCGCTGTCCGATGCACTAGACAAGGACAAATTGCAGTCAGCAGCATCGGCCATCACCAAGGGCATCGCGGGCACGGCCAAGGACAAGATCAAGGCTACCGCAGAATCGACCTCGACCGAGAAAGAGGCCAGTGCAAAGGACAAGGAAACGCACGACTTGGTGCACGAGTTGAAGAAACAGGCCGAAGGGGAAGTGCCCGACGACATAGTGAGCGATTCTTCCACGTCATCGTCCGCCTCCTCACTCGGGACGACAAAGCTTTCTGGAGACAGAGAGTCCTATCTGACGACACCACACGGGAAGGAGAACCAGGCTGATGTCACGGTCAAGACGACCGAGAAACAGACGCCTCGAAAAAAGGCAGGAAAGGCCTACGATGCAACGGACAGTCTAAAGTCATTGTTGGATAGTTACGATATGATCATCTTCTCGAAGAGTTACTGCCCCCATTCTAAAAAGGCCAAAGCCGTCCTTGATCACTACGACATTCGACCCAAACCACTCGTCTTTGAGCTCGATATCGAAGAGCACGGAATCGAGCTGCAGGAAGCTTTGGCAGATGTGACTGGCAGGACGACCGTGCCCAACGTTGTAGTCAACGGCAAGAGCATTGGTGGAGGTGACGAGGTGGTGGCTCTTGATAAGAACGGAAAATTGGTAAGGACATCTCAACGACAAATACTGCCGTGATTAACAGGATAGATATCAAAGATCCGCGGGTTGAGTGATCGGACAGACATTACCCATAAAGCGCGTCGTGGACAGTAATCCCAAGCTCTCTATCAGCTTGTAATTTATTCATCAATTACTTACACATATGAATTCATGCTCCAACCTTTACCTCACAAACACATAATTTGCTTCATGCCGGAGACAAAGTCAAGAAGCTGCAGATGCTCATCTGCGCCATCGTTTAGCCGCTTGTCAGTCAAGCTCATAGACATCAAGATAGCATTCTTCTGCTTGTTCGTAATCGTTTCATCCGCAATGATTTGATCGTGTAATTGTAACATTATTTGATTGGCCGAGAAGCCTTCGGCGACGGACGCACCCACAGTTTGACTAATCCTCGAGTATCCACCACCGCTCGGTGCGACCTTTTGACAGACGGAGAGGATATTGTCTATCGTTGCATCAGGCACCGTTCCAGCAATCTCCGTGACTGACGCTACAGTAATTTTGGCTTGATCTGAAGACATGATCATATCCCCATCGGCATCTCGTGTACTTGTGATCATGGACTTGTGCAACTTGGTAGCGGATTGCATATACGTGATGGCCTTGCGCAGATCTCCGTCCGAGCAGCGGATCAAAGCTTCAATCACCCCGTCCTCGTATCGCACATTCTCCTCGCGAGCAATATATTCTAGTCGTGCTTTCGTGTCTTGACTATCAAGTGGTTTGAATCTGAACTTTGAGCAACGGCTTGCCAGAGGTTCGATGATTCGTGTGACATAATTGCATATCAAACAGAATCGCGTGATTTTGGAGTATGTTTCCATGGTCCGTCTCAGGGCAGATTGAGCATCTTGCGTCATCGAATCCGCTTCGTCCAGAATTATGATTTTGTACGGAGGACAAGGATAAGTACCGTTCGTACGATCTGCCGTCACACTAGTCTTGGCGAAATTCTTGACCTTTTCTCGCACTATAGCAATGCCACGTTCATCGGAGGCATTAAGTTCCAGCACTCGACTCTTTATCATCTCTGGGCCATAGAGATCCTTGGCCAGTGCTAGAATAGTCGAAGTCTTGCCTGTGCCTGGAGGACCGTAAAACAACATATGTGACATATTCGCGTGAGATAAAGTCTTCTTCAACACATGAATTGTGTGCTCTTGCGAGCTTACTTGATCCAAGGACTTCGGTCGATATTTCTCGACCCATATCTGGAAATCCTCGTTCTTATTGAGATGAACAGCTTTGCCTTTTTGGGTATTGAACATAGTTGCGCTTTGTCAAAGTGGATTCGCCCTCTTCTTTGATACACTGTCCTCAGGTGGTCTTTTTACGCGAGCAATCGCGTTGGCAGACTATACAAACATTATTCAACATAGAACTGTACTCTGCATGTGGTTGCAGTATCCTGGAGAATTGTGGGGTTTTCAAAGATTGGCTGGTCATGTCATACCGGTATTTGAAATTGCCTCACTGTTTGATGAAAATTATTCTTAGACTAATCATAATCTAGCTTGATGAGATTCGTCTGCTCGTACAGTGTCAACCGCTCGAATCTATGTCTATGTAGGTCGCACCTGAACCAGCCATCAATTTACAAGAGTCCAGGGATGAGTTAGAACGAGTGCTTCCAATACACGTTCAACAGATCGTCAGTTTGTGTCCTGCTTGCGAAGCTCAGAAAATAGTGTCTGAGCCATCTGTCGTTGCAAGTGATCCTCGACCGCTTTACTCTTTTGCTCCACTAAGCCAGATACAGAAGAGTCCAAAGTCAGCTTAGTACCTGCTAACTTAGCTATATGTTCCTCGATTGTGTTCCGTGTCACTAAGCGAATGATCTGGACTTCTTTTGTTTGTCCAACACGATGAGCGCGGTCTTCAGCTTGTTTATCGTCATGAGGATTGAACGAAGAATCGTAGATAATCACGACATTCGCGCATGCAAGATTGATACCAAAACCGCCTGCTTTCGTAGAAAGGAGGAACACAGTTATGTCAACCTCTTCGTGAAATTGATCGATAAGGTCCTGTCTTGCCGACACATCTGTTGACCCGTCGAGTCGAAAATATGTGATGCCCATGGTATCCATGCAGTCCTCAAGGATATCTAATGTCTGTGTAAATTGACTGAATAGCAGAATTCGGTCACCATTCTCTTTCATCGTGGGTATGATTTCCATCAAATGCTGAACTTTACAAGCTTGCATCCAGCAATCTTGCTCCAAGGCAAATCTTCGAATGGTCGGATACCGCAGACATAATCTGTTAAGCTCAAAATCAGTCATTACTTCCATATCCTCTATGACTAACTTCTCTTCGGAATCCTTGAATACTTCTTCTTTTAGAAGTGCCTTAGCCATCTTTTTTAAATTTCGATCATTGAAACGCCTTCTAAAGAGCATAGGATGATTTGAACATTTCCTCAGCTGCATCATCACGTTGACAGCGGATTTAACGTCTTTTGTAGCGATTGTACTGGAGGCAATAGTCACGTCCAAAGACTTTTGTGATGCAGCTAAAATTTCATTGTAAATTGCCTGTTGGGCCTCATTCAGGTCCACAAAATCGATTCTATAATTCTTTTGTGGCAATTCATCAAGGACATCTTTCTTATAACGTCGCAGTATGAATGGCGTCATCATGGTCTTGGCTCGCTTGATTCTCTGTTGCGATAATAGGGCAGACTCGATTGACTCTGAGTCTCCGAATGCTTTTATCTTGAATATAGAATCGAGTCGATCCATGCTGCCAGCGAAAATCTTGGGTAACACGAATGCCAATAGAGAGATCAATTCCTTGAGGTTATTCTGGAGCGGAGTTCCCGTGAGCAGTACTCTGAAGTTGGCCTTGACTGCCATCAGATATCTATAGCGGGAAGATGAACTGTTTTTTAGATTGTGCCCCTCGTCGTAGACACAAACATCGAACGACTGACGCTTCAAGAACGAACGATCGTCCTTGGCTCCTGTAGCCAACTGATATGTTGTTACCATAACATTGAAAGTCCGTTTTTCGCCTTCGAATTGATCACGAAATTCGTTGCGCTCCCGCTGACTACCATAATAGGCTTCTACTTTGAGGGACGGACAGAAACGACTTATCTCTCGTAACCAGTTCTCCAATGTCGATGCCGGAACCACGACTAAGTGTGGACCCTGCTTCCCTTTTTCTAACAGGATACCTAAGAAAGTAATTATTTGGCATGTCTTACCAAGACCCATCTACTGGATTAGCATTCATTGCCAGACAAATGACTGATTCACCTCGTCTGCCAAGATCCCGGACAAATTCTTTTGATACATTAGATGTAGCCAGCTCACACCAAACCTAGACGATGAACAATGGGGAACACCCAAGAGAGACGACTCACAGTTGATAATCTTTGAGGCGAACTGGCTCTGGAAGGAAGACTGGCTGATCACTGAGGTATTCAAAATTTGTGTGAGGCTGCTTCATAGCTGTAGGGTTTTGGATATTGACGATGCCTAGCGCCCCGCCAGTATCAACGACAGCGTCAACATTGACGCCCCATTCCGATATGGCAGTTTTGACTTCATGGCCATAAATTTCGCATTTGGCTACAAGAGAATCGATAGCCTCATATCCTTCAAGTGCTTCCAATGACATTTCCACGACTTTCAAGCCCACACTTTTTCTAGCACGAGAAGGACGTTTGCCATCGCTTTGATGATCCAGCGCTCTGATCTGATCCAGATTTGCGAAAGGTCGATGATCGAGAACAAATTTAGCCACTTCATCAGTGCACGTTGCTAGATCGGCAAGTTCTTTCGGTGTTTGTACGGTGTTTATATAATGCAAGACTCGTGATTCCAATGCTAGGAAATCCAAATCCACAAATTGATTCGTGACCACGTCTATCTTGTCTTCTCCCTCTTCGTCAGGCTCCGACTCCGAAACTTCCGGACCCTCGGAATCTAGCTCTATTTCAATGTCATCAGCTGATTCATCCGAATCAGTCTCTATTTTGGGACCTTTTCGAGCAGCTCGTGTCCTTAATTTTGGAGCCTCATAGGCAGGGACTATGGGTTCTGGCTGGAAGTGATGGTTGTGTCTACTTGAATGAGGAGAGTTTTGTAGCTTCTGGTATTGATGCTGTAGCTGGTTTGGAACAGAGTGAACTTGCCGATTTGACGGAAAATTATACGGATTATGATACGATGCTGGCGACTGGAATGGCTGTCGTCCGGCATGTGTCTGAGCGGTTCTCAGTGCCTGCTTTTCGCGAATTGAGAGATTCGGAGCTTTCATGTTTCGTTTCGTCGAAGCAGGCAGAACACGTTCCGGCGGAGCATATTTCATGGGCTGGTTCGGAGTGGGATATTGACCGTATTGCGTAGGGATTTTCCTATGAGCCTGGACCTGAGGACTATAGCGCTGATAGGGATTTTCGTTGTGAGTCGCTCTTACTCGGTCATCCACAATCAAGGCTTGAGCATCACCCACATTTCCGCGTGCCTGTATCAGAGCCGTTCGCAAGATCATGTCTGGCAGATGAGGGAATACTTCAGCCAGCTTGGTAATTTGAGAAGTGGTGATGCTTGGATGGGGTTGTGTTGACTCTGGAAAAGTATCAGAATAAGGATAAATTTGTCCTGATTGTGGCACGACCTGTGAGGCGATGGGCCCTCCAGGATGCTGTGACTCAGCTGTAGAATTGTAAGGGTACCTAGAATCGGGTGTGTGCTGCAAATTTGGTTGAGTTGGTACCTGAGCACGTTGGACAAGTCTTTGCCGTGGTCTGCTAACTGTTGTTGAATACTGATTGGCCATACTCGTCGCGGACGGCGTCGGGTATGCTATCTGATGTTGTGCCTGGGCAGGATGATAGGGCTGTTGTGAGTAGACGTGTCTCGTACGTTGTTGTTGCACATCCGGACTTGTGATGTCTTGTGATCCCAGATTCTCAATCCTTGACAGTGTTGAGCCATTCATGTAGGTGGTTGTCGCAGGAAACGAGAACTGCTGTGCATGTTGTCGCATATACTGTACACTCTGAGGCAGAGAATGAGTCTCGCTCCCTATGCCCGGCCTCTCCACGAAAAGCTGACCAATCTGCACATTGGTGTGTTGCGAAGGGAATCCAGCTCTTCTCATCGCTGCATTTGGTCGTGCAGGCAGACTTGAATTCGACTGAGTGAGCTCGATTCTAGTTTTCTGTACATCTTTGACTTGCACATCCTCATCAGGGGACTTGGGAGCATCCGTATTATCTCCACGAACTAGGCTGCCCTCTTGTCGAGTGATCGCCGAGTACATGTGCGCTGGATTGAATGCGCCATCGGAGGCCTTAACATAGGAGTCATGAACGTCCTCTTGGCAAGTCAGGGGACTCTCAGGGATAATAGCTGCAACAGGCTGAGGACTATTGTCGACTTTAAGCTTCTTCCGGGGTAGGTCTATTGTGTTGGTAGCTGACATGGCCTTTCTTCGTAACTGACTATATATGATGCATGAGTTGTTGATTCGAATCCCGCAAAAGTCCTGTTTCTTCACAGAACAACATCAGTCTTTAGTTTAACGAGTGTACCACATTTTGCGTACATGTACCATTAGATGCATGCCTGACACAACCGCACGCGCACGGTCCAAATCTGCTCAGTATTATTGCATTGATCATTGATTTAGAACTCCAGAGACTTCTCGTACCTGCCGTATGCACGGTCGACACAATACGGCAAGAGATTGCAGACTCGTCCTCATACCGTAGCTATCATGATCACTTGAGCAGGGATGGTCATGAAGATCAATTTGCAATGCAGTACCAGCAAAAGTGTTTGGAACACACTCAGCACAGCTAATTTGACATCGCAGACTTGTTTTGAACTATATCATGCACTTATTCAGTTCTTCTTCACCATTGACAAAATTCCAAACTTCATCTTGTCTGCCAACCCTAGGTGACTCATGCCAGAGCTGAGGCGTCGCCGTTCCAAACGTGGGTCTCTCTCCTTGCCATATGCAAGCTCTTCGATAGACTCATTTGCAGGGGCACTTGCGCCAGACTGAATTCTGTCCTGGGAAGTGATATCACCGATATTGCCAGCACCTCCTTAGAAACCGTCAGTGCAGGTTCATGAACAACTTCAAGTACAATACCGCGCCCGCCTGAACCTTTCTCTCCGTCTTTCGGCGTCACAACAGATTGCGCAGCATACGAGTCATGTGCGTCGCTAGCGCTTCCAGCATCGGTGGGTGTGCCTTCTCCGATATTCCTGATGGTGTCAGTCAAGCTCCAATATTTCATCTCGGATTTTCCACCCTGCTCCTAGAAAGGTTAGTAAACCCCCTTTCAGAACACTGAAAGATGTACCTCCACGGCCTGTCGAGTACGGTTGTCCATCAGCGCCAGGCGTACCGGTCCTGTAAAGACCACCATCGACATACTCTCGTCCTGAGTTGCTCTCGACATTGCCTGCGCCGCCACGACCACCACCGTGCACTTCGACGGACTTCCTCGGAGTAATATTGTTACTCATGATATACTGAGTTATGGAATTCGAATGATGCAGTGTTTTGGGCTTCAATCCTGTGCGCGCACCAAAAATCAATCTGTGTACAAGAGTGAAGCTTTTGCTCAAACAATGACCTCTTGAGGATCTCGTCTTTACTGAATTTATGTAGATATTGAGTCGAATGACCGCCGGCCTACCACGGGGCAGAGTGGTGGATTTGTGCGCGCATGGATGGAGAGGTACTTACCCAGTATGGATGGATAGGGACACGGAGGGAACTGGCTCATGGAAGCCACTTCAGCCACAAGATAAGGCCTATCTACTGTAGGTAGGACGGAAACGCACCCGTAGACGACGCCCAGGTACGACTGAGCATACCTGTAGTTAGGTTACAACAGATGGGACTACAAATGGCAGGGAAATAGCAGCCGGTGAACTATGGACGATCCAAGCACACGTAATCATTGATGGTTGTACTTTAATTTCCAAATGACATAAGAATCCATAGACCATGGCAGACAAGCAAGACCATGTATGCATAGAGATTGTGAAACAAAATTGGGAATGTATTTAGAACAACTGCGACCTTTGTAAATGATTTGGTTGAGTAGTTTTAACCACTTCTCGATGTGCAATCAACTCTTCGCGATCTAAATACGGACGGTGGAGCTCTTGAAGAGCTAATGATAGCTATACGCAGCTTTTAAATTCGCATGAGATCAGAATCATCCAGAAACTCCGATTTTTTAGTATTCTGGAGGGCAGCATCGATGCTCTATCACACATCTCAAAAGTCAGCATCGAGAAGATCACACAACTCAAGCTCAACTCTGAGTTGGCATGGCGACCTCCGAGGAACTGCTTGTGGCATCTTCGTGCCTAGTGTATCAGCTTGAATGCATGACCACTTCTTGACTTCTTACCTCCAGTGTGCAGTGACAGTCTTCAATTGCGTATAGAACTGCAGACCTCCTTTACCCTGTAACGTTAGTATGATACTACTATGGATATGGCGCGCATACATAGAAATTGAGATCACCGAGAATTGAACCTTTATTGCCACTAAGAGATGTCAGTCTTTCCTGCCATCAGTCATGCGTTTGTTTCGAACGTGAAGGAGAACATCGGGAGCGGCACTGGAATCTGTTGTTTTAGCAATCTTCTTAAAAGAGTTAAAAGAACTTACAGGCACATTAATCCCGATTTGGCCAACTTCGATGTCCTTTTGGAATTTCCGAGCAGTCGCACCGTTGGTGGTGAAGATTGATCCACCGTTTCCATATTTATTCTTATTGACCAAATCTATAGCTTCATCCAGAGTTTTGACATTCAAGCACACAAGAACAGGACCGAATATTTCCTGTGTATAGCACTGCATGTCTGTGGTAACATCAGTAATGATAGTCGGCCCAACCCAGTTGCCGTCTGGAAAGCCTTCCGGCGTGTATCCTCGACCATCAAGCAAGATTGTGGCTCCCTCTTCTTGGGCGGACTGGATGAGACTCTCAATTCTCAATTTAGATTGCGGCGAAATGACAGGGCCGAGATCTGCACCATTCACAAACCCGCCTGTGCATTTCAGAGCTTTGGCTCGACTGACCAGGTCATGCATCCACTCGCTGGTAGAGCCTACGCAGACTAGAGTAGACAGAGCCATGCATCGTTGACCGGCAGCACCGAATGCCGCGCCTGATAGTGCGTTCAAAGCGTGGTTCTTGTTCGCATCAGGCATCAAGATCCCATGATTTTTAGCCCCAAGATTGGCTTGAACACGTTTACCGTTTGCAGTGCCTCGTTCGTAGATGTATTTTCCAGCCTTATCGGAGCCAACAAAAGAAATTGCTTTAATTGAGGGCTCATCCAGTATAAAATTCACCGTTGGTGCAGTACCATGAACCAGGTTGAGGACACCGTCGGGTAAACCGGCCTCTCGCGCTAGCTCGGCGATGATCATGGCAGCCCCAGGATCTCTCTCCGATGGTTTCATGATCATACAGTTGCCTGTCTAGAAAGGTGAGACGTGCTAGACTATGAATAGAGAGCTTACGATAGCTGCCATAGGTAAACACCAAAGCGGTATCATAGCAGGAAAATTGAAAGGACAAATTGCTGCCACAATTCCCAACGGTTCGCGTATGGTGTATGTATCCATGTCGGTAGATACCTCGAGATGATCCCCCATCTGCATTTGACTAATTCCACAAGCAGCTTCAACGACTTGCAATCCTCGAAGAACATCTCCACGTGCATCGGCCATGGTCTTTCCTTGCTCTAGTGTGATCGAAGCTGCTAATCTATCCCAATCTCGTCTGATGAGTGCAACGAGTTTAAACATTACCTGTTGTCGGTGCAAAATCGTGGTGTTCCTCCATTTGGGGAAGGCATCTTTTGCAGCAGCGACAGCGGCGTGCAACTCTTCGTTGGTGCTCTCTGGCACACGAGTGACCACCCTGTTTGTCGCAGGGTCCGCAACATCAATGTATTTAGAACTTTTCGATGCCACGAATTTACCATTTATGAAATTTTTCGTGTCCTCTAGCTGCTTGAAATCATGCGAAGTAACGAAGCCTGTGTTAGTAGCCATAGTCCGGTATATGTATCTTGCAGTTACCGACGAAGATACAAGCGGTGAATATCGGACAGAATACCTAGCAGCGATAATTCTCATCGCAGAGTACACTCGAATTTCAACTGAAATCTATATGCCTTTCCGATGATGTAGAGACTTCCCACATGACAGCAGTCAGAGGTCTCAAGCAAGGTAAGTGTTTTCGTGCTAACATGATTCGCTAAACGGTACAGTAATGCCGGTAATGCCGGTAGAGGCTTGCGCCGCTACACTACGGGCAAATCACGGGCTATTTACCCCGCACGAGAGACACAGCTTGTGCCATCACGAGATCGAATAAATCCGTTGTCTTCCAAGCTAATTATAAAGTCATAATGCATGTCCGAAGAAAGTGTTGTGTGCTTTGACTATGTTGATAGGAATGATCTCGACACGCTCGATTCACCGCGAGGCGAAAACATGTGAGAAGCCATATCTTTTGAAATCATAACTACAACCCTAACCCTAACCCTAACCCTAACCCTAACCCTAACCCTAACCCTAACCTTACGAGTAGCCCCGCTGTCTATCATGGCAAATGTATCCCAGGCTATTCCACCCTGTACGAAAGTCACCGGTATAACTAGGTGATCTTCCTGGGTGGTTTGTGGAGCCGCAGCACATATTCAGGCGCTCCCAGTGTTGGGTCTTATTGAAATTTGCTCCTGTGCTGCCCAATTATTGTCGCACAGGAGTTCTAGTTTTTTGAATCCCACTCTTCGTCCAGGAAGCAGTGTTCTTCTGGAACGCTAGGCTCTATGCAAATGACCGCCTGTAGTTTAGGTGCCTTGGGGCAGTTTGCAACCTCGTGAGATGGATTGGCACAATATTTGCACAAACCTAGCCAAATTCTTCTTTCTCTTTCCGCTGGTGTAATTGGCCCACGGCGGGCTTTCTCCTTGGTTGCGCTCAAGTCCATTTTTTCATAACCCAAGTGGTTGGTTGGTTCCCCAAGGGATTGTGTGTAGACAGGGGCACTACAAGGACGACTCTTGAATCGGGAATCGATCACAAGATTGCTCTTCCAAAAGGTTGAGGTTTTGTAGCGCAGGATGCTGTCATTGATTTTGATGGCTCGATTGATGATAAAGTCTAGCGGGCCTTGAGCCCCCTGTACTGCCAGTTGGTACTGAACCTCTGGGTTGAGACCTTCTCAAAAGGCTTTATCCTTCCCAATATCGTTCAATCCAGATCAATAGGCGTATTGTCGAAACTTGATGGCATAAACTTGGCAAGATAGCTTGCCTTGTTTTAAATTTGCAAGCTTTTGCTGTGCGGTGGCCGCTTTGTCAGAGTCCTTGAATGCGGTCAACAGAGCCAAACGGATACTTTTGAAGCTAAGCAAAGGTTTTCCGTCTAATCCTTTAGGGGATTTGTCGGCCAGGTTAGAGTACCAATCATACGCATTGCCATCCAGAAGGGCGATTAAATAGGAGCGTTTAGAGGCGTCGTCTGGGAAGGAGTGAAACTTGCCGGAGACAACGTTATCAACTTTGTCAATAAACGTACAAACCTCTCCCGGTTTGCCTGTGAAGGCTGGCGGGTCGGGAAGTTTGCGTTTGCCGCCGCCAGTTGGAATCCTGTTGGATTGGGCAGCGTTCTCTTGCAATTGGGCTTCCATGATGGAGCATTTCTGTTCCAATGCAATGAACATCTGCTGTAGTGTCTGCATGTCGCTTTTATCGTGGGACATGATGTAGTCAGACATGTTGTTGAGTGGGTATTGAGAGTTAGCAAAGTGTTAGGCCAGTGTAACGGACTAGGCTCAAGTACGGGAATGGCTCACTCGAGTATGTTACTATGAAGACCCAGGCAACGAGAGTGTAGAGTGTAAATGTGTTTAGTTATGTATCCCGTACAATACTATCAACTTACTAGGCAAGTTGCTAACTGGAGAGCTAGTGTAGTGGTCGCTGTAAGACCTAAAATATCCCCTAAGGGATTATGAGCAGTCAACAAGGAACTGGTTACGTGCACGTGCATGCACGTGCAGGTCTGTAATGGGACGGGCGCAGCACGTGCATGACAGAGGAGTCCAGGGTAAACAGAGAGACATGTACGGATTCCATTTGGTCGAGGATATATATAAGGAGACCTCGATTGCATAGTTTGATAGAGCAATTGATTAACGTGTGAACTACCTATAGTAATAAGAACAGTACTAGCGACACCTTTGCTCTAGCAATCCGTGAACACCAAGCCAACAACCGACCCGAGTAGTCCATCTCTATCCGCATAGAGAAGGCTCGGATCGTGACACACAGGGCGGAGCTGTGCGCAACGTGTTTGTCCTGTGAACGCAGATACTATTTGATAGAGTGTTTGTTTGTTGAATAGATTGTTGTACAAATATATTGGGTTCATAATACTTGCATAATACTAGGCTCAGATTGTGACAGGCGGCCAAGCAAGGTGCTCACACAATGTGACTTGCGCAATCTGCGCAACTTTCACAATGTGAGCTGGCCATGGAGCATATGGAGGTGAAGCATGGTGCTCACATAATGGGACTTGCGCAATTTGCGCAACTTGTCTCTTTTGCGGTGTCTAGAGAGTTGCACTACTGTACTGTGGAGGAGAAAAGTTGCGCAAACTGCGCAACACGACTTTGAAAAGCAAACCCTAACCCGCACCATCCCATTAAAAACACCAAAGGAGGGGTAGAGTCCGAGTGGGCGGAGCACCACAACATGCTGCCACATCTCCAGTAATGTGGCAGCTTGTATCGGCATCTGCGCTATGCATATGTGTGGGCATGCAAAGGACACAGCAGATCATCTCTCTGGGTTAGGCACTACATGCCAAATCATCTGTTCATCTGCTAGAGGGCTGGTGATTCATGATTGTATATAGGAAGAGCACAATATCCCTCGGTGGCTCTTTACTGGCGATCCTTCTGACCGTCTTCGTTTTTCAGTATCATGTGCCAATATACTCGACTACTGCAAATTATGGCAGCAAGTTGTGGCCATCAGTCCCAGGGAAGTCTTTTTCAGACTCAAAAAGTCCTGTCGAGCAAATCTCAAATAATCTCACAGGGACGGAGTTTGCTGCTTTGCGACCACTCACGCTTAGTCTTCCAGATGAGCACTTGAGTGCCTCATTGGAAAACGCCAGGATAGAACACTTCAGCTTGTTCTCGAATATGACCGATGATGGGGAATATTTTCCTATCAGATTTGATGCCATACGATCGTACAATCCGACAGTCATACCTCACCCCTACAAGGACGAAACATACATTGCCGTTGCTCAGCGTGATCAAAACAACGAAGATCACACTCTTTGGCGAACTACTCTGGTCTGTGAAGCGAAACTTATGGACTCAAAACTACTGTGTGTCGAGCCTCCAATGAACCTCCCGATCGCAGCAACTCTTAGTGAAAACTGCTCTCCGAGGTTTCAGTTTCTCAATGACGTGATTGGCCCACGAGACGCTCGAATCTTCTATGGTCCGTCCTCACCATATATCATCTATGGCTCGCAATCTGGCTTTATCTGTCTCGGCATGTGGCTACAAGATCTTCGTCGAGTGGTCGATTGGGGTGAACAGAGTAGAGAGGCATTACACCCTCCGCATCAGCCATTTCTCTTTCCTATCGAAATACGACGACCGACGGAGGCCAGTGAGATCGAGAAGAATTATTTCTTATTTTGGGATCTAGATGGGAAGATGTACGTGCACTTTGACTTTCACTCAGATAAGCGAGCATTTGCAGCTGTAGAGTCCCAAGCTGATGCGACCATTGGAGAAGACCTTGCTCCACTTGCCACTTCTGATGCTGCCTGTCTCGCCGAATACATGCCAGTGCTGAAACAGACTGGACTTGAGTGGATGCACCAGTCGACAAATTCACTATCGATCACCATGTGCACCAGATCTGATTTAGATTGTTCACAGACATCGGATAACACATTCATCTTGACCATTTTACAGCATAAGACCTACTACAACCACGGCGTGTACGAGCCATATGCCGTCCTCTTTTCTGCTACTGCTCCATTCGCTGTGCATGCTATCTCATCAAAGCCCTTCTGGATTCCTGGTCGCGGCAAGCCTTATGGCTACTGGATGTCTGAGGCAGCCGCCAAAGCAGATCCATTGAAGGACAAAAGCTGGGTGCCAGAACACCAAACTCAGATGCTTTTCATTGTCTCGATGGCCTGGCGAGAACAAGGACAGATGTATCACGGATTCCTTGACGATGAACTCCTGATTGCTTTTGGAGTGGAAGACCAGGACAGCGCCGGAATCATAGTCACTGCACGAGACTTACTCGCCGAACTCAATTTCTGCAATGCAGCGTCCGATCGATAGCAGGCGACACAGTGCGTTCGACGCAGCTAACTATTTATGCTCTACATACTTTGCAACAAATGTACAAGGGTTTATGAACGTTTTATTGGGCAGGGATCTCACTAGCCTAGCTTGGATTACGAATCAGCAGGTATTGTGGGTCCTACATCAGATCAATAACTTCTCCGGTGTGACTGACATCTGGACATCAAAAATATCAGCCTGAAGACGCCCCTGACTGCGCAACGATTGTAGTTGCTGGGCACAATTCCCAGCAACAATTAAGTGGAGTTTCTGTCGGTTAGAGTCGGTCAAAGTGCTAACAGTTCACTTTTCTCCACATCATCTATAAGCCGACAGGTCAATATGATACTATAATTTCAAGTACAATTGCATAAATTATCATCGCGACAATGACCGAATGCTACCGACCTCCAAATTACTCACTGACTCATTTGGACACCGTAACTCAGATATCAAGACCCGTTTATATGTTACCTTACAGGATGACGGACTCCAATGGCCGATGCGATATAACAGGTTGCATCTTGACGTTTCAGGAATGAGGAACAAAGCACTTATAAGAAGAATCTCAACTGAACTTATACTTATGCATCCTTTCTCTAATCTGCAGACGCTACCCACAGATACTATGGAATGACTTCAATTTGAAATCGATGTGATCTTGGAAGGCATTATATAATGCCGTTTAGGCAGTATGTTGTTCGGATGCAGTGACAACACTGCTTCGCAAGAGAACATGTTCCTTTGTCCTTCGGAAGGCTAATTTTTAGATGTCTGTTGTCTGCTACTCATTCTGCTTAACATATTACTCAGCTCGATCGAACAGGATGTTTTCACCAAACATGAGTTCTCTTCTCAAGCGTTCTAAGCATTGCGACATACCGATCGTCCAGACGAGCGAAAAGATCTGCTGCCCATAGCACAATCACAGAAAATGCGAGCCAGAAAGGAATATAAGTCCAGGAATCCTGACTGCACCAATAATCGTGTGATGGCTGTAGTACTCGTCGCCAGACAGAATCGATTACGGGAACATGCATGACGTAGATACCGAAAGATAGGTCACCTAGATATCGAGAGAACTTCCAATGCAGTGGTGCTTGCAGTGCTGGATAAGTGTCCAGGACAAATACTAAAGTCAACGCACCTATAGACAAATGATAATGAATCAGTAATTCATGAGGGACATTGTCTGGCAGAAAATCAGCGAGATGTGGCCATGGCCAATAACTCTCAGCAAATTGGTCTTGGTTCGTCGCAGGTTGACCTAGTAAGAGCAAGGAGAATACCAGGCCCATGGCGCACATCACTTTGAGCAACTTTGATTGCTTATTCGCTATGTGTGCTACCTCTGTGCCTTGAAGCAACAGAATTTCGGCGGCCGGAGTCGATTCCGATTGTCGTATGAGAGACCATTCTGCAATTAGCATTCCACCGAAGAAAAGAGCCAGGTAGATTGCTGTCCAATAATAGCTCATAATAATGACTATGATTGTCAATATCATTCGAGACCTAACAGACTTTCGGAATGTCGCTAAACAGAACAGCCATACGGCAATACTGCCACGAAACTCTACCGGAATCGTCCAAGCGACTATCACAAATCTATCGTTGTGAACATAAGGATGCCAGTATGTAGTTATCAACGGCGTGATCGGATCACAGAATACGATGAATTGAAAAAACCAAGTAGACATTTCATTTCGCCAAGTCTGGCCATAGCTACCGGTTATTTTTAAACACCACAAGACCCGAGCGATGAATGACGCCATACCTATGGCTCCATATAATCTCAGATATCGTCGAGATACGGACGAAGCGAGTTTATCCAGTAGGGCGGTTTTGTTTTTGCGCTGATGTATCATTCTTAGTATTCCAATTGTCAAAACGTAGCCGGAAATAACAAAGAAGATATCTGTCATGGCTCCTCCATTGCTGATCAGAGGTATTAAGGGCAACTGGGAAATGGCTTGTCCAAAGATGGTTGCATTTTCCATTGGATCCAAATGCTTGATAACGACAAATACCGCTGCCCAGCCACGCAATGAGTCGAGATATGTTGTTGAACTCGCTTTTTTTGTACTATTGATGCCATCCGAAAGCATGTACCGTGGACGACAGGCAAGTAGCGTCGAGTAACATTGTTGTACGGAACGCCAAACCATTTCTTTGCCAGTTGTCTTTAAATCTCGTCCAGAGGACTCCATCAAGTTTCGAGACATGTCTTGAGACTTGATGAGGATACGAGCCCAAATCCCCATAATTTAGATGTAGTCGCAGATGTCTTTACATCCTTGTCATACTCTCACAATGTTGTGTAAGCAGCCTCGGCACTTTCTTGGTTGGGGAAATGGATGCTCTCTGTCAAATATGCTGTTTGTCAGGGTCCGTAATCGCCGTACATGAAGAGGCTTAACTGCTCACAGAATTTGTTTGCAGAATGTCGTACTACGATGATAACAAAATTCAGATCTGTTGCCGGCGACGATGACGAAGACATAAAGCTTGATTGTGGTGGGGTAGGTCTTCTCGTGGGTTCATGGCGCTGAAAGCACCGCGAACGGGAGGCTTCGGGAGCCGCCCGTAGTAGCTCGGAAGAAGTCAAAGAGCCTGCAGCGACATACAAAAGGACTGAAGGACCAATGTTAGTACCAGCCCAGCATGAGTACTTGACTATGTATCACATTATGTGAAAGAATCAGATGCAACAAGCATCAGAGTATGGTCAAAGTGTCATTATCTACCATAAGTACCCCTTTCAATTGCAAGTGTTGATGAATCACGCTCACTCGTATGATCAACAAAGTGATCAGCAACACGTGTGTCTGTACAACCAGACACGATGTTGCACAGTATGTTGTACATAAATAGTTCTACTACTCGCCTACATAGATAGGTTAATACAATCTCTCTTACTCAATCAACATCAAGTGTACCAGATTGCACATGTCCTGTAGCCAAGACGAATTCTCATGTTACCTTGATCGCTGCGGCCGTGTATCTGGTAGTGTCCGTCAACAGATTTGCAATATCATATCGTGAGTCGTGACAGATATGGAGAGAAAAAGCGCTTACAAGTGATAAGGCAAGCGCATGACACGAGAACTTTTGATAGTAGTCATACCTAGAGACTGTATCGCATCCCTAACTTTGAACACTAAAGTTGTAATCAGCCAGAACAACTTGAAAGCTCGCTTGTCAGGGTGAGGAAACTCGACTCGGAACAGATGTGACATTGGCTGATTGTATCCTTGGTTTACTGCGTGCAGACGAATCTGGTGCCCATCCACCAATGAGGCAGTCTCATGTATCTCCGCCGGCCAACTGCCTAAAGAGATACCTGTAACCGTGACGAGATCGGATCAGAAATTGAGATGCCAGACTCGGCACCAACAGTGCTTTAGGCCCTGATTATTTACAGATCTGAGGTACAAGCAGAAGCAATTGCAAATTGATTGACGTAATGAAAAATTAAATTATACAGATTTTCGAAGATAGTTGTGATCCGGCCAAGGATGCTATCAGGGTGTTTGCCTGATATCACATGCGCATAGGCTCAGATGCAAGGGCCCTGTCGGGTTGAAGGTCCGCTAGCTGTCCAAGAATTTGAGCGTACGAATGGCTGATGAGCCAAACAGACATGTTCGAGAGGCAAGTGACAAAGAGATGTAATACTTGTTTCAATTTGTCGCTCGCATTTCCAATGCCTTGGATGACAACTTTACCCCCACGCTGCATGAAGTCGACGTTCGGGGGATCATGCGCGCTGATGATGAAATCACCATTTTCGGACTCTTGTCCTGCGATCCTGAACTTTACATAGGCCCAGATGACAACAGCACTATTGAATGCTGCGATTGGCTCATCAGTACTGTTCAAGGGTGTATTTACGAGAGTATGATATATACAAGCAGCGTGATAGACTGCTTTGCGAGCACTTGTCACATTTCGGGTCGCCCATTTCTGCACTTGTTGAACCGCAATATCTCCTTCAATCAACGTTCTTCGTCCTGCAAGTGAATGCAAATTCATCATCGGCGCATGTAATTCAAGCTGCAATAAATGATAAAAGAGATCTCCTTGCTGACTGATAGGAAATTGTACCGATGAAGCATTGACAAGATCGAATGCAAGACAAACTTGATCTCGACGAGCAGTGTTGTTGTCGTTCCTATAGTGGGACTCCTGCCACGTGACACGGTAAAGACAGAGAAGCAAAATGCACCGACCCCATGGATTTGTATGTACAGTTTTCCCATCTAGCAGAGCGTTGATAGATTGTTGTATAGAAGCTGGTTCCGGGGGTAGACGTGAAGCTAGAAATTTTGACTTCCAGGCGACCGCAGTCGGTGCATCCCAAAAAGTCTCGTCACAAGGCAGTGGACATTGTAGTTCACTCACAGACATCATGGGCAACATGTTGAAATTGCTTGCAAATGTACAGTCAGAAATCCAGGCTGCGAGACCGATTCGTTTCCTTTCCTCTTTACACCGCCAATCATGCCAACGTTGCTCTAAATTGTCGTGTCCTACATTAGAAGCTGAAGCAGGTGATGGAGCGAATGTTTCACGAGATGCTCGATTGTCGATAAAGCGAGATCGCCTTGTATGCGTTACCAGATGACCTCGCATTGATTCCGAGATCTCCAATGTTCTCTTGTTGCCTTGGAAAATGCCGGATACTTGACTGATCAATAGAGCCTGATTGACTCCGAGACTCCGTACTAAGGTATTGTCGCGTTCACAGGACGCTTGTATCGCTCGTCTGAGCAATTCAGAGAATCCAAGAGCCAGACCAGGAGTCTGATATCGGCAACCAATTGTCAGGATAGCGAGCAGAACAACACTACTCGTATTTGAGACGTCAAAAGTTGCTTTGTGAAAGACAGGCCACAAGGGATGAAAGTGCTCGAAATACAATTGTATCAGAACATTGGTGACTTTTACATCCGGAAATGCGCGAATATCAAGACTTGTAGGGGAGTATCTGGCAATATCTTCCAAAAAACTGTACAAATTGTCTCGAGCTTCTCGAGTGAGAGACTTCACTTGCATTGTGTTCCCCTCGTCGTATTGTGTGGGGGTCAAGGTGACAGTAGGCAGTCCAAGTTCAGTATGCGTCGTGGGCCGCCAATCAGTAGGCCAACTACTCTCGCCCTCCTGCATAGCATCTTCGCCAGAAAGTTGACCTCCATCACCAGTGGGTGTGCCTTGACGAGTCCCTTGTCGAGTCTGAACTCGAGATTGTCGGTAAGCAGGCGTCATGGTCCCATCTATGGCGATGGCATAGTCTGGCAAATTGAGCCAATCCATTGCAGAATCAGCTATGCCCAGATCATAAGTGCAGGGATAGAATGGTAAATCGAGTGCGAAGGTCTGTTGAAATTCAGGATCCTCAGCAAAGTCAACACGCATCTCATTATCAGCCACTGCTTCCGGAGCGTCGGCATTGTCTGTTGTAAGGTGGTTTCCATTGATCAGTGAGGAGTCCTCGGGCATGACGTATGGCCGATTGTCGCTTTGCTCTTGCCTGAGCATAAAATCCTCAGATGTCAGAAGTCTTGCAACACGATTGAAATTGTCATCCATGACCTGAGACAATCGATTGTCCTGTAAGTCGATAAGTGTGTGACTCGCAGCCAATTCGCGCAATGATAGGTCGCCCTGAAGTGAAGATTGAGCAGTGTGCCCGCCAGGATAAAGACATATATCGGCTTTGTCTTTCGAGATGCACGACACGCAAGGTAGGTTACCATCACATCGAACCTTCTTCGCAGAACACTCGGTGCATGCGCGCCCAACTCGTGAGCCTATGATCCTAGTCTGCGTAGTATCACCGGATGTGTTATTGTCATGCAATTGGGTGTGTCTGTTCAAGACATCGCGACGCGAGAATCGCTTCTGACAGACAACGCATTGATATGGTCGACCTTGTGTGTGAGATCGCTGGTGTCGTTTAAGATGTTCCCGTCGAGAATAGGTTGCATCACAATCGCTACATTGGAACGCCAAGGGATTCGACTCTCGCATGGAGGGCCTTCTCAATCTGCCATTGGACTATGAAGCCCGAAAAGAGTTCATATTGGCAAAAATCTTCGGAAAAAAGTACAAACCTGTCTCGTGTATCTGACTGACGTCTCCTGTACTTTGTAGTTGAATGAACAGTGGACACTGCTATATCTACTGCAGAACGATCCATCATTGAGCAAACACAGTAGGTATCGTCGATAGGGTACCATACCGGTACCTGGTCGAAAAGTGACGCTTTGCGGGGTAGTGAGTTTGTGACTCGCAGCACGAATGAGAGGTTGACACTACGGTACTCAAAGGTAGAATGAGGGCGACTTGCTAACACTAAATCTGATATCCTGAAGTTTGGTCAATCAAGCATACGAATCTACTACAAGACTACATGCCCTTCTATGCTGCTCACAACAAATTCCTCATGGCATCATTTAGTCTCAACGTCTTAAAGAACAGATAAAACTATAGTAATGGTCCTTGAGAGTACGCCCATTCAGGCCTCTTGCCATGGGCACGAGAAGCTCGAATATCTCCACTTCTAGCATGACCCTCAAAATTCTCGGCCCTTGCAGCGCGACCACAAAGTTCTCCTAGCTTGCCGCTCACGGATAAACTCTTCACTTCCTGATATGTGCAGGTCTTGAGATATTTGCCAACCCAGAGTCCACCAGTGTATCGAGCCGCTCCCCGTGTTGGTAAAACATGGTTTGTACCAATAACTTTGTCACCATATGACACACAAGTATTTTCGCCGAGGAATAAAGCGCCATAATTCGACATCTTGGTCAAAGCATCGCGAGGTGTCTGTGTCAAGATCTGGACATGTTCAGACGCGTATTCATCCGCAAGTGAATATGCCTCCTCAATGTTCTTGACAAGCCGCACTTCCCCGAAATTGGCCCATGAAACAGCAGCGATGGCTCGCGTAGGCAGATCGATCAAGATGCGATCAATGTCACGGATAGTATTCCTTGCAACACTTTCCGAATTTGTAATCAAGACCGCGGGAGTGTCAGGACCATGCTCAGCCTGGGACAAGAGATCAACGGCGCAGGTAAAAGAGTCAGCCTTCTCGTCAGCCACGATCAAAACCTCTGTTGGGCCAGCGAACAAGTCAATGCCAATATCACCGAATAATTGTCTTTTGGCCTCTGCCACGAATGCATTTCCTGGTCCCGCGATGAAATTGACTTTTGGTATAGTTTCGGTTCCAATCGCCATGGCTGCCACTGCTTGCACACCTCCGAGAATGTGTATCTCATCAGCTCCGGCGAAATACATGGCTGCAATGGTTGCCTTGGGTAATTGACCTTGGATTGGTGGAGTACATGCGATGACCTTGCGGACACCAGCAACCTTTGCTGTAAGGATGGTCATATGCGCACTAGCGAGAAGGGGGTACCGTCCTCCGGGGATGTAACAGCCAACCGCATCAATGGGTATATTTTTTTGTCCCAGGAAGACACCTGGCTGCACTTCGGCCTCAAAATCTGTTATGCTCTGCCTTTGCAATTCCGCAAATTGTCTGACATTCTTTTGTACCTCTTTAATGTCGTCAATTGTTTGTTGTGGTACGGATTTGATGACGTCTTGCAACTCCTTTTCGGACAGTCTAAAGGACTTTGGAGACCATTTATCAAACTTCTCTGAGAACTCCCGGACTGCTGTGTCTCCCCGTGTACGTATATCCTGGATTGCATGCTCGACTATACTACGAACGGCTGTATTTTCGGCTGTCTTGCCAGAAGTTGCCGCTGCTTGTGGTGCTTTGATCCAAGACATTATGACTGATGGACAAATATTTGAAGTCAAGAAGAAAAAACTTTAGTGGCTCAATGTAGGCAGCTGAGCAGGTCCAGATTATGCTTATATCTTGGCAAGGCCGGCAAGGTTTCGTGGTGAATTGCCTGCCGTCAGAATGAAGTGGTGGAGTACAGACTCCACTTTCCTAACTTTACCCCACCGGCAACGGAAATACATTGGATCCCACACTCAGAATGATGAATTCAAACAGCGTCGTGCGGACAAAATCTACTGATGCTCCTTGTGTTTATCGGCTTGATACGCAGCTTTGTCCGGCAGCGATGTCTACAAATCCTTTGGGACCTGTGAGGCGTCTTGTCACTGAACACGACGCACAAGCGAAGGCTAGGTACAAGGCTGAAGAATGTCCACAATTCACCTCTAAGGACAAAGATGCGGCCTTTCACTTCGTATGGAAGACCACTTCTTTTCCTTCAGACCTTGCAGAAGAGACACCAGAAAATCGAGGAGAAGTTCACAGTGTCGGAGGTTCGCTCTGTCGAGTGGTCGATATGGTAAGATTGAATCAGACGGTCGGCAGCCCGAAATTCACCATTCATAGGCGCCTCAGAGTACTTCACCTATGCACAGAACAGTTTCACTTGACTACGGAATTCCAATCTCAGGCAAGCTGTGGATGGTGCTAGATGATGGCGTGGAAGTCGAGATTGGACCGGGAGATACCGTTGTCCAGCGAGGCACCATTCATGCCTGGGTCAATAGAACAGACGAGTGGGCGAGGATTGCATTTGTGCTTATAGATGCTCATAAACCCCTTGTCGCTGGCAGACCTCTGGATGATCCCGGCTTTCAGCTATAGCGCAGTTTTAAATCTTGTTATTGATGTAGTGCAACACTTGAAAGGAGCGATATCTGATTGTTCGTCTCCGGCCCCGTACGCAAACTTCTCCATTCTTCGCTCGTGGGGCCGAACTCGATACACAATCTGACCCACCGGAGCACTCTCAACACGCATTCATGCAGTCTCCTTCATACTAGATGGAACACCATACTTGAGCTCTGCACGATTCGCCAATACAAATTTCGTGAAAACGGAATACTACCTTTTGAAACTATTTTAGGAATCGCATCATGGCCCCGCAGATCAGAGATATTGAGTCTATCGAAGAAACAGAATTCTACACTGTTCGTGTCAATGTGTCAATTCCTTTGAAAGCTGGAGGGATCGTTCGAGCGAATGTTTACACCCCAAAAGTGAATGGAGAGTCATCATGGCCCGTCATTGCAACCTACGGACCTTACGGTAAGGATATTCATTACAAAGACTTTTGGCCAAAGTGCTATGTCGACCTTCCTGCAGAACAGCGTGGTCCGCATTGTGCTTGGGAAGTGCCTAATCCAGATTACTGGTGCAAACACGGCTACGCTATCCTTCGGGTGGACGAGCGTGGCACAGGGCAATCTCCCGGGTTTCTAGATACCATGTCTCGTGGGACAAGTGAATGCTTTTTCGATGCAATCGAGTGGACCGCAGAACAAGCGTGGTGTTCTGGAAAAATTGGCCTTCTTGGAATCTCTTACTTCGCCGGCACCCAATGGAGAGTGGCAGCTCGAAGACCGAAAGGTCTTGCTTGTATCATTCCGTGGGAAGGTATGGCTGACTACTATCGGGATCGAGTCCGTCATGGCGGTATACACTCAGCCGGATTTATCAAATTTTGGTGGGAGCGACAGGTCGTTACGAACCAGTATGGCGTTGCCGGCAGATCGGCACGAAATTGGGGTCCGGACACTATTGAGGGAGACTTACCTGAAGAGCAATTGGTGAAGAATAGACAGGACCAGACCATCGACACTAGCACGAATAAGTTTCGAGACGAATCCTACTATGCGACGAAAGAATTCAATCTTGCGGACATCGAGGTACCACTTCTTAGTGTAGCAAATTGGGGAGGTATCTTGCTTCATCTGCGCGGCAACGTTCTAGGCTATCTTGGTGCGGGATCTAAGAACAAATTCATAAGATTCATCACGGGCAGACACGACCTTCCTTTCTACCTGCCTCGCGGCGTGGCCTTGCAGAAATCGTTCCTGGACGCGTTCCTCAAGGATGAGGATCCAAGTGGCTGGAAGACAGGGAAACAGGCTCCGGTATCTATCATCCTAAGGAAGGGTGACAAGGGATTCAATGACTGGGAAAAAGAACTTACGTTTGAGCAGCGCGATGAGAAAGAATGGCCAATTGCGCGAACCAATTATGTCAAGTATCACTTGCGTTCTGACCACAGTCTAGCTCTACAAGCTGAAGATAGTAGCGATACTATCACATGGTCAGCTCCATCTTTTGATCAGTCTGCCATCCAATTCAAAACGGCACCAATGCACACAGAAACAGAATTTACTGGTCATCCAACTGCACGTCTATCCATCTCGTGCTCCGCGACTGCAAACGGTAGCTCACCTTCCGATATCGATCTTTTTGTCACCTTGCGACACTTCTCTGCAGCAGGTAAGGAAATCTTCTATACTGGTACGGCGGGGGATAATGTACCCTTGACTAAGGGTTGGTTGCGTTGTTCTCTGCGAAAGTTAGACCCAGAAACTCCTTATGAACCGAAAATCCCGCACATGCCTCGACGACGTTATTTCGCAGAGGATGTACAGAACGTTACAGCTGGACAGGTATATACTATCGATGTCGAGATCTGGCCAACATCCGTTGTAGTGGAGAAAAATGGTTGGATTGTGTTCGAAGTGGCTGCAGGTGATACACAAGGATCTGGCATCTTTCTTCATGATAGCAAAGTGGATCGACCAGAAGCAGTCTTCGGTGGCTACAATCACATCAATCTTGGTAAAAACCATGAGAATTATGTGATCATGCCCCTAGTCAAATAGGACAGGCCGGTGGTCGTGAATAAATAAGAACTCGAGAAATTGTCTCTGAATCTCGTCGGGATGCTTGGGAGCGTGACAGATGAATTTTAGCACAACGTGTTTATTGACTAGTGTAATCATATCGCAACGTATCCATCGATTGTGTGGGGTAACAAACATTTTGAGACCAGATCAAATCGCTCGCTTATGGATCATAATTTACTACGTACGGTGCGTAATCGTAGTTCACCATCGTCCCCCGATCTCATAATGGAAAATTCGGGGTGCTAGACGGCCTGCTGTGGCACGCCAAAGCTTACTAGTACCACTGACTGCACAGACCCCAGAAAGCATACCATTGATGAAAACAAACTCAAATGTACTATTTCCCGCTGGACGTTGGGACCTATCAAGTCCATGGTTGACAGGCCTGTAATCAGGCATCCGGTTGTGATTATGCGGCCACCAGGTAGGATTTTGATCTGCCGTCACTGCGGCCTCGCCAGATCTTATGTTTTGTGATGTTTGGGGTGTGGTAGAGATATGGGTATCAACCTGCTCGTTGTGAGCTTCCTGGTCGGGTTCATGCTCGCCTGTTGTGTGTAGATCATAACCGGCGAGTAATTTCAGGACGCCCTGAGTGGAATCTGTAGAGACAGAACCACCGTTTATAGTTTGAATGCGCGAAGACATTTTTCAGTCGCTTCACTGGCTTATAGACCACAGCAGTAGTATAGTCACACGCAATGTCGATATATACGGATAAAGACCTGTTTTCTTTGTGCCAGTCAGTTGATTGCTGGAACCGGAGGAGAAAGCACAGATTCACGATAAACACAATTGTGGTGGATGATCGTCCGGCGGGTCAATTGGAAGGGTTCAGCTTTAGTGGGGCCGTGTGTTAGGACGGGCGGTGGTGGATGTTCCCGGAGGAAGTGGGCGCTCTCTTAGTTGAAGTAGATGCATTTTTCGGAATTGACTTTGCTCGATTCCAGGTAGACAGACTCCTCCAGTCACGAATTTTCATTCATCTATTTTTGATTGACGTTGTTGGGATATGCCTGGATCTAATGATATCTTGAAACGGATCGATTCCACTCGGATTGATGGTCGCTGTGAGAATGTCATCTACAGGCAAAAGATGCTTCTTGCGTTACACAAGTCAATCAAGAAGGAAGCCAAACAAATGGTCTCAGTCTTAAACCGACTTTATGGGAATTCCGTCATACATGCGTACACTGAAGTGGCTCAAATTCTCAAGGCTATTCAAGCACAATACGAATGTCTTGGAACAGACGAATGTCACAAGGGTTCTTACCAGTCGACAGTAAAACCTTGCGGGACTGTCTTGGCCATTGTGGACACAACAATCAATCCATTCTTCAATGCCCTCTCGGTACTGGCTTCTGCGATCGTCGCCGGTAATACGTGTGTGCTCAATATCGGTGCTCGCGACACTGATGTACACGAAACACTCGAAGCTTGTTTGAAGTCGCTTGATCACGATGCATTCGTCGTTTCAAGTGATCCAACGAAATTGATATTAGGGTCATTACCAATTGATTCAATACTCATTCAAAAAACAGACCAGGAGTCAAGTGTAGCTCTAAGAAAGGCACTACTCGACTCTCCACAATCCCCATCCACGGAAGTTATCGATTGTTATTCCGGTCCCTGTTGTGCGATCGTCGATCGAACTGCCAACGCTCAGATTGCAGCGCGTCAAATTATTGCTGCTAAATCATTTCAAGGTGGTCAATGTCAAGATGTCCCAAGGGTTATCCTGGTACATGAGTACATCCTAGAGGAATTTACCACTGCATTGATGACCGCTGCCTCAAAAATTGAGTCGGAACAACTTACCGAACCCAATTTTGCCGAAGCGATCAAATTCATCGATTCTGCCAACTTGAGCTGCAGTGGTGCTACACTGCGTGGTTCTATCGACAGAAAGCAACGTAAGATGGGGCTCACAGTGATCACCGATGTCTCAGTATCGTCTTTGCCGGCTCCAAAGGCTCCTATCATCGCTCTGACGCGGTTTTCCTCGCTAGACGATGTCATCGACACGTGTAATAAAATTGTCGGAAATCAGCTGAGTTGTGCCAAATATCTGTTCGCCAACCCACTGGCAGCAAAATACATATCACAATTCACGAAACCTGTCAACACATACATCAACCACATTCCACTTGGACTCTTGGTGGGACGGACACCAATATACGGGAAAACAGAAATCGTTTCTCGATATCCCGCTTCGATATTCGCGAGGATCGGTAATTATTCAACAGCCACTGCAGAGCATGCCAAGTCGTCTGCAACTAAGGACGCTCGAGAGTTGTCATCAGAGCAGACATTTGTGCACGAGACTCAACTTCGCCCACTACAACAACGAGAAGGCGCACGAACCGACTTTTTCGTTCAGGGCATCAAGGTGATGATGGGCACAGTAGCCTTGGGCATGGCAGGAGGTGTAATTGGGACGATTTTTGCAGCGTTCAGGGCCTATCGAAATTATGTCAAATGACAAATTTGTTGCACCTTTCGTGCTCTCGAACCTTCTTGTAACATATACCATCTACTTGGCGAAATGCTTATCTATCATATGAAGTAAAGATGATGAAATTTAACAATGCTCTTCGCACTACAATACACTCTCGCTGATCAGCTCGTACAAAAGATTGTAGGACTACAAATTGCAAGTGCGTGCCAGCATTCGCCTTCCGGGTCTTGAGTTTGATTACCCCGCATTCTGGCCCGTGGGGAAATTTAGCACCACCCGTGGGGACAAATTAAGCAAGCCTCCACCGGAACTCCCAAGTTTCCCATCTCCTCAACTGCAGCCTGCACACTAAATTTGTTGCTCGGCCTTCTCAGTCGCATGCATATGAGCAATCTCAAAGACCAAGATATCAACGATAAATCATTCTCTTGACACTTTGGGCGCCTGTACTTAGTCAATCATGCACATCATTATCGTCGGTGCTGGTATAGCTGGGCTTGCGAGCGCAGTAGCTCTCAAGAAAGATCACAAGGTCACCGTTGTCGAGAAGAGCCACTTGAAATCCGAAGTAGGGGCAGCTATTCATCTCGGGCCCAATGCATCAAAGATCGCTTTGAAGTGGGGATTTGACACTGAGCGAGTAGGTTCCGTCGAGGTCACAAGAGTGGTAGAGAGAAACGCAGCAAACGAAACATTATTGGAAATTCCCATCAATGCACGGGAGAAGTTTGGTGGTCCATGGCTGCTGAATCACAGAGTCGATCTACATAATGAGCTCAAGCGTCTTGCTACGGAGGGACTCGATTTCGCTACGCTCTTGACAGGAAAGAAAGTGGCCAAGGTTGATTGCGAAGAAGCCACAATCACCTTTGACAGTGGTGAAACATTATCGGGCGATGTCATCGTGGGAGCCGATGGAATACATTCTATAATTCGAGATTCCGTTCTTGGTGCTGTATTACCTGCAGAACCTTCCGGTCACTCTGCCTATCGAACGCTGATACCAGTTGACAAGATACCAGAAAAGTTTCGTGACCTCGTCAATGGTGGGCTGACAGTCTGGTTGGCTGGAGATCGACGAATCGTAGCATACTGCTGTCGCAATATGACCTTGTTGAATATTGTAGCCATGATACCTGACTCAGCACTACATGAAAAAAGTGTCGAATCTTGGAGCACAGATGGAGATCTCACTCATCTTCTCGAGTCGTTCAAGGGTTTCGACCAAGGTATACTCGATCTACTGGCAGCTTCTGGCTCATGTGGGTTATGGCAACTGATGGATCGATCACCACTGGACACTTGGATTAAAGGTCGAACATGTTTGATTGGCGATGCTGCTCACGCGATGCTACCTCATCAAGGCCAAGGTGGTGGTCAGTCAGTGGAGGATGCCGAGGCATTAGCTTACCTCCTAAAAGGTGTTGAGAGATCTGGCGTGCAACATGCTCTGAAAAACTTTGAAAAGGCACGTATCGAAAGAGCTTCTCAAATCCAAGCGTATTCCAGACAAATTGCACTGGGTGCCAAAGTTCAAAGTGACGGGAAAGTCAATGTTCCAATCAATGCTGCCCAATTTTCGGAGTATAATTATGGTTATAATGGCATTGAAGACTGGATCAAGAGGAATCAATTAGTGTTTCCGGTTTGAGACTTTCTTTAGCTCTAGGCATGTACACTTTGATTCACACATATTGTTTCTCTCCTTGCTCATTGAGGACAAGTCTGAGTCATATTGTTTACGTCTGAACTTCTGTAGCCATGACGCTTGTGCACACACGTTATCATCGATCATTGATCATGGGTTATACATGGCATTGCTCGGAATTTCCCGACCACGATTTAAGCGGCGTCAACACAGTGGAGTCAGCAATGTCGGCACAGATGCCCGGTGGGGCTAAATAGCTTTCGCATCTTGGCTCAAAATTGTTGTACAAGATACGACTGCAGTGATACATCACAACAACATAGGTACTCTGGCATGCAGACAAGCTGACTGAATACCTCCAGCATACGGACGGATTTAATAATTGATCAATAGACGTCATATGCCTCCTCGAGTCATTCTGATCACCGGATGTTCCAGTGGTGGCATAGGACACGAATTGGCGAAGCAATTTCACGCAGCAGGTTGTAAAGTCTATGCATCTGCCCGGAACGTCAAGAAAATCGTGGGATTACACGAAGCAATAATCAAGATTCCCCTGGACGTCACCAGCGAAGCTTCTATCAAAGCTGGCGTGACCAGAATTATCAAGGAATCGTCTCGAATAGATGTGCTCGTCAATAACGCAGGCCAAGGGTTTGTTGCACCAGTGATCGAAGCTGATATGGCTGGGGTCAGAGGGGCATTTGAGACTAACGTTTTCGGGTTACTTGCCACTACGCAAGCAGTTGTACCTCACATGATTGAACAAGGAAGCGGTCTCGTGGTCAATATAGGCAGTATGGTAGCGTACAAGGCTACTCCGTGGGGAGGAATTTATTGTGCTACAAAGGCTACGATACACTCCCTATCAGATGTCATGGCACTTGAACTCAAGAATTTTGGTATACGTGTTATGATAGTCGCTCCCGGAGCCATCAAGTCCCTGATAGGAGTTGCCAACATGGAAAGGCTCACTCCGAAAACGATCAATTATGAAAGTGTTCTGGACAAGATCATCGCCAGAGCCAATACCAGCCAACAGAATTCTACCTCTGCTGAAGACTTGGCAAAAGTGGTAGTACAAAGCGCCTTGAGCGTTCGGCCGCCAAGATACCTGACAACAGGTGCAACAACTTGGAAATTCTCCCTCATGTACTATCTTCCAACCGTACTCAGCGACTGGTGGGTCGCTAGACTATACGGCAGTGACCAGGTCAGAAGAATTCGTAGCAATAGCTCAAGAATCTGATATTGTATGTCGTGCAACATCATCCTGGCATTTTTATGTGCTACAATGTCTCGGGAAAAAGAAGAAGAAGAGCAAGAAGTTGAAGAACAAGAAGAGCAAAGAGTCCGAGAAGAAGTTCTGTCAATCCTTTCTACGAATCTACCAATAACCCACCATTGACGTGTAGATGTACTCCATTCATCCACCGAGCCCTATCATCTGCAAGGACACCGACGGCATATGCAATCTCTTCTGGTTGACCCAATCGCTTCTCCACCGGTGTCATGTCAATTGTGCCTTGTAAAACCTTCATAGCTTCAGGACCGGCAGCAGCGAAACCTGCAGTCATGGTCGGTCCAGGAGACACAGCATTCACGGTACAGCCAAACTTGGGGGGCAATTCTTTAGCCCAAACTTTCGTAAAACAATCGACCATTCCTTTTGTACCAGAGTATATTGTTTGTAGTGGAGGTGCGCCTCTCGACGTAGCCGATACGATATTGATGATTCTCGAGGGTTTGGTGAGGTGTGGAAGGATCAACTTTGTCAACAAGAATACACCACGGCCATTGAGGCTGACCAGTAACTCGAAATCTTCCAACGTTGAATCCTCTAGAGGCTTGTTGATCGCCAATGCAGCGTTGTTGACGAGACAGTATATCGATTCGTATTTGGCAACTGCCGCATTTATCAATGCTTGGGGACCATCAACGGTGCTCAAATCCGCCTGAACTATGATTCCGTTGCCTCCACAAGCATCAAGTACGGACTGAGCCTCGGACTTCAAGTTTTTGAAGGGATAGTTGACCACCACTGAGGCTCCTTTACTGGCCAACTCCTGGCAAATGGCCGCTCCGATACCCGAAGACGATCCGCTGACAATACAGACTTTCCCAGACAAGGAGTCACTCATGCTATATGGTAGTGCCTGTCGCTTATCAGGAAGCGAGACCTTATCTCCAGTTATGATTGTGATACTGCCGGCGTGGGATCTTGAACAAGGAAGGTCGGGGTCCTTGCTGCAGCTGGTGATGGTTGATCTGTACAAGCGTCAAACACAGAGATTCATCTTCGGCTCCACGTTGATTTGATGTGCTCGGCGGGCCCCTCGAATAAAGGAGAAGGCCAAGCCACACTCGACCAGCCATTCTTGGCTGCAGGAATATCCCCAGCCTTCCGGTGGGATAATGGCGGGGTGTAACCACTAGGTCTCCTACGGTATCTATCGACTACGGAGCCGTGGCGGATGGGTAGAGCGATCTTCACTTTCTCAGACGCATCACGCGTAGCATCCTGCTGTTCTATCGTGTATCAATTACTTATTTACCTACTCCTGAGCGACTAGCGTAATTCAGGATTCGTCACAAGATCGAAGCAGAACCCATATGGTATCTGCAGAAGTCCGTCATGCAGGCTCTGAGGCCGATCCTCATCCTATGCCACCGAGCGAAGAGCATCTTGCGAGTCAGCCGGCAGAGACCAAGGGCTATCTGGTCAATCACCTGATGTATCGCATCAAAGATCCTGCGATCTCCTTGCCGTTTTATGAAAACATACTAGGTCTGCGTAACATTATGACATTCGATACCGGACCATTTACCATCTATTACTTGAGTTACCCAAAGGAGGGAGAGACTACCAAGGACAGGCTTGATAGTATGCAGACTGAACAAGGACTGATTGAACTCATTCATGTTCATGGCACAGAAACCGACGATAAGTTCCAAATTATCGATGGCAACGAGCTTGCAAAATTGGGCTTTGGACATCTCGGGCTTTCCGTGCCTCATGTCTCCACTGCAATGGATAGATTTCGAAAGCTTGGAGTGAAGATCATCAAAGATGTAGGCGATGTCCGACCGAAAGCCCTAGTCCTCAAAGATGAGTCGTATCTTCCCGGAGCCGGTTTCATGAACCACGTCTTTGCAAAGATCGGCTTCATCGCCGATCCCGATGGATATTGGATTGAAATAGTACCCTTGGGCGGATTTGCGCCCTAAATATGACTCTGAATCGGAAAACCTTCTTGCTTTGCTTCAGTAAGGCTCTCAATCTGATTCAGATCCGAGAGCTTGCTCAACAATGACCTTGTCACGTGTGTAAGTCAACTGCACATGCACAAGGTATGTCGCTTGCAAAAAGTATGTATTAATCAAGAACGTCAACTATTGGGAAAAGTATCGAATAAGGACTACAAACTATAGACTAGATAAGAAATGCTGAGGTTTCAGCATAGTGTCAATACGTGTTCGGAAGAAACAAAACATCTTGACTTGAGTGGTCAAATTTTGCTGTGCCGCTCGCGTACTTATTCATTGGTCTCCCGATCATTATGCCAATGGACCCACCTAAAGATTGCCATGTTCCAAGTTACTCGTCTCATTTGCTGACCCCAGATGTAGAACGGTATCCATCCGAGTAAGATGATGGCTGAGATTCCAGCCATTTCTCCGAAAGCATTCTGATAGCCGCTTTCAAAGGCCCAAGTGTTTGTGTAGAAAGAGAGTAAAAAACCGACCATAGCTTTAAACCCGAGGATGGCCGTGATACATTCACCAGCGATCGGTTTGTAGCAATCAATCACGTAGACTAACGCGACATTTGTCCCCTGCACGACTGAGAAAGAGACGAGTCCAAAAGCCACCACGCCGGTCCAGTAAGACAGCTCATTAGTGATACCAATGCCATATAGAGCTACTCCCAAGGGACAGGTTATCACAGAGATCATGATGGCAGGTAGTCTCATCTCTGGCTCTCTTACACCCCCATTTCGCCGAGTACCCCAGTTTGCCACCATATCAGAGAGTTTACCGCCGAAGAAGATTCCGACCAGTCCCCCGACAGCTCCACCCAGATTCATGAGACCGACTTGCCAGCCTTGGAAATGCCAAGGAGCATTACCATAGGCAACGGCAATGTTGCTCGTGACTGCGACAACAAAGCCAATGGTCCCAGAGAACACCAGAGTTGCCCAAAGCACAGGCGGTAAAAAGACTAAACCACAAGGACGTAATAACATCTTGAGTAGTGACTCTTTTGTGTATGTTCCAGAGTAGATTCGAAGCGATTGCATGTAAGTGTCTTTTTTGACAGATGCGCCACCATCTGCAAACTGTTCGTTCTCGAGACGTCGAAAGCTTGTCTCCGGAAATGTAAAGATAACCAGGATGAGGACTCCAGCGATCAATCCAGCACCCATGAACAGCATATTCTGGTACGTCCCGTGCTCAGAACGAGAGAACATTCCGTCAATGAATGTGCCAGCGGCGACTCCGAGCGACAGAAAGCAGTTATAAGCCGCCATGGACGATCCGCGCTCATGTAGGAACCAGATGTCCGCAATTGTGAGAGGTGCGAGGGATTCGCCTGCACCTGCAGCGAGACCGAGAAAGATCCTAGAGGCGAGCTCAGCACCGTAAGATTTGGCACAGGCTCCCCAGATACCGGAAATAAAGTACAATCCGAAGCTTGCAATGTAGATGGGCCGCCTGCCATACTTGTTCATGAGTGGATTCCAGAGCATGATGCCGATACCTTGACAGAGAGCAGCGGCGGTGAAGAAATAAGCGACCTGGGCAATCTTTTCCGGCACAGTCTCCTTGGTCCCATACTGAAGTGCGACCTTGACAATAATGACTGTTGGTCCAGCGGCCAAAAAGTTACAGGTAAAAACGGCGAGACATGCCAGAATGGTAACATACATCTTCTTAGCATAGCTCCAATTTAATGGATCATTGGGATTTTTGGTAGGTGTGGGAATCAATATGAGCTCTCCAGTTGTCTCGTTGTTCAGGCGGACAGAGCCGTGTGTCCGATACCTTTGCAAGCCACCTTCTTTAGTCCCATACCTCGACTCGTCCGTGGGGTCAACAGCCGCCGTTTCATAGTGGCTAGCATAGTGTTTGGAGTCCGTTCCAAGAGGTGACGCCGACATGTCCCGTGAAGGAAAATGATTTTCTTCTGGTTCGGTGGTCGCTCTTTGACTTTTTGTTAAGAAGGACATGAAGATCAGAGTTTATATTCACTCTTGAGATTGACTGCAGCCACTGAAAACTGCTGCTGAGCCGGTGGGCGACGTCAGATCCCCTCGGCAAGAATTTCAATTTAGCGCAATGTAATTGGTTCGAGAGAATCGCTTGGCACTTACCCCATATTTTCTCCACTTGTGCGGTTTACATGCATGCATGCTTACCAGCAACCTGGAACTTAAGCTTTAGCACCCCATAATCGCATCACATGCAGTATACTGTGCTATTATGCATGATTGGTGTATGATTGCCGGTTCCGGTGGGTTGCAATCGACCTGAAGCTAATGCTATTGGTGATGATCGGAATAGCACAGTACGAATTTTGTTACCAGATCAGAGCAAAACGACGGTGTAACATGAGATTAGCTCGTGATTCGAATGCAAGCTAACTATAGGATAATGTACAGTGCACTGTCAAGTCCTATTCTTTCAGGCTCAGCTCACTCTATGAACGTCTACCTTCGAGACCCTTCCACAGTCCGAGGCTTCTTGGAGGTCATATATTCCTCCCTCTATGATGCCAAAGTTTGGAACGTCAGCCAGCTGATTGACGATGTTGTACAGAGTCGGCAGTTGCTCGAACGACGACTTTCGAACCGTAAAGGTAGCGTCATTGGCCTCCTTATACAGTTTTATCTCTTGAGGCACCTTGGCCGGTGGCATTTTGACACAGTACTCAGCATCAGCTTGCCCGGGTCGTCCAATACTGGGCATATATCTGTACGCTAGGTTACCATCTATCATAGGATGAGTGTATGACTTTTTCGCCAGAAGCTCCGGGTGCGGTGCTTCTTTCGCACCTGAGAAGTCCAGTTCGAGGAAGTCATGATGATCCCATGATAGGATATATTTCCCAGCTTCAACTCTAAGATCAGCGAATACCTTGGGGAATCCAAGCTCCTCTCTTCCGGTCACGATCGGATCGCACAAAGACTCAAATAACACCGCCAAGAATGAACCTGTTTCGCCGGATGACTGATGAACAACATTTCCGATATAGACTCCGCATGTATTGTATCCTCGACCAGCTAGCCAAGGGAGATTTCGTAGATTCATAACTTCGTACATTAGAGTTGGCTGTACATCGGGTTGTATATCGAAGCCTGGGGGCAATATTGATTGCATCGCAGCCCTCGAAGTCTTGTGAACGATACGTGCAATATGCATTCGTGCTTCGGGCCATGTCTTGAAGGGTTGACTTGTTCTAAGATCTTGTCGAGGGCTAGGAGCCGGTCCAAAGCCTACGGGCTGTCTGTGATACATTTCAATATGTTGGGAAAACTTGAAGTTGTATTCGCTGCTCATATCATATGTACGAAACCGTTCGGAAATATTTTGAGTGTATGTCCACCCCACACCATCGGTTGTGTGGGCGTAGCACAGTGTGGCCCACCGGGAGTCTAAATGGCTCCAAACTCGTGGCACACGGCAGGACGGTTCGCTGTGGACTATAACATCATGTAGATAAGACACCTGACACGAACAATACTTCTTCTGCCTTTCAACCGACTCGCTACTATGCCACACGCGATTGAGAACAGTCAAGAGCTTACAAGTAAAGCCAATGGCCACGCACACAAAAACTCCACACCAGTATTATTTTTCTCTCATGGTAGCACAATGATGCTAGGAGAAGATTCGACTTCCGCCGATTTCTGGTTGGAGTGTGGCAATGAGGCACTGAAGAGGGAAATTACGCAGGTCGTCCTGATGGGTGCACACTGGGAGTGTCGTGGCAACAAGATTCAAGTTGCTCGCAAGGTCAATCCAGCACTAAGTCCTATTGCATTTGTTGCACCTGAAAAGTACGAGAACTACAAGATTAATGTAGACACTGATTTGGCCGATCGTGTGGTAGACGTCCTTGATGAGGCAGGGTTTGAGGTATCCCCAAATGACGACTTCGATTGGATTCATGATACGTTCTTGATCCTTATCCGCATGTTTCCCAAAGGATGTCCGGGTGTCACGACTGTCTCAATGAATGCCAGATTCGATCCACACTATCACATGAAGATTGGCGCCGCTTTGGCACCCTTGCGTGATGAGAACATCCTTCTTATCGGTACGGGCGGAGCAGTACATAACTTATACCGGAATCATTGGAGTGATATGCTCCTGTATCGTGATAACTTTGCTCAACCGGTACCTCCCGAGGATGCGCTGATGGAGTTCCGTCAGACGTTTGAGGATGCTATGACCAAAAATTCAGGGCCTGCACTTGCGCGAAGCATAACCCGGTTGATGAGTCATCCCCAATTCCGGGACGCCCATGCTACGGACGATCACTTCATTCCAGCTTGTTTCGCAGCTGGAGCAGCCTCACGAGAGAAGGATGTAGGCACCAAGAACGTCATGGGCGCGGAGACGTGGGAATTGGTCTCTATGTGTAATTCTCAATTTAGGCTAGGAGAGTGGTGACTCTGACTCGAGCTCCCGGCTTACATCTTTATGTAAACACATCTTTGTATTTTTGTACTTATGAATTATAACACAACGAATACGGACACTCGTATTTGGCCATCAATAGACCGAGAGAATCATTCCTCATTGTCTACATCCACAATCAAACATGAGCCACGATACTTTTGTGTACTGTTATCACTTTGACTTGTGAGAAGCTCATTATACCTTCAACACTATTGAAACGTCCAAACCCACTGTCTTTGAAACCTCCATGGGGTACGTTTGGTTCGTCTTGGACAGTCATAACATTGATGTGCGTAGCACCAGCCTGTAATCTGTCTCCAAGAGCGATACCAGTCTCGATATTCTCAGTGAATACAGCCGAAGATAGACCATAAGCAGACGCATTCGCGAGTTCAACTGCCTCGTCGTGAGACGAGATGCTCATGACGTAAAAAGTGTGTGCGAACGATTCTTCTTCGAAAATGCGCATACTTTTATTCACCCCAGTCAATATTGAGGGTGTGTTGCCCGTTAAGTCCCCGACTAGTAATGTGGCTCCACTGGCAATGGCGTCGTTCAACAGAGTGCGGTACTTGTCAGTGGCAGCAGGCGTCACAAGATTGAGACCAGCACGGGCTAGTCCAGAGTCGGTCGCCATCCTCTTCAATATTGCCACAAAGTCATCGTAAATGGACTCCATTACAAGGACCCTTTCCGTGGACATGCATATCTGGCCTTGGTTGAGCCAACCACCAAGCAGACAATGACTGGCAGCAGCCTCAAGGTTTGCATCCTCGAGCACGATCGCAGGAGCCTTTCCTCCAAGTTCGAGGACAACTGGTTTGAGATACCTGCCAGAGAGGCCGCCAATGATACTTCCGACCTTTGTCGAGCCAGTAAAGTTGACGTGTCGAATCCGAGAGTCCGAGATCAGTCGTTCGGTATCCTCGGCAGCATTCTTTGTAGGCACTATTATGATGTTCAAGACTCCATCTGGCAAGCCAGCCTTCTTGAATAAGTCGCCCCACAAAAGGTGAGTTCTTGGGGTGAGTTCTGAGCCTTTTAAAACGCAGCAATTCCCACACAACAGAGGAGTCAGAAGCGCTCTACAAGAGAGTATGACTGCAGCGTTCCAAGGAGCGATCGCAATCACAGTTCCAAAAGGGACACGAGTAATCAAAGCATGATCCCCGTGCTGTAGTTGCAGAGTCCGGGTTTCTAGAACACTGTCGGCGACATTTAGCAATTCACCGAACATCGCTATCGAACTATCCAGATTGAACGCCGCAAACTTCTCCCCAGCTCCCGCTTCTTCTTGGAAAGCTTTGCGGAATTCATCTCTGTTCTCACGAAGCAAATCTGCTGCTTGACGTAGGATGACTTTCCGATCCGACAATGACGTTCTTGCCCAGTTAGTCTCTTGTGCATAGCACGAGGACAAGGCTTCCTCAATCACGTCTTCTGAACTGGAGTGGACTCCATTGATCCAGCCTTGAGATCTTTGACAGCTCGACATGGCTAAAGTGTGGTTGTAAACTTGCAATTCACGTTGAGAGCTTGAGCGCGTAGCACAAGAAGTAGTGTGGAGTAAGTTCACTTTTATGGATGGCGGAGATTCCCCGGAAATAATTTTCAACTTCCGGCTTGGCTTCTACCGGATCTCCAGGACTTCCCATGGTTCACAGAGAAAGGGACCGGGAAGTGGTGCATGGCTGAGGAGGTGGCCTAACCTTGGAAGTCAATCTCGCCCACAAAGCCTCCACAAACTCAAACCACGATTTATCCTCACTACTCCGTAACCAAGAGTGCTTGACAACCTGGAATCTATTGCTTTATACAACTCCGAAGTTCTCCACTTACCGATGAAACTCTGGGGTCAAGTGGAGTATAAATCAAAGTTGTCCTAGTGTGTCTGAACTGGCTGTGTACAGCCTTCAGTGCTCGTTCATTTTTCAGTAAAGTCGGATATTGTTTTTTCAGAGTTCACTTCGCAACGTCCGTTGTTATGGAACTAATTTTTCGTGGTGATGACGATTATGAACGAGCTCGTATCGGAAGAGTCTTCAATCATCGTCGTCCTTCTCGGTATCCGAAAGCTGTGATCGAGCCTACTTCAGAGGCCGAAGTTATCGATGCGGTCTGTTATGCTCGTGACAATTCAATGAATATATCAATTCGAAGCGGCGGACACTCATGGGCAGCTTGGTCCGTAAGGTGCATAATACCCGCAGCCTCTTCTTCACTAGCTGACCGCCCAGGGATGATACCCTCCTAATTGATCTGGGTCGCTACCAGTTCCTGACCTTTGATGAAGAAAGCCTTGTTGCTGTAGCCTCACCATCTACCACAGGCGAAATCTTGAATGGATTTTTGACGAAACGTGGCTACATGTTCAATGGTGGACACTGCCCGAGCGTCGGAGTAGGAGGATTTCTTCTGCAAGGCGGCATGGGTTGGAATTGTAGATCTTATGGCTGGGCTTGTGAGTCTGTCGTAGGCATTGATGTTGTCATGGCTGACGGAACCTTCAAACATTGTGACGTATCAGAGAATGCCGACATCTTCTGGGCTGCTAGAGGTGCGGGTCCAGGTTTTTTTGGGCTCGTGACAAAATTCTATCTGCAGTGCAGAAGGTATCCCAAGGGCTTACTGGCAACAACTTATATCTGGCCAAAGGAGAACTACGAAGCCGCCACATTATGGATGCTCAAAAACAGTGAGCATGCAGATCCAGATTTGGAAATTGTATCTCTCGCTCAGCACGAGGTCCGAGATGAAGGACTACAATCAGACAATATCTATCTCGTTCATGTTTTAGCTTTCAAAAACACCGTAGAAGAATCCGCAGCCATATTGCGTCCATGGAAAGAGAATGTGCCCACTGGACACATCATGGCTCGAGTAGAATACAAAACTGAGCTCATGGATGAATACGAATTGCAAAAGAGTGCAAATCCAGAGGGCCATCGCTATATGGCTGATAATGGCTACCTTATAGGGAATGATCGGGAAGTCATGGCAGCCATGCGACCAAGCATGACCGCGGTGCCGAATGGGAAGACTTTCATCCTCTACTACCGCATGGGTCCGATGAAGAACACACTGAGTGATATGGCCCTGTCGCTACAATCTGATCACTACTATGCTATTTACTGTGTCTGGGAGAATTCTCAAGACGACGACAAATTTCAGGGGTGGGTCCGTAATGTAATGAAGAAGATTGAGAGGCATTCGATAGGTCAATACTTGGGCGACTCTGATCATCAGCACCGAAAGTCTTCGTTCGTCTCTGATAAAGCTTGGGATCGCTTGCAGCTTTTGCGGGAAAAATATGACCCTGAGTGTCGTGTCTCTTCCTATCTCGGAGCTGAGAAAGATGTGGATAATTGCTCACCTTGGAGAGGCCCTGAAGCTGCTGAAGCTTTATACGCTGTTGTCGCTGGACAAACTGTGGCCGGAGCTTGAGCTGAGGGTTACGTATCGTGGTTGACCCGGTAATAGTTGCTCTACTTCTTGGACGTTTATAGTCGTCAAATAGTTGAGCAATTGCTGAACGACATCTAGAAGCTCAGATTCGTGTCGTTTTCACAGCTCCTATACTGTACGATTATTGTCATTCGACATATTTACTGTGAATGAGCGTGAGAAAGATGTGGGCGGTACTGTTATACTTGCCACGAATAGAGATCCGGCTCAAGTTATGTTGAGCTCGCGTCTGAAGCTTGGGAGAACACTTCGAATTGCCATGCTGCCCCGGCGAAGAGTAGCGTAATCTGGCGTTCCATGATCCTATTTGAGCAAGAAAGGATGATGTGCATTGGCAAGAATAGCTGTTGTGACTATGGTGCCCCTAGAGCGTACAAACAAGATCCGTTGTCACCAGATCTTTGACTGTTGTTATGCTCTACTGCCATGACACTTGCAACTTGCAAATAAATTGTACATACCGTGATTACACCGGAATCTTGGTACAATACAGTTCAAAACATCGTGTCGGGACTCCAGTACAGTTTAAACCAACCGTGTCAGGATCCCGGTACAGGTCGAGATACCGTACAGACGAAAAACTCCGGACCGGGAGCCAAGTTGTTTTACCATATCTATTGCTATCTGCTCAAAATTTAAGTGTGATTTATGCTTAACGCTATCTAAAGAATTGTATATACAGTTGACTATATTCTAAGAGTAACAAAAACACATAAAGTGTTACAAAATATGCAAGTTGTTCTATTTATTCTGTGACATTATGCTAATATACTACTTTATATAGCCAGATCAATTGCGGAATTTCGGCATAGATACTGTACATGCAATGGTAAATTATCAGAATTTATTTGGCATTTATTTTCTCTACAATCTGGCAAAGGCAAATTTATCCTGCTTTTTACGTGCAGATTATGTCTATTCTTTTGCTCTTTGAATGCATAGAAACTATTCTGAAAAGCTCTACATAGATTTTATGGATCTTTAAACATGTTCATATATTATTGAGAATTAAAAGATAAGCCGTCACATATTTTATACTTTGAGCTTTATAGTAGCTTTCAATTTGCTAAAGCTGATCTATATAGCTGAAGATATGTACAGTACCAGTTGGTCACAGATAATTTACTCTACATTTGGTTTGATCTAGACATGGTAAACCAAGTAGATTCTATACCAGAATTCCAACATGGTTAACTTAAACCGTGCTGTACCAGGCTGTGTTTCTCAAATTACGACTTCGCACTTCAAATCTTGACTTGATTACCTGATTTGCTCAAATCACAACTTTGCAGCATTGACGTATCCTAATGGCAAGATAACAGAGAGTTGCTATGCAGACAACAAATCAATGGTAGACATGGTAAACCAACCGGGAAACAGGACCGGTATTCCGGTTGGAAAGATTTGTTAGTACTTGTTTAATGCAATAGTATGGTAGGTACACATTATAATTGTGTTCTAATGACTAGAATTGCTGTGATCTGGCTGAATCTTACAGTACAAATTGTACAATAAAGAGAACTGTAAATCAGACAAAAGCTAGGAGTCTGGTATAAAAAGATCTACTACATTCTAGACAACCCAAAAAGTGAACAGCAGAACAAGATCAGCGTCTCTGTTGACATCTCAGAAGCAACAACACCTTACCTTGGCAGGGAATTAAACAAATTCATCCAGACAAGTACATTCAAATCAAGAAGAAATCTTATGGCAAAATCTAACTTTTACTCAACATACTAGGAAATCAAAGTTTGTCATATCAGAAACAAATATAAAGAAGTGCTGTGCACAGTGTCTTATATAGCAAAACATGCCTGTAGACTGCTCAATAAGAGGTTACTAGACTGATAAGTGGGTAGTCAACATTTTATAGAGCAACAAATGGAAAGGGTTTGAAGAAGTGCCAGACAACAATATCTACCTGAAAACACTGCTAAAAGAGCAAAGAAGTATCAAAGTGTCAATATCTAGGCCTCTATGCAGTCAAATAGAATAGTCTGCATGTGCTTTCCAAAAGATGAATATAATAAAGAACAGAGCTACATAACCAAGAATGCATACAATAGCTTGCTGCATGATGTTTTACCAGTAAATTATCAAGCATATTGAACCTGGATTTAGCATAACTCTTCTATCTACAGTCACGTGACAAAAATATCCGGACAATATGAAATGTATACAATAGCTTATAAACTTTCACAATGAATTGCCCACGCTACAACCATTTAAATGCGTCAGAAAGAGTTGACAGAGATCGATAAAGCTTTGATTGTAGCCTATCACAAAGAAGGAAGGTCCTTTGCCTGGATTGGCCATAAACTAAGCCGTTCAAGATCTACCATCCACAAAGCTTACAAGAGGGTCAAAAGTTGTGGCACTTACACTAATGAACCACGCTCTGGCAGACCTCCGCTATTATCTCTAGTGGCTAAGGGGGCTCTGAAGCAATCTGCCACTGGTTCTTGAGACAAAAGACGCATTCCATTGGCTGAAATTGGCAGTAATGCGACACCACCTGTATCAAAGAGGACTACACAACGGGTACTGAAGGAATTTGGCTTGAAAAGGTGTCTGGAGACTCAGAAGATTGTACTCAATGAGAACAAAGCGGCTGTGCGGCTTAGGTGGTGTTGCGCCCATCTTAACTGGACTATCAGTGATTGGCAGAAAGTGGTATGGTCTGACGAGTGCTCTGTCAGCCGCTATAGCGATGCCGGCCGGCTTTGGGTGACCCGGTACTCTCATGAGAGATGAAGTAGTGAATGTGTTATGCAGAAGGGAGGTGGTGCACGCATCTCATGTATGTTCTGGGGTTGTTTCTATGGCGGTACTCTTGGACCACTAATATCTATGGATGGTGGATCTGTTACAGCGGCCAGCTATCTTGATATATTACAGTCAACTATACCAGAGATTCTTGATCTGATGCCTGGTCCAGGCAAGGGCATCTTCATGCAAGATAATGCCACGGTGCATACAGCGCATATTGTATCACAGTGGCTGGATGGCACAGGCTACACATACATCAAGGACTGGCCACCATACTCCCCAGACTTGAATCCCATCGAGCACGTTTGGAGGAGGCTTAAACAACTCTTTGGACAACAGCATAGTGCCTTGCGGCACTCCACCAGAGGTCCGGCTTACATTCAGGCACAGCTAAAAGAGGAGATTCTAAAGTTATGGCAACAAATAGATTCAGACTTCCTACAAGAGCTTGTAGAGAGCATGCCCCGGAGGATCAAGGCTTGTATCAAAGCTGGAGGCTACTACACTAAGTACTAGAAGTCATAGAGCGATAGCTAATCATTTGGGTGTGCTACAACTTTTTGAAAGTGCTCGCGAAGGTGGTCGAATTCGGGATGTCCGGAAACTTTTGTCAAGGTACTGTATGTAGCAAAGATATGCAGATCGCAAATGCTTGAGTATGGTGTCTAACTCTTAAAATAGCCATCAGACTCATCTATCTGCTTTCAAATAGAGATAAGTAGACTTGAATCAGATCTGAAGTACACTAGAGATAGTAGAGAGACCAAGCAAGTGCGTGTTAGAGCTACTCTAATCTGCACTAGCATCTATGCAAAGTAATCTGGAGTGAGATTTACCTGCAAAACTAGTATGATTATTTCCAAGAAGGATTGTAGCTTGCATATATGCAATTAGTAGCTTAACTAAGTACTAGCAGACAGTACAGACCCTAGGCTATCATTTTAAATGTGTCTATAGCTATCAAAACAATTATAGGTTGTGCAACATAGTTTACTATCTATCAAGTTTTAGAATGATGTGCACAAAATATTGTTGCAGTCTACATGTATAAAAGCAGATCAAACATACTTTAACTAGGCTAGAATCAAAACTCAATTATTATATTACTATTAGACATGGTAAACCGACCGAGATCCAGGATCCCGGTTAGTAAAATTTGGTGAGCAAAGCTGCAAGCTTTGTCTTGTATTCATAGATACATTACTTGATTGAGTGACATATCGTGCTCTATATTTCCTGAAATGCTTCTCTGGTCACCAGATTTAGCAATATAAGCTGCGCAACTATGAGCAAAACAGTGAGAATCCAGCTGCAAAGTCGTGGTTTCAGCTGAAAGGTCGAGCAGAACAGTCGTGATTCAATCTGCAAAGTCATGATTCAATCTGCAAAGTCGTGGTTTGAGCTTAAAAGCTGGCATCCTAGCTGCAACGTTGTGAATCTGGCTGCAGAGAATAGCTGTGGTGACTATGATGCCTTTAGAGTGTACAAACAGGATATGTTGTCACCAAATCTTTGACTATTGTTATGCTCAACTGCAATGGACGCAGACCATACTGGGTTCAAGATCAAGATTACTGTTAGAAACATTTGTAGACAAAGCTAGACATGGTAAACCGACCGGGTCCCGGTCCGGGATTTTTCTCCGGTACGGTTCACCGTGCCGGGATCCCGACACGGTGTTTTGAACCGTACCGTACCGGGATCCCGGTATAATCACGGTTCATTGCAGTCGAGCATAACAACAGTCGAAGATCTGGTGACAACATATCCTGTTTGTACGCTCTAAAGGCATCATAGTCACCACAGCTATTCTTTGCAGCTAGAATCACGACTTTGCAGCTAGGATGCCAGCTTTTGAGCTCGAACCACGACTTTTGGACCACAACTTTGCAGTTAGAATCTCAGCTTTCGAGCTCGAATCACGACTTTCGAACCACAACTTTGCAGCTAGAATCTCAGCTTTCGAGCTCGAATCACGACTTTGCAGCTAGAATCTCAGCTAGAATCTCAGCTTTCGAGCTCAAACCACGACTTTTGTAACACGACCTTGCAGCTAGAATCTCAGCTTTCGAGCTCGAATGACGACTTTCAAAACACGACTTTGCAGCTAGATTCTCAGCTTTCGAGCTCAAATCACGACCTTGCAACTAGAATCTCAGCTTTCGAGCTCAAATCTCAGCTTTCCTGCTCGAATCTCAGCTTTCCAGCTCGAATCTCAGCTTTCCAGCTCGAATCTCAGCTTTCCAGCTCGAATCTTAGCTCTCCAGCTCGAATCTTCAGCTCAAACCACGACTTTGCAGATTAGATCACGACTTTGCAGCTCGAATCACAACCTTGCAGCTTGAATCTCAACTTTGTCCCCTTTTTTGCTCGAATCTCGACTTTGCAGCTGGGTTTCCACTGTTTTGCTCGACCCACGACTTTGCAGCTGGATTCTCACTGTTTTGCTCATAGTTGCGCAGCTTATATTGCTAAATATGGTGACCAGAGAAGCATTTCAGGGAATATAGAGCACGATATGTCACTTAATCAAGTAATGTATCTATGAATACAAGACAAAGCTTGCAGCTTTGCTCACCAAATTCTATCAACCGGGATCCCGGATCCCGGTCGGTTTACCATGTCTAGACAAAGCTGTGCTCTTGTCTGGAATTCATAGATATGTTCCTTGCTTGAAAGAGTGACATGTTAGGCTGTTTCATTTCCTGGAATGCTTCACTGGTCACCACAACTATATACCATAAGATGAGTCAAGTTGTGACTTGAGCAAAACAGGGGTAAAGCCAAGATCTTATTGCAGAATTGTGAGTTGAGCAAAACAGGGATAATCAAGCAAAACAGTGAAAATCAAACAAAACAGTAGCTAAAGTTGCAGATTGAGCAAAATAGATAGAATCCAGCTGTAAAGTTGTAATTTGAGCAAAGCAGGGATAAAAGTTGTGATTTGAGCTGCAGAGCTAACATCATAGCTGTAAAGAATAGCTGTGGTAACTGTAATGTCTCTAGAACGCACAAACAAGATATGTTGTCACCAGATCTTTGACTATTGCGATGCTTAGCTACCGTGGCACTTGTACAATACAGATTAATAGTATATACCGTGATTATACTGGAATCCCGGTATGGTACGGTTTAGGATACCGTACTGGAATTCCAACACAGATTTTAACACGGTATTTTGTCTCTGGCACATTCTGGATGGTTTACTATGTTTATATATAAACAAAATTTCACCATAGCCAAGATCATCTGGAACTTTAGATATTAATTTACATAACATATCAAATTTATATTCATGTAACAGCTTTCCTGCACTCAAAAGTCAAAGTACAAATTGACAGTTTAACTCATAATTGTAAAGCGCTGTTATTTGTGCAATACTAAAGCTATAGTTCCAAATTTTTCAATAGGTAGCAAGTTATTATAGCAAAACTCTTATTTTTTTGATGATAATCACTATAGCATTTGAACTGTAGCGTTTGTCAAATACAGTTATGCATCAAATATAATCAGCCGCTCAAAGTTTACTATATAGAATACTTATGATAAGTTCAAAAATTGTGGCATGTACACCAATAGAACACGCTCTGGCAGACTACTGCTATTGTCTTCTGTAGCTGCAAGAGCTTTAAAACGCTCTGCTACTGAATCTTGAAACAAAAGAAGGATTTCTTTGGCTGAAATTGAATCACTAGTATCTATGGATGAATCTATCACAGCAAACAGCTATCTTGAATTAATTCAATCTACTATCATAGAGATACTTGATCTAATGCCTGGAAGTCTAGGAGAGAGCATCTTTATGTACAATAATGTCACAATACACAGCGTATATTGTATCACTGTGGCTAGATAGCACAGGTTACATATAAATCAAGATTTTGCCACTACACTTGGCAGAATTGAATGTCATTGAGTATGCTTCGGAAAGACTCAAACAATCCTTTAAACAACAGCATAGTATCTTATTGGACTTTATCAGAGAGCCGGCTCACATTTGTCATGATACTGTAGTTATGACTGATGCTATAGCAAGGAAAGCTTGTGGCAACTGATCTCTATGTGCTGACAGCTAGTATCAAATATGCATTCAATGTAACTAGTGTAAAAGGCACTATAAGTCAGTGCAGAAAGCACTATAAGTTAATGTAGAAAGCACTCTAAAATAGACTTAAGCCACAGAGTGAAAATAGCCTATATGGTTGCATATGTAATCTTAAAAACTTTATGATAAAAAATTAAACTTTAATTTCTCAGTATAGGCAAAATTCTGAATACATACAAATTTAATGTGCCAAACACAAGTATTTTAACATTTATTTCTAGCTATTAGCACAATCTAAATAGTGTAATCATTGGCCATCATCCTTAGCTTAGCACCTAAAATGACATATGTTTAGACTTATAGATCTTTATTCTATAAATAATGTTCTGACATTAGGTAGTAGCTGAAATTGATGGCATTTCATAGCATGATTTGCTGATACCTGTGCCATATCTGCTAAGGTCAGATAGATGTGTTAGATGACTCTACAGTTTGACTGTTCAAGGGCTACTCTGTTTTCAGAGCTAAAGATTATGTCTATTTTCTCCAAAGACCTTTAGACTTATAGAAACTTGTACTGGAAAGGTATCTGCACTTTTATAGAGATTTGAGATGTTGAATTACATGTAATGATCGACCTGTAAAGACAAGGTACCACAAATAGTCCGTGATTTTTATATGATTTAGAATCTCAAGCATGTATAAAATGGAGCATTGGTTTTACTGTTGTAGATTTCCTATAAGGATCAATAGAAATTTTTCCCACAATCATAGCGGTCTGTCAGCATGCATCTAAAGAGCTCGGTGGCTTCAAAGAGATCTAAGGAGCACTGGAACAACATGTAACCAAAGTTCATTGTCGATGGTTTAGATCCATCGCAAAGTGGTGCGGTCAAATCTCATTTGTAGCGAGCGCTGTAAGTACAATACCATTCTTTGCGAAATATTTACAAGCCGTAATCTTAATTATATACAGCGTCAGTCATGCGAATGCATGATTTGTCGCATTATCATACATCTCAAATTGCAGGCCTGTAATTGCTTGCTGCGACCTTAGTAGCAGAATTCTGTCAGTTCTTGTAACCTCGTGTACTGGCACTCCACAATTGTGCATCAAGCACAATCAGCACTCTGAAATTTATCAAGTATGATACTCTATCGAGCAAAAGATTCATCGTCCTCAGCTCCAATGCAATCTACACTCCGAAAATGGCACTATTTCGCAATCGTATATTCTAGAACAGTCAGAGAGCATCTCATCGTGTACCAACTTTCTTACGTCTGGTCAGACCCGCAGCCGCCACAGCATGCTTTGATTCTCTTTGCCTTTCAAGTATTCTTCTGTCAACGAATGATTGTGCATCTCCTGATTTGCGCATTCGTAGCACCTAGAAGTTACTAAAGTTCCGGACGTAACGTATTTTACTTACCCGAAGCATGATGTCCTCACTATTGCTCATCACCCTTCTTTGTGCCAATTTCTTTTCCCGCACTGATTTTATGGTGCCGAGATTGTAAGCCTTTCGATGAATTGGATCAACATGAGCGGCCCGATGTTTTGTGCTCATCACACTCATTCGTTCACATTCTTGCATGAGCTGGGCAGTTTCATCGAAGTAGAAAAAGCGTATTGACAGGATTTCGTGGTACTGAAAGGTCTGCAGGTCCTCCTCTGAAAGGCCTCCGCCATCTCCGGCAAAGGTGTCTTTCAGGAAAGCGAGCCATTTGTACACAATGTCGACTTCTTCTTCACTAAGAGAACTCTGTACACCTTTCCTCGTTTTATACAGTGGAGGTACAATGAGGCTCTCGATAGCTGACAAGACGTAACCCCAAAGTTTGTTCAATACGATCACGAAAGCGTTGCGATTGAGGTAATTGTCAAGCGTCTTGAAATTGTCATCAAGATATTGCATGAGTGGCTCGATCGGAGCCTCCATTTCTTGATTTGACAGGATTGTTTTGTTTCGTTCTAGTGCAAATTTCGAAGTACCAAGACTTGCCTTGTTCAGTAGAACCTTGGCAGTTTCAAGGGTAACATCTATACTGGGCGTTTTGCTGACCAAAGATTTCACCCTTGAACGTGTGAGGAAGAACAATATGACAGGACTCATTTTATTCACGATGAGCCGACTCATGTCATTTTCAACGACTTCTAAACTTCTGAATGCACGAGAGAAATAGAAGATTGCTCCATCCGTTTCAAGTTCCATGGTGATTTTGAGATGCAAGACGCCCTGTGTGTCCAAGTCAATAAAGAAGTCCTTGGCTATTTGATCGTCGAAATACCTTGGGTCGAGCTTGAAGTAGCACCGACCGCAAATGTCGTGCTCGCCATTAGTATCCCGATCCCAAACAGTAGCTGCTAGCCACAAAGGCTCAGAGGTGCGAACTTCGAATGTCTCATTCCACAGTGGATTTAAATCGCTGTGCATGGTGCGAGTCTTGCCAAGACGACGACCTTTGTGATCGCTCAGGACTGTATATGGGTCACTGTTGCCATCGGAATCGCAAGAAGCTAGATCTTGAGCAGAGACAACTTTAACGAAAAATAAGACACCGTGTCCAGGTTTCCACTTGTCCTTTGGTCCTTCGTACCTTTCGAGGATGTCACAAATGGAAGCAGAATTGATGTTGTGTTCTAGATGATCGAGATGCGACTTGGCCCACTCTATATTGTTCAGCATGACGCAGGCACCACTAGAGATGTGAAAGTTCTCGACAGATTCCTTCTTGACGATAGCATCTCTAGCTCTCGCAATCAGTCTCGATTGAAATGATTCTGGAATCATGTCACTACTGACTTTTTGACTATCCGAAAGAGCGCATTCCGTGGAGAAAAGTTGCCAGAGGGTAGATGAGTACTCTTTTACTGCCTCGCTAAAAATTTGTGCCAAGGATGTCATGAATTTGGCTGACCAATAGACGTCAGGCCAGACCAAGTCACGTAAAAATTGTAAATGCTGGTTGAAGGACTTGAAAAGAAGCACGATCGACAGACTATTGAGTTGACCATCCGCTTGCGTATCTTCGACCGCAAATGTGTCCGTGTCAAGCGCCCTTGATACCATAGCTACGATAGTAGTATGAGCCTGTTGCAACCATCGAAGCACAAAAGGTCGAAAGAAGAGATCCACGTTGACCGGCGACTCAAAATCTGGGACTTCTTGCCGCAACGTCATATGAACCTTGATAATCTCCCGGTATAACGAAAACATATCTTCGATAGCAAATTCGGCGTTTTGTGATTTAATATTGCGATAGCATTGCTCCAACAATGGCTTCAGATCATAGAGGAATTGTTGTAGACATACTCTGAGGTAGATTACAGGAATGCTGATGACGTCCAGAATGGGTTGTGAAAATCTCTTTCTGAATCGCTTGACTTCATCTTCAAGTGTTTGGGAGAGCTTGACGATATGTAAGACTTCCAGACCGTCTAAGGAACAAAGCTTCTGACGAAGGTCCCTGTATGCTTTGGCGGCCACGAGTTCAATTCCCTTTTCCAACTCGTCGAACATTTCGGCAATACCCGATGCGCCCTCCAAGAAGTAAGTATCTGAGTAGATATGTTCGTCCAAGACAGTAAGTGCTCTGGTATCCACTTTCGCCGTAAAAACTTTCTGCAGATCCGCATAGAGATCGCGAAATAGGCACTCATTTAGTGCAATCAAGGACTGTTGATGTATGTGCACGAGCTCGCGAGTCAGCTCGGAATTTTGCAACCATCCATCAACTTTCACTTGCTTGAAGGCGTTGTCCAAGTCTTCGATGTGTAGATTGTTTTGTACGAACTCCGCAGCACATACTGAGAGAAAGGTGATGTTATGTGCCGTCATTGATATTCTCCAGTAAGTGCGAATCTGTGTCAACAAGTCCAAGGACTTCTTACTCAACAGGACTGGTTCAGACAGGTCCGACTCGTCTACTGGCTCAACAGTCGCCTGCGATTCGTAGCGAAGACATTTATACACTAGAAACTTATAGCTAAGCAAGGGATTAGTAGGCGAGAACATCAAAGGTGCGCTCGTGCGGCTGGGATCAGAAACTGATCTCAGGCTAAAAGTAGACATTCGCTTTGACATCTCAGAAGTGTTCGTGTCAGAGTAAGTTGAATCCCGGCGATCGTGGTGCGAATGGGGCCTCTGCTTTGCAATTTCATCCATCGGACCGAATTTAGGACGAACGCTAGCCAGGTTATGGTTCTCGCTAATCAATTTGTGCACCGAACGAGTGAGAGATTGTATCTCTTCTTGCCGCCACTTCAAGTAGGACTCATCAGAGAGGAACGCCGTGGCGATATAAGCAGGCACTCTCTCAGACTGTATGTCGTCAAGACGTAGTTTCAGCTCATAGAGGGCAGCCTCCTCAGTACAATCGGACTTGACAGCATCAATCAATTCTTGCATTTCCGAAATGCTGAGCTCAAATACTTTCTTCAATTGCAGCAACAAAGGGATCGTGTTGATATTGCATTCGATATTGTTGAGCTCAATTTGAGCGGTGCCCTCAGCTCCGGAGGGCGTAGCACTCGTCGTCAACATCGTAGCATTACGTAGCAATTGATTTTCGTACTCAGAAAGCTTTACAACCAGGTCCGAATCGCTATTGGCAAGTTTATGGGTCTTGAGTATATGTAGTATTAGTCGGATGAACCTAGCAACGTGCTGATCAACTGTTTGCTTCAAAATTTCATCTGTCAAGCTTTTCTGAAGCTCTCCTGTTGATTTGGAAACAAACATCAATATCAGATCTTCGATTTTTCGACTGTCCTTGATTGTTTTTTGGAAGACCTCACTGGTGTAGTATCCATAGAAAACCCCAAACGTGCTTCTGAGTTGAACTTCGTCGTACAGGGGATCCTGTCTCATGACGACGCGTTTTAGTGCTAATTCTAATTGTGGAATCAGTTCTTTTGGAAACTTTTTCTTTTCCTTGGACGAAAATCCAGCACTTCCTATGATATCTGTAATAGAGGAGATAGAATGGGGCTTTGACGAAGTCGATGAGCGTGCCGCGCTGTCGCCTTGATGCGCTCGATCTGTTCGGGGATATTTCGTCCGTTTGCTGAGCTTGTAAACGAGTATAATGACACGACAGGAGCAACGAATGACCTCGTCTGTTCCGATCCCTGTAGACGCATCCGTGCTTTTGATTTCGTTACGCTTCCTGGCAGATGAAACACTCATGCGTCGTGCTCAATGATGATACAAGATGTCCAGTTGAGGCAGAGTCTTCTTTGGCCTTCAGTCTCAGCTCTCGAACATCAAAGCATCGACCTCTGTAACTTGCAATAAGTATGATGCACAAGAATGTCGGATCGCTTTTTGCTTGAGTCGCGCATTGTCATCGTGTCGTCTAGGAAAATTGCCCGGAAGATTTATTGTCGCAATGCAAGGCACAGAGATAGTGCTATAGCTGGGAATACCGTCATCGAGTATAAGTTGATAGGTACCTCAGCATTAGTCGCATATGAAGCCAGACATACACGATATGTTCCGCAGTACCAACGAACCTGAAGTGCAATAAGCAGAAATGATGCACAGATCTCCACAGCGACCCGGCACTTCCGAACACTAATAGCACTCTATTGAGGGCGTGCTTGACTCGGACGCCATCGCAGCTGCAGCTACCCAAGCAGGTATAGATGTTGTTTGGCTGTGCGAACGCGCAAAGACAACGATGAATACATGTGAGCAAGATGATAAATCGTCGTCTTATGACACTACCTATTTATAAGAATGTAAATAGCTCTGCTAAATAAGACTGCGCATTTAGCAAGAACGGATTAAGGATATGAAAGGCCACCATCCAGGCAATTGGAAACAGAGCCACGAATGAAGTGATCTGATATGGTTGTGGAACTGCAAGACCAAGTGCAAGCATGCCGAGCACGATCACCAAGCACGTTACGAATATCGTCCGGTACTTTCGCCAGATGAGAGGTGTTTCTTCCAGCAAAGTTCTTGTCGAAACAGATTTAGCAGTCGAACCCCATGACATGCTACGTCCCAGTAAATGTTGGATTAGTGCTCGGCTGACATGCATGCTCATCCCTTGGAAAAATATGATTGGAATCCAGAAATTCCTGAGTGACTCGCCGGCCGCCTTGGAAAGACTTCGTTCTCTAAGTCTGTAGCGAGCAATCGGAATTACGAGCAGATCATGTATACCGAATATGACACAGACTGCGACCATGATGCCGAACTGGTCGACGTATGCTCGGTCGATGCTATTGTAGAACCAGCCAAATACAAAATAGTTGACGATACAGTATATCCATGTAAGTCCTATAATCCAATATGTCCACATATAAAACAGGGAAGAACATTTCGCAGCCAGCGGAATACTCTTGCTCCGTAGGAAGTGACTAATGGTATCTGTGAATGGACCTTTTCTGAACCACAATCTGAAAGGATTGAACATCAATTCGGAACAACCCCAAGCGTACTTTGTCCAACGTGATATTTCGTCATAGACAGTGATCGAGACACCCTCGAGCCACTCCCCTTCGTCGTATGTGGCCATTCTCGTAGCATAGCCGGCGGTCTGCATCCTTAGTGCAAGCTCGAAGTCCTCGGACACATGTTCCTCAGACCAATAGCGCACATCGTACTTATCCACTACTGGACTGACCTCCCGCACCGCGCTCCACCTAAGAAAGGCGTTGTGTCCCAAAAAAGGACATAAGTCTCCGCCGGCTACGGTGTACCGTATGCCAAAGAAAATCATGTGTATGAAGTGCGCCATGCCGAGCTCGAAGAAGTCGCCGGACACGATAAGGGCTTCTGCAGTGTGTTGAATAATGCCCGTCTCAGGCGAGTCCCGGAATTCTATGACAGCATCCAACATACAATCCACCGGCACACGGGTATCGCAATCAATGATGAGAACTATGTCACCGACAGAGAGATCACCGCCACATTGATCCACGTATGTACGACGCGCGAGGACTGTCTCACGAGCTGTCTCGTACTCTTCAATCACTCCATCCAGGGTCTTAATTTTCTGATACTCATCTTCAATCTCAGCACCAAGATTCAGACAATGGTTTAGATTAGAGGCCTTCTTGAACAGTCCTCGGCGCAAGTAGCCATCCTGTTTGTGTGGCCGTCTAGCTGTCCAAGCCACAGCGTTGGCTGAGTAATACTCGAGACGAACAGCCTGCTCTTCGTCGGATCGGAGCTGGCCTCCATCATCAGAGATCAAGAGATTCGCACTTCCACCTTGAGCTTCATATGTAGCAATTGCAGCTCGACAGGATTGAATTGTGGGGTCTATGACGTCCCACAGGTCTTCCTTGTACACCGGACAATGAATCGTAACATGAGGTAAATCTTTGCGAGCAATTGTAGTCTTAGGTCGAGTATAGGAATAGAATTTCGAATTTGTTTGCAGATGCGTGATCGGTCCAATAAGCTGGAGAATACTGGCAGCAATTATGCTGAGAAAGAAAGCCGTGAGGATGCATACAAGCGGAATATACAGCACGTACGCAACGTGTATGTATTGCTTGCTCTCGACAATTTCTTGCACGACAGACTTTAAGATGGTGCCTGTCAACAGGCCCATAATCACGAATGTCATGGCCACAGTGATTGGCCACATGAGCTGTGTCTCCCGGTTAGTGATTGAGGAAACTGTGGCTTCCTCGTCATCGACTTCCTTCTCACCTAACGTTGTGGAACCCTTCTGTACACAGCCATCAGAGCCAAAGACCGAATAATCCAGTAACTTCTTCTTTTCTGAGAAGACCAATTTTGTGATATGCTCATCCCACTCTCGAGCATACTCATTGAGCGTTGATGCATCATCGTTCCAGATGATGGCCCCACCAAGTTCTTTCACGAAGCATATTCCGCGGACCTGCATAACATCATAAGCTGGAAAAGGTAATACGTTTTCAACGAGCTTGTTGAGCGAGCCTCCCAACACGATTGTCCGTGCCATAGGAGGCGCGCTTTCCATCAGTGCCCTCGTCACGTCGGTACACATGATCATGGCTGCATCACAGTTCAATCCTTGCGCTACTAGCTCCAAGGCAGTCTGCTCCTGACCCAGTGGCCGGGATACGTAGGTATTTACTGCAGATCGAATTGTCATAAGCTGTATATTGTGTTCCTCCTCATCAATATCGAACCAGTCGTTGCCTTCCGCGATCTCGAACAAGTGCTCCAGCATGAGATCCGCCTCGTCGATACCCGCCATCCAGGAATCAGAGCCTGTCTCCGGCTGGAGCAGATTGATCTCCTCATCGAGCGCCTTTGCTATCGACCTACTCCTAAGTGTTGATGAGCGTTCGGAGCTTGGAGCGACGTAATTCTCTGTTGCTTTTCTGATAAAGCTCGTCCAGCCCATTTTTCGATTAGTCGAAGAAAGTTAGATTACCCGCGACCCAAGATTTCTCAGTATTCAAAGCGCTGCTTTTCGTTGTAGAAGGTGGTCCACGCAAAAGTGGTCAATAACGAGCGATCTGTCCTATAGAGTGACCTCCGGATGCGTAGATTGATTTTGGTCCTGTACTATTGAACTATTGCATAGCGAGACTTCCTTTGCAGATGAATTTACTTGCCAGATACATGACGAGATGCTGGCATAGAATCATGGGTTGTTTCGCTGCATCATGTATGCACACGTAACACAAGGACTGACCTAAAAAAGGAAGTGACTTTGTGCGAGGACTCAGGCGTCATGAGCCACGAAAGCCATGGTGTCGCACACAGAAATTCTGAAACTCGTGGCTGGCGAGACTTTTGTCCCTCGAAGTGTCAAAGTGCCGGAACTTGCCCACCCGTGGACCTTGAGCCTCCTACGATCAGTGGACGCTGCCCCAATTGCACCCGTGGCCGGGCTGATTAGAAGATTTCCGTTCTGTCAATGCATAAGCCACAATTGGCGGATCTGCGAGTGCAAAAGACCTCGGGAACCTCAAAGGTTGACCATCAAAGCCTCACTGAGGTCGATATCCTTAAGCTTGTGTATCGGTGCACTACAAAGGCCCAGCTCTAGATCTGTAACTGGTCATGATCATGTCCATGTGCTGCATGGGGTTTGTCCAGAGATCTGTGCACTGGTCAGCAGCTGCAGGCATAGCGATCTGTAGCTGCACAGCCATGTGTCAAGGTTAACGTTAACGTTAACGTTGTTGACACGAACATCGATTTGCAAGTCTGATGATCTGCGCGATTTGCGCTCGCATGATACAAAGCACTAATTTTCACCACAACGACAATTTAGCATGATCGGGCCACGAGACATAATGAATTGACGCAATATACAATACTGAAATATATATATATTCATTGTTATAACAATAGTTACAGCAGATTCCTGCTGGAAAGTGGTGCGAATGAGAAGTCTGAGGCTCGCATGGTTCGAGTCGACACCGAAACGTCTATAATCGTTTGTAATTCCCATAGGTGTCGATATTGCCGAGCCCATGTGCTTGGTTCCCTAAAGCCAACAACTTGTTCTTGAGATAGGCGGTCTGTGATGACAACCACTTTTGAAGTCGCACTACAGTACCCTTGAATTCAGCTTGCCACTCAGACGCATAGGAATTTGAATTCAGGGCGAAGGGCATGATGACATGCATTATCATCATGAACACCAGTGGCCCATTAGAAGTCAGACCTAATATTTGCCATTTGACGGGAACAGCCACAGCTAAAACGACTTGTAGTGCAGCCAGAACGCCGATCAGGGTGTATACCCACTTGAAACGTGACCAGATCTTTGGTAGCTCAGACAGAAATGTTCCCGACTCCACAGATTTGGCTGTTGCTCCCCATTCCATTTTTAAAGAGAACATATGAGCTACAAGTGCATATGACAGGTGCATTGAGATTCCACCAAGGAATATGATCAAGAGCAAGGACCATTTGACATTGTCGTAGAGATTTTCCCAGAACCTGCCCTCCCGTGCTCGATAGCGTATCAACGCATTCGTAACAGGACCGACTACATTGAAGACCAGTAAGACCGAGATGAATACACCAAAGCCTTCATTGTAGAATGCCCAGCCTGCTCCCAGTTTCCAACGTCCCCAACCAGTCGCGAAGAGATTAACGACCAAGAGCGGCCATAACGCCATAGCATAGTAAGTCCCGATATAGAAAATCATCGTCACTTTTGAGTAGGAGTTGAGATCACTTTTTAGAAATGTTCGGAAAATCTTCGTGATGGGTCCTTTCTTATGCCACTCCTTGAGCGGGTTGAAGACCAATTCGCTACAACCATAAGCATACTTCGACCATCGATTCAGCTCGTCGTAACAGGTGAGAGAAACACCTTCTTCGAACCCTTTCTTGGAATAAGTTGCATAACGGGAAATGTATCCTAATCCTTGAAGTTTCAGACTCATCTCGAAGTCCTCGGATACATGTGCTTCTGACCACCACTTTTGACGTCCGTCGACTTGATCATTGTAGGCGACCTGTTGTAAAGCGGACCATCGTAGGAAGGCATTGTGCCCCACGAATGCAGCGGTATCTCCAGCCGCTGTGGCGAATTGAAGTGAAAAGTAGATGCACCTTGTGAAGTAAGAAATGGCATTCTCCCAGAAATCAAAGGACACCTGCATGACTCCTGAATCGTGTTGGATGATAGCTACTTGTGGTGCATGTGTGAACTCAGAGGCTGCATCCAAGAAGCAGTCTGTGGGCACTCGAGTATCGGAATCAATGATCAGGATGAGTTCACCGATACGTATATTGCCAGCTGCCCAACCTTGATGTCCACTAGTCGCCTTCTCTTGATCAAGGACTTGTTCGAGGGCCGCCTGGTAGGCCTCGGTCTCGTCGTCATCAGTCCAACCCTGACCGCGCTCGATCAATTCTAATTTTTCTTCGATGCGTAACGATATATTCATGGCAAAATTCATGTTCGATGCTTTTTTGAATCTCCCGGCGCGAACAAAACCGTTCACGCCATGTCCGGGCCGTGCCACCCAACCGATACTGTTCTGCGCATAGTATGCCATTCTGACACGTCTTTCCTCCTCGGCAATTAGTTGTAGACCATCATCGTTCACGAAGATTGAGGCAGTCCCTCCTTGTTTCTCGTATGTTGAGATAGCCTTCTTCAGTGACTCGACGGTAGGGATGATGACGTCCTTCAGATCTTCCTTATAGACCGGGCACTGAATGGTAATATGTGGAAGATTTGTCTTGATCCGTATGGGTAGCTTGCAAGAATAGTGCTTTGAATTCTCGAACATATGGCCTATTGGTCCGATACAGTTCAGTACAGCGACGACTAGCATGAGTGTGAAAAAGCCAGTGAACACAAATTGAGCTGGAGCATATAGAAGAAAGGCGAAACGAAACCATGTGCCAGTATACAAAGATCCATATACAATTTCCTTGACACCAAACATGATGATGAGAAAATTGATCAGAATTGCAGCGGTAACCATGAATGGTAAGAGGGTCTGCACGGGACGATCTCCATCGAGATTTTGATGCTCCGAATCAAAGTCGGTCAGTGTAACCATTGTTCTCCAGCTGTCCTTTTGCTTGGCGCCTTGTGACCACATTTTGTTTACAAGATGTTCTTCAATGGTGGCTGCGAAAGGGATCAATGTCTTCGCGTCATCAGCCCAGACCAGAAGATAGTTCTTTTCCCGAATGAAGGCTGCATACTGATGACGGCGCACATACTTGAGTGACTCGAGACTATCGATGATTTGAATATGGAGGCTGTCGGCAAGCACCACAGCATCCATGTGGAGTGGTACACTGGTCAAGAATTCCTCTACCAATCCGGAACAGATGGTGATTACAGCCTCGGGTGCAAGAGCTTTGGCGATCGCGTACAACGTATCGTCGTTCGGTGCCGGAGGGTAGCAGGCATAATCAAGATGCGAACGAACGGCAACCAGTGAGGACTGCTGATCCCACAACTCGAACCATTCATTCTCGTTACAGGTATTGTACATGAACTGAAGCATCTCCTGAGTCTTCGTCGACCATTCGGGTGAAAACAGCTCGGTAAGTCGCACATCTACATTGTCCTTGATGAGCTTCTCCTTCTCCTCAGCCGAAAAGACTTCGGCATCTGTATTCTCAGCAAGTTCTGGATTGCCACTGACAGAGGATTGTTGACGAGGTTTTTTTGCAAAGAGCCCCATGCCAGTTGTCGGCCGCGCTACAATGAAGTCCTTTACTTCACAATTCACAAAATCGAAGAATAGTGATAAGAACCAAGTTGTGGGCGAGAGGCGACGCCTTAAGATATTGATCTAAATAACGTTTGTGCTAGTGTTTCATAAAGCTCTCTCGTAGTCGGTATTAGACTGTTGAGCAGACTTGAAGCGACCACTGCGCAAGAGAGTACCATTCGTGTCGATAGTGAGGGAATTGTCAAGGTTAGCATGAAACGCTTGACTTGGTAATGGAGTCCACGACCTGTGGCTTTGTCTATGTTCGGCCAAGTGAGCTACGATTGTGCGCCTGAGTCCACGCTCGTGTGCAGGTGGCTCATGAAGAGCTGACTCGGAGGCTGACATGAGTCAACAGGGCACGGGAAACCTATTCTCGGAACAACAGAATTTGCCCAATTTCGCTCGTAGTTGAAATGTCTGGTGGTCACCATGCATTGTGATGAGGTGGGAAGCCGGGATCGGAGAAAAGAGAAAAAAGAAAAGGGACGCACGCACGCACGCACCAGCCTTGGGGTCTGATCCTGAGCTGCAGCCACCCAGCCAACGTCCTCGTCTGTGCAACCCACGAAAAGATCTGGAGGAGCTTTCATGGTTCTTGTCGCTGATAGGCGGTCAAGCAGATCTCAGACAACGACAAATCCTATTCAGCCACTCAACAAGAGCCGACCAAATGCTCATGCAGCTCATCCTGCACTACCTACCGTAGCTCGCACAATCTTCCGGTATACGTAACACAATAGAGAGTCGACGTCCTTCTTGAGTACCTTCTCTGTCGTTGCATTCGCACGCACACACACACACATACACACCGCTCAATCTGATCTCATGCTCTGCTAAAGTACGATTGCAGCACAAAATATACGACTAAGCTTGCAGCGGCTAACGTGTCAATAGTCGCATTCTCTCCTGTTGCCTGTTGAGACCGTCCGAATTGAGCCTCAGCATGTCAGGCTTAGGGCTAATCGGCGATATCAATACGATGCAAGAAACATTCTCAGACAACAGAAATCGCCGTCGATCTGTGCGCAATCCCTTTCTGAAGGACACGCGTGAGAAGGAGAAAGCACGTCTTAGGACCAGGCCACAGCAGAGTTGGGGACAAGTCGCAGACAAATATTGGCTCGCCATTCCACCCACTAGAAGAGAGAAGTGGTCTTCGTGGATCGTATGGTCAGGGATGGTTGTCGGAGTGCTCATCGCTCTCGGATTCGCTATTGGAGGCTATTTTGAATCCGTCACACCAGCTACTTGTAAACTTTTCGATGATGATTTTAGATACGGCACTATAGACCCAAATCTTTGGCGATACGAGATTTCGACTGGTGGAGGTAACGCAGGTTCTTTTGAATGGACGACCAGCTCCACAGAGAATGCATTCGTCGAGAATGGTCAGCTACACATCCGTCCGACACTCGTAGAGAATTACCCAGAGGGTACAGTTCTTAATCTTACTTCTGATGGGACTTGTACTGACCCCTACTTCTGGTGTTCGATGCAGCAAAACTCCACCGCAGGACAGACCATCAATCCGGTCAAGTCTGCCAAGCTTTCGACTAGGATTTCTATGCAGTACGGATCGGCACAGATCAAGATCAAATTTCCCAAGGGCGATTGGATATGGTCTCAATTACAATTGAACCCGGACGATGAATTTTACGGCTCCTATCCAGCGAACGGTCAGATTGTGCTAGCGCAGACGAGAGGCAATTCGTACAAATATTCGCAAGGCGGAAACGATAATCTAGATTCATTTCTGGCATACGGACCAGATGGCTTCATCGGACTTGGTCAAACACTCGGGGCGAACAAAAAGCTCAAGTTCACAGATTTGACTGATGGCTTCCACGTTATTGGTATCGAGTGGACGCCAAAACACATTCGCACATGGATGGACGACCCGGTCAACACTATCCTTTTGGCCCAATGGAACAAGTTCGGAGGTTTCTGGAACAAAGGGCAGTTTCAGAAAAGCATCTTTTCTGGTGTATTCGATCCTTGGTCTGTTGCCTATCCTTCCCTCGCTGCGCCGTTCGATAGGCACTTCCACTTGACGTTGCAAGTCGGAGTTGGAGGCATGAATGGAATCTTTGATGTTGATCAGCCATGGCAATTACAAGAAGGTCGAGATACCGCGCTGACGGAGTTCAGAGCAGCGAATACAACCTGGTATGAGCAGTGGCCGACAGGAGATGAACGAGATATGATTATCGACTCTGTTACCATGAGACAGCAGTGTGTCGTCAAACCGACGAATTATAGAGACACGAGTACACGATGGACTGGCATTGTATATTAGCGCTGAGCGTCAGTTTAAGTTACATATTTTATTTCACAGGCATTGAAGCGATTTTGCGCTCAGATCTAATTTGAGGTCTCAGACATGTAGATTTAGGCAATAAAGCAATCGGGCTGCAAACAACCAAGGTAACACTCCGTGCTGTTATTATGTACATTTGAAATCTAGTCGTTCATCCAGCGTGGTCACCAGCTCGAAACGACATCTATTTGAAATACATGGCAAGCACGTATTAGCAATTTCTCGAAGCTGCAATGTCATGCGCTGGAAAGAATTGGGAAATCAGAATGTCTTGCACGTCTTCCACATCTTGACACTGTCAATCACGAGGTCTGGTTGTGTCCATGTAGGATACCACTGAGGTTGAGCCGCCTTGAACTCGTTCATCGCTTGGTCCCTTGTCAGACCATTGCTCCATGGCTTATTCCCGATACGGTCGGCAAAGTAGCCGTTTGTGCCACCGACTGCAACATTGAGGATGAGATAAAAGTCCTGGTCAAAGGGAGTCGCCTTGCTACCGCCATACCAAGGATTGACCAGGTTCGAAGCGAATTTGCCGAGATTCCAGAAGCCTGAGGAGGGAAACTTGAAGTAAGTGATCTGTGTCAATTGCTGATCAACATAGGTTCGAATGCCGTTTGGTGTCCACTCCATTCCGTACGTGTGAAAGTCTTGCGTGAGATCCTTGATGGAACTTGGATAGTGGAATCCATTGGTGGTATAGGGATACCCATCAACAGCCGAATTCGGCCCCCAATGTAGCGTGGACCCGATAGCGTTATTGCCAGCTGGAAGATGCTTCAATTTTGATGCACCAGGCGCGTTCGGATCACCACCGGACACAGTGTAATAGCTGTGGTCATTACCTCTACTCTCAGCAATATCAATCTCGCCTGATGCCGGCCAAATTCCATACTTTGAATCGACAGGCATCATCCAGATCGCAGGCCAAAGCCAGTCCCCTATGGGCATCTTCGCGCGAACTTCCAATTTTCCATATCTGATGTGCTTTGAGATCTTGGTGTTGAGTCTAGCGGACTGTACAGGTGGCAAGAAGGTTCCTGCAGTAGTGTTTCGTGTAGCCGCACAAGACACATCCGTGGTAGCGGTACATATGCCCATCGTCGTCAGATTCAAGGTCATGCCGTCCGTTTCGTCAAGCCAAGTTAAGGACGGGTGTATATGTAACTGACCGTCCTTTACATATGAATTATTTTCATATGGAGTTGTCCATTCGAATTCAGTAGTCCCGAAGCCATCCAATTGCACTTCTCTTTGCCAAATTGTCTCATCCAACCCTTGTGAGAAGTCGTCTTCCCAGTAAGGACAGAAATCTGTGGTGTCGTACGAATTCCATCCGGTGTATCCATAGATACCAACAATGATGAGTCCTAATACGAGTCCCAAAATCGGAATAGCGCTGATGGCACGATCAGATTTGCTCTTTTTTCGCTGTGTCCAAGGCATTGAAGCCACACCTGGCTCAATCCGCCTCGTCCTGAAAGGCCGAGTATAGGCAGAGGTATTAAGCACGAAAGACCCAGACTTCGAGAACCCAGACCTGATCGAGGTACCACGATAGAACCCATTGCGCTGGGACACTGGCGTTCCTGGTGCTGATGAAAGAAGACCTAAATCGGTCCTGGACTGAGAAGGTGATAAAGCTCGTGAGATGCGATACGGGGACTGTTGAGGACTAGAAGGCGCGCTGCTATCGTCAAGCAACGGAGAGGACGTCGCTGGTAGATGGGCATAGTCATTATGTGACATGGCCTTGTACGATAAATCAGGTCACGACAAGTCCCTATTGCGATTGTGTATGAATAACCTTCTCTTCGTCTTCGATCGTCCACAAATTCGGAGAACTCTTAGCTGGGGTGTCTTCAGTGAATTCACTGGGTATGCGTCAGGTACACATGTGAAGAACAGGAGACACAAGGCAGCACGCGCGCGATGAGAAGTTAGGTCGGCCTAGGTAATACGAGAATTTCCTGTTACACCAAAAACCAAGCTTGGAACAGATGAGACTATGACCGGTGGAGCGGGCTGAGAGGTCCTACCTTGTTTTGGACAAGCCAGCCTAATTTGAGACATCCATGGATCACATGAGTCAGTCTTTGCTTTTGTGGCTTGATCGGCGGTAAATCTTCCGATGTTGGTGGCTTTTCTGCTGCTGCTGGCCCATGCGATCAATTGCAGGCCATGCATACATGCATATGCATATGGTATCTAAATATTAATCGTTTATATATACACCTATATAGCTATAGCTATATCGTCACATTCATTTAGCTGTAGATGTACCATATCATGAGCCAAATGTAGAGCCGCTGCAGCAGATGCTATGATGGAACAAGCCTGCATACCGATACATACACGTACGAGCTAGCGCTGGAGACGGGAGGCCTTGAGCTTGAGCTTGAGAGCGTATTTGCACATTCGCTATAGCTATCGGCTGCAGCTGCTCAGATACCGGTGGGTCAAATGAGTGCGCAATTGCACTTCTGCAGCTGCATAGACCCCGGCCCGGGCACGCACCATGAAACCCAGGTTCGCACATAATCCGTGCAGGCCATCTCGAGCTCGAATTCCAAGGTTGGCACGTTGGTGGATGTGGCCGCGATCGATCTCACAACGTGTCGTCACTCTGTAGCTTCTCATATGCATGAGGCTGCTCGTTCTTTGGTTGCAAAGTTGTACCAATTTGTATGCTGCAGCAGGTGCAGCCCCCACCAATCAAGTACACCAATGCATATGCTATTTTAATTCCTCGTTGCTTATCGAACGAGATCATACACAAAGCAAAACGCTGCATATACATTTCAGAGATCTGGTGCAATGATCAAACGAGCTCAAATTTGAAGACATGAATTGCATGCGAGCTTGAGATTCGAATCTACCTACCTGGGTACCTGGGTGTTCGGCAGCTGCCAACCCGTGGCCATCTTCCAGGGCTGCCCACCAGAGCTGGATATCCATGACCCTTGAAAGCCGTGTACCGCATTGATCCTCCGGAACCTGCCACAGGCTTTTGGCTTTGTGGAAGCGCCACGATGTTGTCTCTGTGCCACAAATTTAGTGTCTGACGCCAGCACGGTTGCGCGCTGAAACAGCTGCAGCTGGCGGTCGATATCGATGTCGTTGCAAACCAAGGCTACCGGTACCGGTACCTACCTCGTATATGCCATTTGCTGGCTATTGTACTAAAGCTATTCACTCACGAGTTTTCGTTGATCTGTTTTCATGCAGCACGGACATTAGTGAACTGTTCACAAGAACCAACGTACAAGAATCGCTCACAGAGACTACTTGTCTGTGCCCAACAAGCGATGGGACTTCTAGGCAAGATCGGTTTCCGGAGACAAGTTCCTGCTGTACACGATGCTGGACATCCGGAAGACGAGAAAGATTTTGCGAAATCCTCAGATCTGACGCGAGAAAATGAAGCAGCTCTACGTGCCGTTCTGATGCGCGGTGAAGCAACTTTAGCTCCGTCAATCGCTTCATCAATCTATGATTTTGGCGAAAAGCACATCGAGCAAGGATATCAAAATCAGCTTATGTTGCGCCATCTATACAAACGATGTCGCAACAATGGATGGTTCAAGATGGCACGCGAAGACGAGATCAAATTGGCCCTAAGGGCCAATGGGTCTGACACTTTTGCACAATCGGCGGAAGATCTATCCAACGTACCATACCTCACTGCTCCTAGCGCGGATGAGACCAATATCGATGAGGATGTAGTAGGTCTTGTGGATATCGCTGGCTTTCTGCAATGTCAAGTGATCTTGCAAATGACGAGCAAGATTTCGAAGACGATTCTGAAACATGTACTTCCTACCGTCAAGCAGATTCCTCTAGACTCCGTAACTCAGATACAGGTACTACAGAGTCATTCAGATGTTCACAGTATGCGCAGAGCTCAGTATGCAGCTCTGATCATAGAGACTGGAAGTATGCTCGTGTGGTCCGATGATGCTTCTACACTCATTCCATTTGCTGAAGAGCTGGAGAAGAAAATGGTGAATTTGATATGGCGAGAGAAGAAGCTTAAATCTAGCAATCTTGCGAAAGACAAAGAACGAGCGATGCACAGCACAACTGTTACGGAACTTCTCGATGCTGAAGCTGGAGTGGAGATAAAACGCCAGGAACCATTCCTCCAAGCTGGTATCGTGGCATTGACCTTATGTATTATGGCGGTCTTCTATGGCACTGAAATACACGAAGTAACGTTGCAACTGCATGCCGAAAAGAATTGGATGGCAATTGGAATTGTCGTCTACTTTCCTCTCCTCTTCTTCTTTTCGGCATTCTTTGCTTATCTCGTAGCTTCCCTTATATGTCAATTCATCGGACCGATATCTCAGCTCACAGCAAACAGCAAGTATTACTCGGGTTCTGCACCCCTGATGAAACAACGAGAGGATCTCCCACACATCACTATCCAGTGTCCTGTCTATAAAGAGGATCTAGAACAGGTTCTGTCTCTGACTTTTGAGTCCGTTGCTGAAGCAATCAAAACGTATGAGCTTCAAGGAGGGACTGCATCACTTCTAGTGTGTGAAGACGGCATGCAGCTCTTATCAGCGCAAGAACGACAGCAAAGGATAGCCTACTATCGAATGCATGGAATTGGATGGATTGCTAGACCACCACATGGTAAAGATGGCTTTGTACGGGCCGGTAAGTTCAAGAAGGCCTCGAACCTAAATTACAGTTTGAATGTTGCACAGAAGATCGAAATGAAATTAGAGCAAGTCGTGCGTACAGATGATTGGTCTGATATTCTCGAACTCGCGGAGTACGAGAGATGTCTGCATGAGACCATGCAAGAACTACCCGGATGCGAAGCCGACGGTAATGTTCGCGTCGGCGAATTGATTCTCCTTGTCGATGCAGACACACGAATCCCTAATGACTGCTTCCTGGACGCTGCAACTGAATTCTATCAAGCGCCAGAGCTTGCGATCCTACAGCACACCAACGATGCGTTTCAAGTGGTGAACAACTTTTGGGAAGATTGTATGGCTCACTTCACACGATTCGTCACTTCCGCAATGATGTGGGCATGCGCCAATGGAGACGTTGCTCCATTTGTTGGTCACAACGCATTCCTGCGATGGGCAGCGGTACAAGAGTGCTCTTGGGAGGAAAATGGACAATTCCAAGTCTGGTCCGAAAATCATGTTTCCGAAGATTTCGAACTCAGTCTGCAGCTACAGAATATCGGCTACACTGTTCGAATGGCATCCTACAGCAACGGAGATTTCAAAGAAGGAGTCTCTTTGACTGTGTATGATGAGATTAGTAGATGGCAAAAGTACGCGTATGGCATTTCGGAACTGATGTGGAATCCTCTTCGCTATTGGGTTTACAAAGGACCCTTTACACCATTATTTCGACAATTTCTACTTTCCCGCCAAATACGCGGTTTCAGTAAGTTTACGATGCTCGCTTACATGGGCACATATTACGCTATCGGTTCTTGGTGGGTGCTAGCGTTGATCAATTACTTTATCCTTGGCTGGTACAACGTCCATATCACTAATCTTTACCAATCGGCATTCAAAATTCTCCTGTCTACTCTGATCATATTCAATGTCGTAACACCGTTCGTTAATGCCATCTTTAAATTCAGGACAAGGCAAGGAAATCTGTTCTATGCACTTTGGGAGAACTTCAAATACATCTCACTCTTAGCCATCTTCTGTGGTGGTCTATCAATGCACTTGACCAAACCACTATTGTATCATCTGTTCGAAATTCCGATCTCATGGTCAGCCACTGCCAAGACATTGGAGAATTCTCATTTCTTCAAAGAGATTCCGTTGGTCTGGCGCCGGTACAAGTTTTACTATCTGGCGTGGTTCATCATGGTCGTCGGTATGATTGTCATCGGGACCGCCGTGCCGGTTGCATGGCGCATAAATGACCTGTTGACAGTGCTACCACTAGCATTCATGTTGGGATGCCATATCGCCGCACCATTGCTGCTGAATCCACAGTCATTCTTGTCCGAATTGCACATATAGCGAATTATGTTTGCTCTTCTTACTAGCATAGCTTAGAATACCCAAATCATACATAATTTATATCATGCTTCAAGTATATGTCGTAACGAATGTGCACCCCGAAGGCTTTTTGCTAGAGCACGGTCTGATCCTTGCCATCATGCGCATCGTGATTTTACAGGTCTTGTATGTGTCGGAAAAGGCATTGATCGTGAATAGGTGGCACAGGCAGATGGCATATTCTGGGAGAGATCGCAATCATTGTTTGAAGTGATCAGTCAACGCGTGCATGTTGTGTGATCAGTGAATGGTCCCAGATAATACCACAAGGATATATAAACCTTTGTAGTAAAATCCGAGCCTTGACTAGTGTGTGTCTTTCTTATAATGGATAATAGATGTAGTCGCCATCAATTTCGAAAACCGACTGGCGAATTGGTTCCGGACACCCTGTTGTCGATAGTGCATTTCCCTAGAAGAGCTCCAGCAACGGACTGCTCAGTAGTCACGAGAATCGAATAGAGAATGATCTTGATTGGTGGCTACTGATGCAACAGGAACATAACTTGGCTGCACATCCAAAGCTTCTATGCTATCGCTCAATCACAGGCTGCGTGAGATATACAAATCTAGTCGTAGACGTACCAAGGATCAGCATTCAATCCATTGCTTATGCCAATGATGTAGTTTGGCCACCATCCACAGCTCCAATTCGTGACTATGTCATTCTTGGTTTCGTACCGGAGCGACCAGACACTATTCTTGTAATCAGAAACCCTTTGCGGCTAGGACGCGCGCACGATCAGATCGAAGCTAATCACGAGGCTGTAGTAGATTTAAGCACAACAGCTTTTTGGACTTGCGATGTCCGTCATACAGGTATCATATCTATCCGGAATTACTGGCAGATCTCTATCGAAGAGTATCGAACCATGACAAGCTGCTCATCGGCCTTCATCAAGAGCAAGAATGAATTTGTCCAGGTGTCAGGCTATTGCCCAGATCGCGAATCTAGTTCTGGCACAATCCGATTCAAGAGCACCAGCAATTTTTTGAGCTCAGATCAGCAAGCTGAAAGTGACCTTGAAGCAATCTGCTCCTCAACTGAGATACCTTCGGCAGTGACATGTTTCGCACATAGCACAAAGTACATCACGGTCTTGCTAAGAACACGGTGTATTTTCTTTCATCCGAGCCATACTTCATCTTATATCTCACAAAATAGCTTCTGGACGTATGATACAGACTCCATCCCAAGGCCTGTGTACTCGATTTTCGAATTTGATATATTCGTAGAACAACTACTTATAAAGCAGAACAGTCCCTTCGGTAACAATGACTCAGCTCGCTGGATATATCATGCAAAGCTCGATACGCGCGATTCAGAAATCCGTCTTCGACAATTTGAACGCGTTTGCAAGGCTAGAGGTCATGTTTTGAACATGGATCATGGCAGTGTCTTCCTTGTAGGAATTCTGGGCGATGATTCGAGATCCATCTTGCTATTGACGCTGTTTGTAAATCCAATTCCGGATATTGGTCAACGGAATTGCCTTGTACTCGATGGCAAACGATGGAAGTTGTCTCAAAAGAACGAGGGCGATCCTGACAGGGTTATACAAAACGTGATGGATCAGATCTTCGAAGCACCAAAACATGATTGTCGGGCAACATGTCGTCATGATAGTGTTCACACTAAGGTCATGGCTGCCTATGAAGCGGATGGGACAAAATCCTTGGACTTGATTGAGGGCGAGTATTTTCACATCACTGCAGCTAATTGGGACGACCTTTAAAGCAAAACGAGAATTGGTATTCATTTCAGAACCTGGGAATTAAGCCTGCATCGCGTTCCCTGTCCGGCACCACGTAATCGGCATCCGGTGCTGCTATTGCATCTTGACCGGCATTGACATCTTGGTAGCCAGCCCACTTGATGAAAGCGTAGATACCGGTAGCCAATAGACTGCCAGCAAATGGAGCTATCATATAGAGCCAGAGGTGATCATAGCTTTTAGCAATTAAAGCAGGACCCAGCGCTCTGACCGGATTGACGCTACCTCCGGTATAGTTGGCAGCAGTCAGGACAATCAAGAACAGTGTAAAGCCGATGACTAAAGGTGCCATTGGCGTGCCCCTATGTTTCTCTCCTGCCATGAAAAAAATGACAAGGACAAGTTGCGCAGTGCCCATCATCTCGATGAAAAAACCCTGCACGACGGAGATCTTTGAACCCTCCGATGTCGCCAATGATGCCACACTGCGGAGGTGTCCAACTGTCAGAGTATCGACAACGAGCGAAGCAAAGATTGAGCCGAGCACTTGAGCAACGACCACGACGAGAAATCGAGCCGGCTTGATTGCCCCCATGATCATCAGACCGAGACTGACTAAGCTGTGGTTAGATGGATAACATGCACCGAACTTTCTCTTACCTGCCGGATTGAATTGTCCTCCAGATACTCTGAACCAGATGAAAACGTTGACCATGAGAGCCATGCCAAAGCCAAAAGCGACCATGATCAAAGCGGGTTTGTCTACATACTCGGGATCGACCTTGACTTTCGGCCCTTTGGTAGAGATCACTTGGGCACTCATGAAAGCCATATATAAGAATGAAAATGTACCGAGAAATTCGCCCAGGAATGCAATGCCTTCGTGTCTTATAATCTTTCTAGTCGGTGTCTCGAAAAGACCTCGAATGGCACCATAGTTCCGGTCTGCAAAGGGTTGGTCATGATAATCTCGTAAAACCATGTTGCGCCTCAATTCGTGCGCTCGTGTATACTGTGGAGACGAGCTTCTTGATTCATCCATGTTTCTAGGCTTTGTAGCGTTACCGAATCCGGTAGCACGACGAGGCGACAGTGATTGTTCTGATGCAAATGGCCAAAGCATCGGCGTCGAAGCACGACCTTTAAGACTAGCGAGTCCAGTCATCTTGCGACTCGCGAAATGACGTCTGCCAATCTATTGGAAGTTGAGTTTGAGGTTACGAACCTTATCTGAGAAGAGTTTCAAGCTTGAAGTGCTTTTCAATACTTCTGAAAGACTTCAACGAGTCAAGTAATTGACCTGTATTTTGTCCTGGCGCTCGTCTGCAGTATGGAATCAGATACGCTGAGCCAAGCACGAAACGTATATATTAGCAAAAACCGGGCGGCCACGAAATGCACCTCAATCAGAACCTCGCTAATTTTGTTTGCGGCATGGTGTTTGACAATTAGTATGTATTGTGTAGCCTCTATAGGTGGTGCCTCGATATGGACGAAGTTCCGGACTTGAAACACCACTCGACCATTTGTAGTGTATACAAGTGACACGACCACGACCATAAAGTGTTGGCCTGGATATTGCATCGCGAGATCTGCCAGATATGTTGTAGCATGTGGAAAGAGGGAGAGACGGGTATATCATCGAAACCACCAATTGACAGAAGAGGACACTCCAGGATCACCCTTGAAGCTGTGAAACCATCCTTCCGGAATGTAAAGTCCGTCGCCTGTCTCAATTGTCGCTTCGAATGCTGTGCGCCGGACATCTACAGGCAGTGCCTCACTTGTACACAAATCAAAGATGTCCTTGATTTGACTTGTGTTCTTCAGCAACGGATCCGTGTGCAGTTTCAGACTTGCATGTGAAGAAGGAGGAAATAGTAAGACTCTCTTACGGGAGTGCAGTTGTGCAAAAATGTTGTGATATGGATCTTTGTGCAGCTAATGCCAGTCAGCCTTGTTACAAGTTTGTATCTGACAACTCAACTGGTGTATGTGTCGAGAGTCCGATCCAAGCATTTATGTTGTAGATGTCTCCTTTCTGAACCATTGTCATTTCAGGCACCAATCTACCCTGAGCCGTGCTGACAAAGGTCGGTAGACAGACATCTTTGTACAAGTCAGGAATCGAGTCAAACAAAGCATGCTGCGCTAGATAGATTTTCATTTGATTGTCGGCATGTGTCGACGACTTCAACGACTCTTGTTGTCCTGGCTCTTGGTTTTGTTGAAGCAGATCGAGAAAGAGCGCGAAAGGAATTTCAACTTGTTCAAAATTCGAGTCGTTCTCTGTTGCATAAGTAGATGGTCCCTGGGTTATCTCCACAGGCATAAGCACATGTCCATAAGGCCGCAGATGAGAGAAGTTTGATTCGTGCCATTTCACAATTGCCGGCAGACCTTTGAACTGTTGCTTGAGAACAACCGGAACTCTTGAAAAGAACTTCTCGCGGAAAGTCTCCAAGCTTATTTGTTGGCATTCTTCGATAGTGCGGGATTGGCTTGAGAATGAGTATCGACATGTGGCTCTTCTGACCTCACAGGAGGTCCGGCAACGCCCAAAGTTCAGACATGTTCCTATGTCCATCAGATTGAGCCATGAGAGTGGGATAGAGCGAGATACTATAAGGACGAGTGCCGCTCATATGAGGCTAAACATTGCCACTAGACATGAGTATAATCTTTGGAATCTAAATTTGCGTTACGAGAGCCTGAGCAAACCGTCGCTCAACCCGCACCTGCCCTAGCAATTCGGTCTATCTAGAATATTGTTGCTCATTATCACAATATTGCCATTACAACAACTGTACATGTACTTCAGAGATGGTTGGTACGAAAGTGGAGCCGAGCCATACCTGTTCGAGATTGGCACTTATGGATAATTATGAGCTGCAAATGCAAGCTCTAATGAATGACACAAGCACCACGAACATTCTTAACCACAACTTTTGAGTTGGTAGGTTCATCATTTGGAGAGGACATGCAAAATGCTTGCAGGTATATACTGGTCATAAGATTGGTCAAGAAGTCTAACTAGAATACTAGCTCGCGAACATCCGTGCCATTTTTCAATTCAGTCTTGGATGGCATCATCGACCGTTTCATTAACTCTGCGGATTTTGATACAGCAGGATCATATCCCATCGAGACTACAGCCACAACTTGCTCGCCTTTCGTGTAAAAGCCTGCGAATTTCGTAGCCTTAAGATCACCTTGGATCACTAGGTCGTCCCAGCCAACAGTTGGTGAGTTATTACCACAATAGCGCAGTTGTGCCCCTTGCGCGGACCAGAAGTAGGGAATGTTCGTAAACGGCGCTTTCTTGCCGGACAATGTCTTTGCTAAAGCACGACCATGATTCTACATCGTTAGTACTTCTACTGCGTGAGAGATAACACGAACCTCAGCAACGTCCCAGTGTTCTATTCTGATTTGCTTGCCAGTGGCTCCAGGCCCAGTGTACGGAAAGTGAGCAATGTCGCCGATGGCATAGATATCTTTTTGACCTTTGACTTGTAGGTACTCATCAACAGCGATACCTCCGTCATCTTCCAACTTGATCTGTCCATCGAGGAATTTAGTTGCTGGTGCAACACCGACACCAAGTATGACCAAGTCACATGGGATTTGGGTGCCGTCCTTCAGACAAACAGTGCCGGCAGACTTTGGGTCAGCCTTTGACGGCAGAGCTTTTTCAACGCCAGCATCCATGTGAAATTTGACACCTTTCGATTCGGCAGAGGCCTGCAATTGTTGACCAATCTGTGGACCCAAGACGGATTCCAGAGGATGTTTCTCCATTCCGATGACCACAACGTTGTGCTTCTCAGCATTGGCAAAAGCCGCTTCCATGCCGATGAACGAAGAACCCACAATCACAATGTTTTTACGAGAGTCCTTGTCGTTCGATGGGCGCGAATCTCGGGACGTTACAATGTTCTGAGCATGTTGGATGTTACGAAGCAAGAAGACGTTGTCCAAATTGAACCCATCCATTGGCAGACGTTTCGGTGTTCCACCGGTAGCGACGATGAGTTTGGAGTACGTGATGCTGGAACCTGATGCGAGTTTCACGCTCTTGGCAGCAGTGTCAACACTTTCCACAGTTTCGCCTTGCTTGAAGTCGATGTCCAATTTCTTATAGAAACTTTCGTCACGAAGTAATATCTTCGAGGCGTCAGTAATCAATGCCTTCGAAATCTTTGTTCTGTCTATTGGATAGTGAGGCTCAGAAGATATGGCCGTGATAGCGCCTTGAAATCCATATTCACGAAGACTTTCGATGCAAACTGCGGCCGAGGCTCCACCACCGATCACGACGACACGATCGTCGGGACTTCGTGTCCTTACGGCAGCGCATGACGGCATTCGTCGACCAGCCTTGAGATCTTCCTCAGTCGCATCGATAAACACCTTGTCATCCTTGATGCTGGTCTTGAACGCGATAATCGCGTCTATTGCAGGGGCATCCTCGATGTCACCGGTGTGCATATCGAAACAAGCCTATAGGTTAGCGTCTGCAACGTGCTGTTGATGCGATGTCCCTCATGAGTATCGGACTCATTCATCTCTGTGGTAGCTACTTACGCCATGCCAAGGGCAGGTGATCCGGCCTTCAGGTGATAAGACACCGTTCTTTAGAGGAGCACCATAATGTGTGCAGTTCGACGAGGTTGCAAGGAACTTTCCATTGAGCTTGGCTAGTAGGATCTTTGACCCATTCTCGAGCTCGACCTCCTTCTTTTCGCCATCCTTGAGGTCAGAGACAGAGCCTACCTGATATGACTTAGACATGACTGACCGCTTACTGGTACTTTGAATGATTCTGTTGATTTGAGACAGCCTCCGAAGCATAGAGGAATATTTGCCCGGTGGCAGGAATGAGCTTATGAGTATAGAATACGAAAGGTAGGGTTGGTGACGTCGCGCGAGCTTACGGCGTACGGACAGAGAGAACTCCACATGCCTGATCTCGAGGCAGAGTTGTCGATCAGTCAACCAACCAATTAATCAACCATGGAATGAAAGGTCAACGAACGCTGGAGAGCTTCGGGATGGTCAGGCTGATTTGGCAAGATTCTTATTGGTCGCTAGGCTCTGGTTCCTCCTTAATAGTTTGAGACTCCGAAGTTCTGCCAAAAACTGATGCACGGCACGTGCTTTGTTCAATCACGTGGGTGCGAAGCACGGTTATGCTAATCAGCAATGCAGACTGGACGCACAGGCTACCCAACTAAGATATGTATCCTGTCTGTCATGTGAGGCAGCGACGCCTGCTTCTACTACAGCCAAAAAGTAGTAATGTAGAGATTTACTTACTATGATCGCCGAAATGGACACTTCTCGAAGATGCGGCTTTGAAGGACAAGGTGTTCCTTGTAGCGAAAATAAGATATAGAGTGGCTGGTAGCTCCTAACCCGCCATCTGTTCGAATTTCACAAGAACGGTATAATTCATCATGATTTCACGATGCTTAGCTGCTGGACCTTTTCAAGGGATTCAGTCATCTACGTCGACTCACCACTATCTCAGGAGTCTGCTGTACTGTGTTTCAACCTTTTCGTCGAACGAAGTTGTTGTTCAACACTATCTAGCGACAATCCGTTGACAATCTAACACAAGCATAAGCAAATCATGCGATACACACATTCTCTTGTTCACACTCTTTCAATTCTCACATTTGTTCAGGCTCTACAAAGTACAGTTGGAAGCCTTGCACTTCCCGACATCGCTCGTCGCGATATCTTCGGTTCCTCCGATGAGGTATATACCATATGGCAGACAGTCTACGCAAATTGTGGTTGTCCAACTACCACTGGCGCAATCGCTGCATCCACTACATTGTCCTACAACGTAGTGGATGTCAATGGTGACTCTCGGGTGCAGGGTGATGCAAATCAGGACTCTGTTATTGTCACTGCAACCCAGATCCCTACCAATGTGATGGCCTCTCCAGCGCAAGCGACTGACGGAGTTCTTGACGGCGTGTCGACTTCCACGTCCTTTGTCACGATCACCAAAACCTCCACCTCTACACAATACACGCGAGTAGCGACTGGTGCAGCACAAGTCATATCTTCTGGGGTTGGTGTGGTAGTCGAAGTGGTCAATGGCATTACATACACAATCACAAGCACCATCCGAGTAACACAATATCCAAGCACTGTGACTCAGACCCATACCGCAACTCCAGAACTGGTAGCGACCGTGGCGCCAGTGAGCAGTACCGCTCCATTGGCTAACGCTGTCGCTATAGCTGCACAGCAGAACTCGATGACATCGCACATTAACACTGCACAGACCGCAGCCAATTCTGCCAGTCGGAATGATGTACAGACCAGCGGCGTAGTTAGCGATACAGCTGTCGCTCCGACGTCGACTGTCACCACAGTAAGTCCGCGGACTTCGGTGCTGAGTATCAGTACAATCACGTCTGCAGCTGTGCCATCTCAAGTTTTCTCAGCAATAATTAGCGCTTCGAGCTCCGTTCTCGTCACATCCACGAACAGCAATTCGGCGCCAGCTTCGACCTCTCTAAGCTCTGCCGTTTCCATCTCTACTCAAACGAAGTCACTGGTCAGTACGACTACAATCTCATCCAATCTTGTCGCAAGTGCAAGTACAAGTCAATCACCAGTTGTGTCGAGCACGAGTGTTACGACCACTCAAAGCACAACCGTACAGAACGGTGCAGCGGGCCTCTCGCCACTACAGAATTCCATGAGCACATACACAGCGCCCACCCTTGCTCCACTCTCAACGTCCGCCGTTCGCTGGTCGAATTCGACAATGAGTGCTTCATCCACGCTTACTAGTCTTAGTAGTGCGTCACCAACGAGTTTGAGCACTTCTTTATCTGCCAGTGCTGCAGTCGTGACTACGTCGAGTTCTAGTACCATGTCATCGCTCGCAACGCCACAATCGAGCTCGCCAACACCAAATGCCAATGGAGCAGCAGCCTATATTTCAACTTTGGATCAAGCCACGATCCCGACTACCATCATAACAGCAGGAACACCAACAGACACGCAGACATGGCCATCGCCCACAAGTACAACCACCATCATCTCATATGTAACTCAATTAGCATAGCATCATTCTTAGCTTGAACAAATACTGTATATAGAAATAATCCTTGTATGAGTTTTGACTTGCTTCATTGACAATCCACGCAGGCAGTGCCTTGTGATGCTTTGCCATCAATTCAAAGTTGGTGAATTTATTGCAACTATATAAAATTCTCATACAGGACATTACAGGCTCATGGACAGGTGTGATTGGTCGCCTGTTGACACTGTAGTCGCGAATCAGCACAATTCAAACCGCATGACACAATTGGCAATATGCATGGATTAACATTATGGTCTATACAGGCTTCGACATTCTATAATGTGGCACTCAAATCAGTGTTCAGAATCTCTTGTATGCAGTGACGGCCGTCGATGTGCTCTATGCACTTCCTCAAATCCTCCCTTTTCAAGCATGGGCGAATGCATGATGGGTGATCTCGGCGGATTCTGGGGGTCCATGGCGTGCAAGTCCGCACTCGAGCCCTTCACCGCCCGCTTATTGATCGCATGACCAGGTTCTCTAGAGTACCAGAACGCGCCCAAAAAGACGAGTATCGCACCTGTCGTGACCCCTGCGTCGATTCGATGACCGAATATTACAAAGGAAATGACCAAACTGGTGAACTTTCGAAGGTTCAAGACCACACTCACCGACAACGCCGTAGATGTTGACGCCAATTGATTGACTCCGCACACGCACACCAGCTGTGTCGTCACGTTCAGGATCAGGTGTACCAGTAGTGAAGGTGGATTCCATGGTAAAACTTGTGTCAAGCTGTCTGCAGCGTAGAGTGGTGGGCTCTCCAACAAAACACGGAATTGTGAATTTATCGTGGGCCAAAACGGGACGAAGAAGGGCAAGGCGAGTAGATGCTAAGAAATCGTCAGAAGAAAGCTCTCGCACAACCAAGATGATGTCTTACTGTCCAGAAAAGAGTTTCTCGCCAAGAGGGCGAATAGACTCGGAATGTGCGTTCGAGGTAGAGGCCCGTGCCAGATGCAAGAAACTGAGAACCCACCACTAGGAGCATTAGTTACCGATACTTTTTAACGTCGTAATTCAAAATACTCAGTATGATGCCAAACAAAAAAGTTCTGTAGTCACTCGTGTCTGCTGCGTCCGCACTGCCAGAACTTCTACCTGCAGCAGTTGACACTATTACGCCAAGCGTGACGAGCAGTACTGCAGCGACCTGCCGGTATGTGTATTTTCGTTGAAAGAAGAGGTAGCCAAGCAACATTGTGACCATAGATCCACCGCTCCGTAGGATGATGTGGACGGGCACGGATATGTGATATGCCAAAGCCATGTTGTTCAATATAGAGACGGAAAAGTGGAAGCCAACAATCTTTCCAAATTCAATCAGCGGAACCTTGTGGTTCCATATGGCTTGTCGTCCCTCACCTGACAACGAAAACAGTAGGAAACCTCCGATTGAGACACCAAGAAACTGTGCAAATGTGACAATAGTCCCGCAATCTGGCTCAACGTGGGTGATCGATTCGAGCGTGTAGACATTCGAGCAACAACCACCGAATATAAGGATGACAGCTGTAATCAAATTTGGTGAGAGCAAAGATTTCGCCAGGGCACTGGTATCCATGATTTTGAGACGGATTCGACCTAGTTCTGTACGACTTGAAAGTTACTATCGATGAGAATCGCCAATGGTAGTCTGAGAGCAATCATTCACAATACTCCAGTCATCGCAATTCAAACCGACTCTGACTGACACACTAGCCCGCAGTCCACTTACAAGTGCAGAGCATGGATATGGGGAAACGTCACATCAGTCGCATCATACTACATATAATCCGTTCACGAGTTATTGTTTGTCTGACACGAACTTCCCGCTTGGATAGCCAGCCGGTGGTGGAGGTGCGCATGCAGTGGTGCACAGCGTGCGCGATTGAGCTCTGGCCTTCTTCAGCTCGTGCTACACGCAGGAACTCTTGTACACCACATGAGCCTCTTGTTCATTGAGTGTCTACCAGCATACTGCTAGTATCTCTGCGATCTATAGCACGATCATGTGTTGCTCAATCGGTATCCTTACAATGTGCAAAAGCCAAGATCACGATGTCCGTGTGCGTCAATATGATCATTATGATTAGAAATAAATAATGTGTCCACTCCTCAAAATGGACTAAACTTGCTTCGATTCTTCGCCCCTAAGACGTGCTAGGGACTTTCTGCCGTTTACGGAAACGGATACAAACCTAACTGTTGTGCACAGTCTCTGTTGTTTCGAGACGCTGAGGGTCCTGCAATTTTGGGACTGATGTGTGAGTCGTTTCTGAGGCTGCAAGAGGACTCTGGATATCTTTCGAAGATAGCTCCGAAGTTCTGGCTTCGGTGGACCCGGACGTCCCAAAAGCTGGATGAGACTCGCTAGCGATCACTGCACCAAGGTCCATCTCGGTAGTCGTATTGTCTGTCAGTTGAGCCGCTTGCAAAGGACCTGAGATAGAGGAGTCATCTAGTGCGGCGGTTCTGCCTGACAATTCTTCGCCTTGGATATCTGATCGCGATCCTGTTTGATTCGCTTCTGATACACTGGCGACACAATCATGACTATCAGGCGTGATATCTGACGGTAGAGTGGCTGTACCATTGAGTGGCGTCTTGTCGTCGGCCGAATTGATTATGGGCGATTCGAGGTCCTGCACTGTTTCTGTTCCTAACTCAGCATTGAACACTGGTCTTTGCTCGCTACTGGCTTCCACGCTGGCGGTAGCCAGATCAGGATTCCCAACACTTGAGAGCTCTTGTGCATCGGGAGTTGCAGCACTTGCCTGCGCTACACTGTTCTGACCAGAATACACAGGCCTTGGTGGATTTTGACTCGCACGCATGGCGTCCAATGCTTTCTTGGAATATCTGACAGCACCTTCCGGATCGTTTCTCAGCTCGACAACTTGACCGCAATTGACACGATTGTTGAGCTCGATGAGTTTCGAGTCCACACTCGCACCGAATAGTCGCAACTTTGAGACATGCGACCACTTCTGCATGGCGGTTGGCACATTCAGTGCGATTCTTAGCGGAGTTGCGTGAGTGTTCCTCACCAGATCGCTCATGACTGTAGCATACAATGTTGTGTCGAGACTGTATGGAGTGTCACCCTGATAAGGACAAACAAGCATCGAATTGAGGGTACCGTCACTTGTGCCGACAAAGGCTGTTAGTATGAGGTCACGTATGGTGATAGTCCTCGAACTAAAATCCGGGCGCAAACGAAAGAGCAGATCGAGCGTGTCAAGTCTGGCGGCATTGTCGATGGCCATATAATACAGCTCCTCTAGTGAATGCGCATAAACCATACCTTTCCTGACTTGTGAAAGATGTTGATTATACACAGAGTAGTACAGAATTGGCGACTCTGCAAACGCTGAGGAGGTGGACGGTGATGGTCGAGGATCGTACTCGAGTCCATCCTTGCGTAGTGTGCGTAGCCGTCTTTGCGCGCGCTCCTTCAGTGACATTGACATGTCCAATTTCAAGAGTTGATCTTGTTCCTCGTTTGTCGATGAATGGAATCTGCGAAATGTAAATTCACGACAAAAGGGCGAAGCGTTCCTCGGTAGGTGCGATTACTGTTCTAGCCCTCGCCTAGTGGATGTAGACTGGTGTTTCTATCGACTCCGCTCCAGATAGGGAAAATCGCCCAGCTAGGTAGTGACCAGGACTGAATACTCCCGAGTAGAGTAGTCGAGCGGGGCTCATCTGTCCGGAGCTGGAATTCGGTGGCGTCACGGCAAAAGTGGAGTTTCAGCCGCCTGACCCGTCGTCCATGGCCGCCTATAGCTAGGCATGATGAGTAGAAGAGGAAGATCTATGAACCTATGCAGCAATGAGTAGCTCGTGCATAAGGATCGAGACGTATCGAAGAGAGTATTGCGAGCTGAACAACCACACTTCTGCAAATGGGTATTCTCGGTGCTCGTGTCGGGATTTCTCTGAATCAACGGATGATTTGCAATTGGCAGCTTGAAGCCGCCAATTGCAAACATGAAGAGGTTGGCGGCACTTGCGGTTTGTGCAACCCGCTGGACACCCGAGTCCCGTACGGTATTTGTTCTCGTCTTTCTGGCTGCTACAGTGTCGATCCCTATGCTGTCAGACATGCCCTCATGGCTCTCTGGAGAGATGACTACAATGCCATGAAAATGCCCCATCTCATCACGGAACTTCAATTTGCCAACACGAAAGAGTCCTATGAGATGAAGATTTGCAGCGAATTGGGTCCTGCCGGTACAATAAACAGCATCATCTCATGCAGCCTTATCCACGTTGCTGAAGTTCTGGGGACAAGTGCGACTAGAATCAACCATATGTAAGAGATCGCAAGTGTAGACGACATACCGCACAGAGATGAGCGGACCCATCCACGATGACGCTGAAAGTCTGTCGGAAGACCATGTCATGTCTGAGTCGCCCTCGATCGACGAGGCGTATTCACTATTCTCAAACCGACAGAAGATGTTCATTACCGTGCTGGTCAGTGTTGCGTCAATTTTCAGTCCGATGTCGGCCACCATATTCATACCAGCGCTGCCCACAATAGCCAATGATCTGAATGTGTCTGTTTCTTTGGTCAATTTATCAGTCACCTCGTACATGATTTTTCAAGGACTGTCACCGAGTTTGTGGGGGTCTTTGACAGATGTCGTTGGCCGTCGACCCGTATATCTTGTTACTTTGATAATATACATGGGAGCCTGCATCGGCCTTTCCTTGACCGATAATTACGCGGAACTCATAGTCTTTCGGTGTCTGCAATCAACAGGATCTGCGAGCACCATTGCAATTGGCGCTGGTGTCATTGGCGATATAACAGAAAGAAGAGAACGTGGTGGTTATATCGGCATCTATTCGGCTGGGTCTCTTGTAGGGAATGCTCTAGGACCTATAATTGGTAAGTCTCCTTTAGAGGGATAGAGGTCATATTGATTCGATAGGTGGCATTTTCGCACAGAAGACTGGTTGGCATGGAATATTCTATTTTCTGACTGGTCTAGCAGCATTCTTTACCATTGTACTTTTCATGTTGCTGCCGGAAACCCTGCGAGCAATTGTCGATAATGGTTCGATTACTCCTCGCTCGTCTTACTTGTACAGCCCAGTTTGTAAATGGCTCACGCCAGCAGGAGCCAAGTCTCCAAGCTTGGAGAAACCACGGCCTCCCCGGAAGACGATTGACCTTCTTGGACCATTAAAGATGATGTTTGTTGCAGAAGTCTTTTGCGGTCTAATCTTCACTGCACTGAATTATACAGTCTGGCAGGCCACTCTCGTGGCTACCTCGACATTGTTCAGTTCCATATATCACCTGAACGAGATTTCAATTGGATTGAGTTTCATCGCAAACGGTGTCGGAGCAGTTTCTGCTTCGTTAATCATAGGCAGAGTCCTCAATTACGATTATAAGCAGGCTCAGAGATCGGTCAAGAGTGCTGAGATGGAAGAAAGCTCTGTCAGTAATGAAGTAATCCGTATTGCCACGGCACAAAAGCAAGTGAAGAATATCGAGAAGACCAGGTTGCGGCGCGCGCCGTATATGATATGTTTGTTTATGGGAGCCACTTTGGCGTTCGGCTGGTGTGTTCAAGCTCGGACCACGATTGCCCTACCCATCATCTGGACATTCTTTACAGGATTCACCACAACCGCGATAATGAGCATGTTTTCGACCCTGGTCGTGGACTGGTATCCACAATCAGGAGCTTCAGCGACCGCTGCGATCAATCTTGCCAGATGCCTCCTTGGAGCTGGCGGAACCGCAGCGGTGCAGCCCATGATCAATCAGATTGGCATAGGCTGGACGTGCACAGTCGGAGCTGGGATCGTGTTTGCTTCTCTTCCGCTAGGCATCCTTACGTATGTCAAAGGAGGTACATGGAGAGCACAAAGAGAAGAGTCGCGTACAATTCTATGAAGATGGAGTATGAGAACCATAGTGAGCAATGGCATGAAGGTTGGGGGATTACTTGTAGCATTGCGTACACGCGCTTGTACATCAAGTTAGTAGCATTTAGCATTTACCTTTAGTACAGCATGTGGATATCATAGCTGACAATGACAAAGCAATGTAAGATAAAGGACTATCACTTCGCAATCTCGCCTGTCACCAAGACTCGCATCACGTAGTGTAGTGACTTGCAGACAAGCATCACAGCTTTTAACAAACCTGATTACTTGTAAGATGTGCGATTTCTCAGAAAGTACAGGTCGAAAGTTCGTGGACAACAATATTGTGTATACACTTCCGGAGAGCAAAAGTCAGTAAGAATGCATCGGATTTCAATCTCCATATGAGCCTATGAGCCAATGCTATGCTCTCGTAGAGTCGATGTTGTGTATAAACAATCGAAACTTTAATCTAGGATGAAGCTTGGGTGCTACCACGGAGTCCAATTTCACCTACGTTTCCGAATTTTTTTGTGCCGAATACCTCCTGCTCTCCAATTTCTCTCAACTTTCATTCCACTATCGTTCAATGTGCACTCAGAATCGAAGAGGTGTGAAGAACCCTGTAATAAGATCAGTCTCTTTCTGATATGCTTCGTGCCTGTCTGAACAAATCCCAAACATGATAATCTTAAAACTTACACTTGTTCTTTCCGGACGTGTATCGCTCTTCGAAAGCTTGCTTGATGGTCTTCTTGGCGTCTTCACGCTGCGAAGGCTCCTTGAAAGTGTCGGAAGAAATGACTCCTTTGAGCGACTCCAGTTCAAGGGCATATCGTGTAGGCATAAGATGGTTGTAGTTGATGACCTTGATGAACGGCTTGACTTTCGATCGTTTGGCCATTCTCTTTGACGACATCGATCTTGTGACTTTCAGTGGGTATCGCTCAACTCCGGCGACGACAGCATGAGGAAATGGATGGGCCTTGTTTCCATTGTCGACGGGCGTGACTATCACAACCTTCTTTCCGGCAAATCTTCCCCTGGTGATAAGTGCGACCTTTCCTGGCTTCAAGAACTTTGGCATGATTCGATATGTTTGAACAGATCGTGTGCTATGTACCCTTTCTAACCAATACTTCTGTAGACGTTACAAGGGACTGTCGGCGGATCCTGCAGTGAAGCACAAAATTCCTCCTCCCACTAGTGAGCGGAGTGAGCTTCGGCGGTATTCAGACTGATCAGAAAAAAAGTCCCAGTCCCATATGTGGTTCCCGAAGTTATCATGAACCCTAGATACGATCTTGCAACCTCGATAAATTCTCATCGTGAAGTGCACGTGTACTCCTCTAGCCTTGCCAGCATGCGCAGGCCTACCGTACGTTAGGCTTACGGTAGTCCTAGTCCCGCCAGTTTCTTTCGTGGTAGCCACGGCTATGTATTGATCACAAGTAGCTCCTGCAGAAGGAGACGGATGTCATGTACATGTTTGCATTTGCGCGATAAGAGACCTCGTGATATACAAGTATATAGTTCTGGGATGGGAATATCTATCCTTGTGATATTCTCCTGTCAATCTGTCTTGACTTGTACTTCTATGTACATTTTACACTACGGCCATGTCTAATGAATCACAATTGCTTGTGCCTGGCGCTAAGAGCAAATATGCTGATTTATGTACAATGATCAATATCATGGTAATCTTGAGGCCTCGTAACCTTCCTCGGCGACATTGTGCTGCTGAATCAATTTCAAGAAGGCTGTCTCCAGAGACGCCCTTTGAATACCATAGTTTTCGATTCGCAGAGTGTGCTTATTGTCTTCTAGAACGTCGAACAGTTCGGCGACCGAACCACTGGACGGTATTTTGAACTTCAAATGACCATGGTACACACGACCAGAATCGATTGATGCTCCTGAAAAGCGCTGCAAAATGAAATGTGTCACCCGCTCGCATCGTTTCTCAACAACATCTGACGAGCTATCGTGCTCGCAGATGATGGAAACTTCATAGTTGTCCCCGTATCTTCTCCTGATTGTAGATAGCTCTCCTATCGCGAGCATTTTCTTCGCGATTATGCCTACTCGATTGGCTAGTGCATCTGCTTCCTCCATGGAGTGAGTCGTGATGACCACCGCCCTCCCGGGCATGAAGGTCGTTAGCGTTTGCCAGATCTTTCTTTTCGCACCTATGTCCATGCCAGATGAAGCTTCATCGATAAGCAGAACCGCAGGATTGCCAATCATAGCAATGGCCAAGGACAACTTTCTTTGATTGCCTCCCGAAAGCTTGCGGGCTAATCGATCCGCAAATGGCGTCAAGGAGACAGCCTCAATCAACTTGTTAACGTTTTCGCACACCATATTGCGTGGAATACCTTTGATTCTGGCATAGAAAGTGAGATGCTGTCGAACGCTCAAAGCATCCATCGCGTCAAACTGCGGGCATACACCCAGACTTGTTCGAGCTGCATTGCGATCCAAGGTAATTGACTTTTGACCTATGAGAACATCTCCAGCATCGGGCTTAATTTCTCCTCTAATGAGTCCATATGTTGTGGACTTGCCAGCAGAATTTGGACCAAGAAGAGCAAAAACTTCGTCTCGAGCGACACCGAAAGAGACATTCTTGACGGCTTGTAAGGTGCCATAAGATTTTGAGACACCCTGCACTAAGAGGACATCATCAGCTACTGCTCTGTGGACTCGAGTCTTCTCAATCAGTACTCCCGTATCTGTATCCTCGACAGCATCCACGGAAGCCATGAAAACCTTCTTTTTCCGCATGAAACTTGGAAGCCGATGTCCTGAATCCCACCAGACGAGACATGCAAACAAGAAAATGATGTCAAGTATGAGATATAGAATAGGTCCGCCATATAGCAGAATGCTTCCGAACGAGGTTGCGACTGTGCCATTTGGTCCGGTACACGCTAGAGAGAACATATTCAATCCGACAATGATAGTTCGTGCAACACTGGTGATTGGAATTGGTATGGCACTGATTGCGAAGTGTTCGTATCGAATCCACGCAGTTGTTTCGAACGCCGGTGCGAAAGTCAAGGTTACCAAGTATGCAACCACGTATATCAGGAAGAGTACTGCCTGAATACCGGCAGCGAAAGCAAATGCTGCTAATTGAGAACGAGCGAATAGTGCCACAATGAATGATAGAAGAGTTGCTGCTATACCGTAGAGCCATAGAACGACGAAAAAGATACCAATTGAATGGACTACTCCGGGCACGATCCCATGATATAGTATCGCTATGACAGCAGCGATCAAACCTGTAGTGGGTACTTCGTAAAGGAGGTGACCAAGATGGAGTGAGAAAGGAGTCAGACCATTGGAATAATGTAGTGCTTTGACATCACGGAGCCTTTCCGAAGTCGGATAGAGAGCAGCAAAAGCGAACATCACACACATGGCGACACCGAAGAATATCAAGAACTTGAGCGAATTGTCCAATTGCCCATAGTGAGGGCTATCAAAACCTCGATATGATGTCGAGATATGATATCCCACGGATTGCGCATTGGGCACCCCTAGGGCTGCGAGCTTATTGTCGAAAATTGTGTTCGAGACCATGTTCAAGGTAGACAACCCACTGAAAGTGCCAGCTGCGATCCACCATGCGAAACTCGCCAGTTGGGTAGTCTCATCGAGATAGATCCCGCCTTGTAAAGAAGTCGCGAAGTTTGTTCGAATGTACGATAGGAGATCTGAAGGACTATCGACAATCATAGGAGTAAAAGAGGACGTCTTGTTAGAAAGTGCCCGTTCAAATGTGCTAAGAGCCGGGCCTAGCGCGACGGGTTGACCAATGAATTGTTGATAAAAGGGAAAATTCAGTGTGAACAACGGCTGATTATTGGCTCTCACTCGACATGTTGCTGAGTACTTGGGCTTGCCATCGAGGAAGACGAGGGATACTCCGACTGCAAGAACACCGACTAAAATCGAAGCCAGCGATGGCCAAGGATTTCTCGCAGCAATTGTCCAACGCTTACGCAGCTGAGAAGAGACCTGCTCCGACACGGTTGTCTGACGTCCAGTAGACAGAGCGAGCTGAGCGAAATTGACTGAGGAGTCCTCAGATGTGGTGAGGGGGATAGTGTCGACCACGGATTTTGTTGTCTTCATATTTCCTAGGATGATTGATCCATCCTTGAGATCTGATGCCGACACATCGAGCGAATCTACACCATACGGCGGCACTGTTGACAGCTCGAGAGGTATCTCGTCTGCATTAGCTTCTGCCATGATCGTAAGGAAAACGTCCTCCAGTCGAGGACCATTGATATCGTATGACTCTACTCCTAGCTGTAGCTTATACTGCTCAACTTCATGTAGAATGTGTCTGATCTTTTTAATTTCGATTGTAGGTAGACGATATTCGTTCTCGTGCTGAGATACTACTTTCATAGTGACAGTAGGCAAGAGAACCTTGAGTCTGGCGAAGAGCTCGTGATCAATCATGCGATCTGGCTTACTAACGACATTCAGCACATAACCTTTACCTAAATCGTTCTTCAATGCCAAGGGCACACCTTCCGACTTCAAACAGCCTTTGGATAGCACCGCGATCCGGTCTGCTAGCAGATCTGCCTCATCCAGGAAGTGAGTTGTCAAGATCTGCGTTCTCGAGGTACGAGCTTCGAGAATAATATCGTGAAGCTTTCGTCTCGCGAGTGGATCGATACCTGATGAGACTTCGTCGATAAGGACAACCTGTGAATTTCCGCAAAAAGCAATCGCTAATTGTAGTTTTCTCATCATGCCTCCGGACAATGTAGAACTTTGAGCTCTAATCTTTGTGGACAAATCACAGGCCTCAATCAAGGCGATCATGTCCTCATTGTGATTATCAGCTGACTTGATCTGAGACCAGATCTGTACATGCTCAAGCACAGTCAAGTCCCGCCACAATGTATTCTTTTGTGGGCAAAGTGAGAGCAAACCGGGAGGAAAGCGACAATTTCGTCGGGAATATCCATCGACAAGAACGTCACCCTCGCTGATACTGAGTGACCCAGCGATCATGGCAAGCGTTGTGGATTTGCCAGAACCATTGGCACCTAGTAGACAAAAGATCTCTCCCTTTCGTATTTGTAGGGATAAGTCCTTCACAGCATAGAACGGTTGCTTTTTCTTTAGACTGAAAGGGCGAAAGATCTTGCTCAAGCCACGAAGCTCCAAGCTGAATGTAGAGTCCTCACTCTTTGTGCGCTGAGCTCTTCTCGGTAAAAACTTGCCTGACCCATACCGGCTGTGTTCAGCCAACAGGGCTAAGATGGCGAACAAGAAGATATCTATCGCGAGGCAGATGAAAATTGCCAGCATGGTCGAGTTCTGCTGTCGATTCGTCGAGGTCATATTTACTGCTAGTCCGTATCGCTCAAAATTGCAGAAGACGATGTAACCAAAAACGAACGCCATGGGTGGAAAGATAATACTCAGCAGAGGAATTCCGATGTTGCCGATTGCATCCTTTCCCACCATTGCAAGAATAGCGAGTATGACTGCACCAATCACAGAAGCTATACCCGATAATTGTGCCTTCTTGAAAAAGACAGCCACAAATGTGCTCCAAGACACAATTGCCAGACCGAACAAGATATGGAAGAATATGACGATCGCGCCATTCGATGCGGTAAAGACTAGTTGTTGCACAATGATTCCAGAACATATCCAGGAGAGAAAGTAGAAGGCGTCGAATGATAAGTGCCAAGAGAGCATTCGAGCCACAGGAGAACATCCCATGACGTCCAGTAACTGCGTCAGCATGAGTTCTCGCTCTGCACTCATAAATCCGACGAGATGGTAAATGACACCCACGAAGCCAACGAAGAAGGCTAGAGCGGTGATTTCGCGTGTTCCGCGAACGAACGAAATCCTGAGACCTTCGAGATGCTGAGCTTGCGTAACTTGAGTGAAAGGAACTTCCTCAGGCGGAGGCGGGATCTCTGTCTCTCCAAAGACTTCTCTAAATATGGCAGAGTCAACAGCCCACTGTATCGGGAAATCTACCATGATTAGTGCGCGAACATCAATGGCCACTACTAGTCCATACGGTGAGCCTCTAGCGACGCCTTGCCATTGAAAACATTCGTGCTGTATAATCCATTGTCAAGCCGCAGTTGGTACACGAATGAACGAACCGTTGCGGTGTGATTGAGGGCCTGAAAGACAACTGCACCGAAACACTCAGAAACCTCGTTGAAATTCTCCGGACAGCGACTTGCGAGCTGTGTCCGATTTGCGACCTTTATGACTTGAGACGCAGGCAGATCTTTGGTGATGTCGGCAATCAGGCTATTCGCTAGAGAAGCATTTGCGGATTGATCGATCCACAGGAATTTCTGCTTCCCGATTAGAGCATGGTTCAGAGGCCTAATTGCTCGAAATTGGTTGCCGACGCCGTACTGCCCGATGGATTGAAAAAAATTTTGAGCCTCTGCGACGAAGACGATATACAGGACCGGCAGGATAAGACACCGTATCAAATTGATAGCCCAGTTCTTGCGATTGACTAGCCAATTCTTATGCACCAACGCGCCGAATTGCCGGGCAAAGATGGCCATGATGAATGGAAAGTCAGATATGACAGGAACGTCTCGGGCAACCTGTCCTGGCGCTTGAAAAGTACTCAGTAGGCACTAACATGTATGACAATCGAAGTCAGGATTGCGGAGTACGACATCGAACGCTGTGAGCAAGTCATTGGAGAGTTGAATGCAAGATCGTGGCGACATATAATCGCAATTGCGCAGTTTGCAGTCTAGCTGCCGGATGCCAAGGGTCGGTCGATCGCGTCCAATGGAACTTGTTCTGTGTAACACAGAAAGTCGAGAGGCGCGTCGCAGCATCTGCCAAACCTTTCCGGAACCGAAGAGATGAACTGTCCTGAGTGGATGAGATCAGCCAATTTACGCCACATCACGCAACCTCCAGATCGAATTCAGGAGAATTTTGTTCCCCCTTCACAAGGTTATCATCTATCGGAGGGCCCCTGCCGCAGCAACCACCAGCGCGGAAAGTTTGTAACTCTGGGCAGTAGTGTCGCTTCAAATGACCCCAGGTCGCAAGGCGTCAATCTCAACGCAGCGGCGACGCAGCCAGGCTCATCAACTCCATTGCATCTTTCCCGGTTATCCGATCTGCACCAAGTCTTTCGCAGATGGTCAGTCCGGGCCTTCAAATCTTCTCACTAAATCGCCTATGGCTGCAGAAAACATTCGTAGAGAATGGCAACTTAAATTTTGTAGACGCCTCTGACAGAATCCAGTTTGCCGGACAACCGTTGAACGCTCCACGAACCAATTGGTAATGTAGACCACCGCTTGCCGAGGATCTGTGCATGTACCCTGTTCCTTACGATGGGTCCGGTACGATTCTGTGCAAGAACAGCTCGTCTTGGTCTGATTTTGGATCGACGATTGTAGTTTTCGTTATACTCTACCGAACTAGTGAGCATGTGGACAGCTAGTTGATAAGAATTGACACACTTTTACAATCTGTATTATTTGCTTATAATTAAAACTATGCTATCCCAAGACAATGTGCTCAATAGGTCCACAGCCACAATCGTTCGTTATACGATATCTCCGTATCATCTCGTACACATGATTACTACCCTCATATACCAAGAGTGAAGTAGCCTACGAAGTCATCAGTATGGTAGAGGATGTCCTCATCGTCGCACGCTTTTAAAATGTCACTATAGGAAGCAGTCTAAAATTTCATAGCGAAAGATGTCTGCTGCTGACATTCGCGATGTCTTGGGTTTCGGCGATGCTGGACCCGCGACTAAGAAGATAAAACTCTCGACGGAAAAGCGTGGTGAGGGTATCAGTCGAGAGCTCTACAACCTCATAGGCAACAACAGTCCTCCCGTGGTCACCTTACAGTCAAAATTCAAGGAGAAACCAAAATTCAGACAAAGAGCAGCCAAATGGTCCCTGGTAACATTCACGAATGGTGGCCGATCGGACGATCTGGAATTATCGCACTGGACAAGGGGTGTACAAACGACTTCCTCAGAGACAGGCTATCGATTTGAGGCCTTTGACAAGCATCCCGACGTCATTTCGTACAGTAAGGAGGAGTATTCTACATATCTGGAGAAGCCGGGCTGGACAAAGGACGATACCGATTTGTTAATTTCCTTGTGTCGCGAGTTTGACCTGCGATTTGTTGTAATTCATGATCGCTGGCACGAGGCTTCCAAGAACCTGAAGAGCATTGAGCAATTGAAGGACAGATACTATAGCGTCGCTCGCTCGCTGCTCGCGTCAAGAGGTCAATCTACTGAGGGTCTAAGTTACGATTATCAAAAAGAGACGATCAGAAAGCAATACTTGGAGGATCTCTTCAATCGGACGCCCGAACAAATAAAGGAGGAAAATCGACTCTTGGTGGAATCTCGACGGCTAGAGGCATATGAGAAAACTCTGGCACAACAAAAAGCTGACCTCATTCGTCTTTTGGAAACTCCAACAGAGACGGGTTCTGCGGAGCAATATATGTCATCCTCTGGATATGGCTCCCTGGCTCAAAGCATGTTGACGGCCGATAAACAGAAATACAAGAAGCGACCTTCAGAAGTTTCCCCGGCGCCAGCCACTCCGAAACAAAAGTATAGAAAGTTATCACCACGAGAGGAGAGGGAGAAAGGTGTCACTTGGCACGATAAACTCAGTGCAGGTGTGTATCTGCGATCGCAAAAAACTGTGGCTCTCAAGCAAACTTTTGCTACAAAAGTGCAGACTGCTATGCAAGAGCTTGGCATGAGCAATGTACTTACGATGCCTACTGAAAAGACTGTCCGTAAATTCGATCAATTGCAGCAAAAGATTGGTATTCTATTAGAGGCCAAACGAGTATGCGATCGAGTGGCAGAGAGCAGCGATGTCAAGGAAGAGTAGATTTACATTTCTGCAAACTATTCTCCATTCCACAGGACTAGATCGCAATTGTATAATAATGCTCGATTTCGAGAAGGTGCTGTGATGGAAGTCACGCATCCTTGTGTAATTGTGCATCTATGCAGGCTCCGATCCGGGCCAGCGCGTAGAAAGTGGCCGCTGTCTCTGACGGACAAAGAGCTCCATAAGTTCTGATCAGTAATCCTGGAACCGTACAACAATTCAGGTACTATCCATTCCTGTAAGGCGCCTCAGATGTGTCTTTCTTGGAGTAGATCGTACCAGTCGACCTATGGTCCTGTCGTGGTACTTTTCTGCTCGGAATCACAACGGGTACCATCGATGCCTGACTGAATTTCATAGGATCGACTTGTTATCATTCACCTTAGCCATGCCCAGTATCATCGTCCTCTGATCCATACTCGACGAGACCGAGTATGTCTTGTGCGTGCTGAGTCCTAGATGTATCTTTATTCTCTGATGACACATTATGCGCTACTGATTGCGTTCCTTCTGCCTCATCAATCCTTGCTCGCTTCCTATGATGATTGCCATTGAGGAAAGGATCCATCTTTAACAACGACTGGGAACGAATGGATCCGGCCAAGTCATTCGTGTTGCTACTTTTTTGCTGTCGCTGAAACAGGGACTTTGCAGCCACATCGTGTCGTCGATGTGCAGGATCAAATGTGATTGACTTTGACAATACTTGATCGCCTAGTTGCGGATCTAGGACTTTTAATCCGAGGCCGTGACGATCAGATATTACTTGACGAGCATCGTCGGCGACTTTGAATGCCTTCTTCTCGGTACGAAATCCTCTGCGCAACTTTTGCGATTGTGCGTATGGATCGGACCATTGCCGCCGATTAAGGTCGAGTAATTGTGAGATATGCGTCTGGGCGCTCTTGGCATTACTCTTGTGCGTGGCATCCTGTTCGAGCTTATAGATGGGGTCCTCGTCACCGTCCTTGATGCCGTTGATGGAAAACTCAAAGGTTCCATTTTCCGCCGCATTCCACTCTTCCGCTCGCTTCTTGCCTCCCTGCAAGACGTCGTAGCAAGTCTCTTTCGGGTTTGTCGCCACCACAATCGTGCCCGAACACAAGTGACACTTCATCGTGAAGCTGTAGATGGGAGAACTAAAGTAATTTCCCGTCTTTTTCTTCTCCGCGTTGAAACGAACTCCTTGGGCAATGTGAGAGTCGCAATTGAGGCACCAGATATTGAATGGCATTTCGAACCGTACGACCGCCTTCTGCGCTGCCTTGCCTGCCAATCGATTGAGATTGCCCTTGTACGATGCATCTTTCGGGTCATAATTGGACGGATAGTATCTATTGAAGCCTTGCATGAAAGGCAAATATCTTGATCACTCCTACCACCTGAGTGCTTTGCTGGCTAGGCAGTCCGTCAAATTCATAAAGTCAATGATCAATGCGACTAAAGCTAGAGCAAGATGTCTCTTGCGCAATAGATTTGATGCATAAATGGATTGATGTTACGGTACGTGCGTCTCTAAGATCACTTCTACGTACTAGTACTTGTAAATGGACGAGTTGTGGAGATGATGAAAATGTTACCCCACAAACTTGAGTGGGCAATCAGGAATCATTGATATTGCTAACGGATCCTAGCCTCCGTCATTCTAAAGTAGACCGTAATGACTATCGTAAGTATGTAGACCTAGAATCTTGCCTTTATTTCATCGCTTACGTACTTGGCAAAAGCTCTCACACTGTTGATGTCTTGTGCATCAAAAATCACAGTAGCATTATTGCTAAAACGAATGAAGCTGTGATCCTCGGGTTTATTCTCCACTGCAGTCCTTGTGACAGCAATAGTGTTGAGGCCTTCGGCCATTAATGATAAGATCTTGTGTCTTCTTTCAGCGCTCACGGGATCATTGCTCCCATGGTTTATGACACTCGTTAGGGCTATCTTGTCTAGAATCGCCCAATCACGAGCTGCGTCGGTCGATGCTAGTGACCAATAAAGCAGAATCAAATCATCGCAGATCAAGGATTCCTTGGATTCCTTGAGCTCCTCGGACTCGAGAATCGTGGTCTGGCAGGAAGTGCACGAGCTTTCGCTCGTCATGCCCGAGTTTTCCTGCGCATGATAGATAACATTAAAGTCAGAAAGGATCTCTGTTTTCGCCGCTGGAGCATCAAGTCCTCTAAGCTCATATTCATGTTCTAGAGGTCTTTGCTTAGCACGAATATCGGCCGGTGTGGCTTCGTGCGATTCTCTCTCTGTGAATGCTCGAGACTCGACGACAGATTCCGCGGACGCATTACTTTCGTAACCACTATCTCGCAGGCTTCCCTTTACCTGATGCAAGGTGTCAGATCGTGACGAGCGCGGCACTCGCCACGGATCCTTGGATTGAGGTGCTGGTTGTGATATACCATCGCGGTAAAAGACTGGCCAGCGTGCGTAGAGTTTGTGCTCATCTGCCGCCAAAGTGTCGGGTGCTTGGTATTTTGTAGTCCGAAACCGATGTCGTTTGGCGAGGGACAGCTTGTTTCGTGGAAACTCGACAGAGACTGGGACAGTGGTAGCATTGGTCGTTGGCTGTTCGACTCGGAGTGCACGTCGCCACGGCGGAATCGGTAAAGATGGTCGGGCACACGATGCATAAGATTCATAAGGTGATCCGATTTCTACCTTCTGCTGTGACTCTACTTCGGTTTCAGACTCATCATCTGTGGTAATCGAGCCATACTCGGAAAGATCCTCCAATCTTGTGATCGTCGGTCTAGAGTAATCTCGTACGCCAAAACCTTGATCAGATTCCCCTGGCTCCACATCTGTTCTAGGAGCGATGGGAACCACGGCGTGGTCACTATATGGATAATTGATTGGACCTTTACCATACGACGTCGATACAGCCCTATGTGACAGCTGGGTCATTTCCGCAGTCGACAGTCCGTCAAAAGCATCAACCTCGATCAGTAAGGACATCAGAGATGCGGGTGGTTCGTTTGCTCGCTCGTTGTTGTTTTGACTGCTCGTGGTCGCGTCAATAGACACTTCACACTTCACATCATTGCGTGTGAAATCCTCAACAGACTTGGACTTATCTGACGTGAGAGAACTACGAGGCTCATCGGCCTGAGGCAGATCCGCACTCCCCTTCTCAGGTCGCAAGGTGGCCTCAAGTGATTGCAATCGATCTTGAGAATTCTTGGCAAACACAAAAGCATCATTAGCCTCTTGAGTAGCGGATTCGACCGTGCTTCCAGTGCCATAAGATGGGGAGAAGACTTGTAGCAGATCGGAAAATGGTTCACTTATATGGAGAGATTGTTTCGCGGCATTTGCAAGTACGTTGACATTTTCTGGAAATGCTGAAACAACAGGCTGCGGTACCCTTGTTGCGATCAAGTCTGAACTTCCTGGCTCACGCTCCATCAGCTGGCCGCCTCGCACAAGTGTCTCTTTCGCCATATGAGTTCCATCTGTACCATGTTAATCTTTGCTCTCATAATTCATGTACGCAGAGTTAGCATAACATGTCAGCTTACGATGGTTGTCTCCCTCAGTAGTGCTGTAAACACGAGGAACAGACTCCCCTGTGAGGTCGATGGCATGGTCAGACAGGTCCAAGCTGTACATCGGTTTTCTGACCCGGCCTTGATACATGGCCTCCCAGATTGATACAAGTAAAAGGGAAGACTAGTACCTGATTTGACGTGGTGACCAAGAATGCTCTAGGATGAATCTTTGAGCAATGGACGCGTTTGGTTTGATGACAGAGACGTGCGAAGTGGAAGTGATTGTACGTGCAAGGCGGCTGGACAATTCTGATAGATTGATCACAAATTATATTGCACTTCCGAGGTCTCTTCCAGGATTTTCCTCCTTTTCAGCTTCACCAACCTGATCCTGAATTAATTGATGCTGCGAAGTGATCTTGAAGATGCATGATTTCATATTTCATACACTAAATAAATTCCAGCCAGTCATTGTCAATGTCAGCAGACTTCTGCCCTGCTACATCTTTGAGTAAGTGCGAGATCAGCCACTTCTGCCACAAGTGCATCAATGTAGAGAGCGGTCAGATTGCTGGAGGACTCGATGCGGATTGAAAGCACCAACGATGTTGGCAGCAGTATAGATATAGGTAGCTGCTCGCGCGCCTCGCAAATCTCGCAGGGGTCGCTGAGCTCATACTAACTCTCGATGCTTCTCATCTTTTCAAAGTGGCAGTACTGTGATCTGAGAAATCTGACAAAGTAACGACGGACTGCTTGAGCAAGATCATCGGGGACTTCACCATTGATCTGCGATGCATCCAACTTGATACTCAAATTTGTAAATATTTGATCGAACGTGGCTCTGATTGCGGACAAGTCAAGCACTAGGTGTCTGCCCAGAGCACTGCATAATTCTCGTGCTATCATTCCTTCCGCAATGCTGTGCGTCCTCTGCTCAAAATGCTGTAGCTGATCGTCTCCACGAAGCAGAAGAATGTCTGTTTCATCGGCAATGGACGATTGCTTTCCGTCAACTGCCTTGAGTCGTTTGACAGTTTCGACGTGCTCTAGCGCTAATTCACGATTGACCTCAAACTGCTTATCCAGGCTTGTAAGAGTAGCTTTTAATCGCGTCTTCGTCTCGAACAGACGAGCACCCTGACCTGAGTGGTTAAAGCGTGGACCGGTTCAAGTGATTGTTAAGACTTACTGTCTAAGCCTTTCTGTAGCTCTGTCTTCTTTCCGAGCAGAGCTGTATTCACCTCTCTAAGTCTCGCAACCTCGGCAGACAATTTTGCAATTTGCATCTCATGCGCGTTGCTCGATTCACTGCGCACAGCAGCTGCCTTCTTCTCGAAGTTCTCTCGACAAGCCCTCATGTTGAGGTCCGCAGTGCGAATCTGCTCATCTTTAGCAGCTAATTGTCTGATGGAGCTTTCGAGAGCACTTTTGACTTTTGAGAGATCGCGTTCTACTTGTCCCTTTGATTGCTTGTGTTCTGACATGATCTTGTCATTCGTGATCGACTAGCGAACAGCAATCAGTGGACAGAATTTGTGGACAATAGCGAAGTTTCTCACCAGTTTCAAATTAAGTTGTTGCGCAGCATCCAGGCGAGATAGTAGAGTTCGTTGAGTCTTTTCGAACTCAAGGGAAACTGCGTCTGCTTGAGCTTTGTACTTCTCTATTTGTGCTGATGCAAGTGATTCTGCACGTTTTGAACACTCCACCTCAGTAGTCATGGCCACACACGCTTTCTCGTACTTCACTAGTCGGACGACCTCTTCTCGCAACCTGTGACTTTCTTCCTTTAGCATATCGAATTCTTGCAATTTTATCCGGAGAATCCGATTGTCGTCCTCTAAGGCGTTGATGCGCGCATGCAAAGTGGCCTTTCTGTCATCTTCTCTCATCTTCTGTATCACTTGTGCTTCTGTGTTGCTCCTTGAATCGCTGAGAAGATCAATAGGTGATGCTGTGGTTGCAGCTCTGGCACTCTCGCGTTTATCGTTGTCCCAAAGAAGATCCTTCAAGTCCGAAAAGTCTGACTTGGAATCGGGCCTCGCATGGCTGTGAGGTACTGTTGCCTCACAAACATGTGATGTCTGTGTAGTCATAATGTTTGTAGCTACGATGAGCTTTTCGCACGAAGTTGTGATGCTTCTTGGTCGAGAGACGACAAAGAATGAAGGATCGTCTACAATTGTCTCGGCAAATTGTGTCTACTGACTTTATCGAGTCCCTTGAACTCAGTGTCGGTAACAACGATGACGAAGAACCACCAAAAATGCATAGAAGGAGACCATACTGAGTGTTGTGTTGTACGAGACTGACGGTGCCGGGCAGTTGATGTTCTCCGTTGAGTGTATTCATAAATTAGACCGGGCATTCCAAGGTGGACCGCGAGACCAATTTGTTGTACAGGTTTTTGAGCCATGATCACCTCGTGCAATCTAAATCTTGCCAGGCATAAATATGTCATCGCGGCACCGACTACACCTCTCCGGAATAATCAAGTAGTGACGCCGAGTATGACAGCACAAAAGGAACGGCGATCCAATATGACCTGCATGGACTGAGACCAGCGACTAAGATAGTACATCGATCTGACATGATCAGTCACCATCTATGTCACTCGCTCAAAGTTTCAGACACACATGACATTAGACTCTGTAAGATGAACGAGATGACAATGTCTGCCTTTTGTTCGTGTATCTAACGGGGATGGCATGTGCTGTGGGAAGGAAGAGGTTGTCATGATTGTCACTTGTACATGTGCGAGCAAGTGCTGATTATAGAAGGTTGTGATGTTGACGTCCAGACACGAGCTGCCTTTCTATCAAATTACTCATGCTGTATGCGACAGTCAGTATCTTGACAGGTTGCTGCCGTGAGCCTAATCAGACACGAATAATGACAAACGGCTAGAGCTGCAACACGCACGATATTTAGCACAATATTTGAACGGCAAGCCAACACGAACCTAGGTTGAAGACTCCTCCGTTTGTGCACAACATTTCCTACGGTAGTCCCCAGGGCACCTATAGCTATCGTGATCCAATTGGTACAGACAAAGGTGCAGGCAATTCCCATTGGGGATCGCGCATGGAGTTGACTGACTGACTGAACAAACTGTGTGGGACGAGTGTCAAGGGGGAGAACTCCGCCATGTTGATCGGCCACTTCTGGTTGGCTGTCGGCGTTTGCCCATTTCTTGATTTCCAATACCGTAGCTCGTGGAGAAATAGTGAGTCACCTTTTCTCAGCGGGAAATTGTATTAAACCCTCCTATGCCCTATACCTGACCTTCTTCCTGACACCTACTCTATTGTCTATTCAATCACAACACATCAGGAGGTCCTCGAGTTGACCTCTTTCCCTGTCAACGGCACACTCACTACAATACGCGACTGACTCACAACGACGCAATGGTTTTCTAAACTATCCAGCAACACTTCCGACAAAATGGCACACCCTACACCTTTCGAGAATGGAGACACCCTCCTACACCAATACGCTGGCGAGCGAGGCGAACTTCAGTGCCGATATGCTCGCCCATGCATTCTTTTCTGACAACAACATTGAATTCGCCAGCCCTAGTCTGAGCGTCTTATCAACACCACAACTTGATTTCCTTGGCACACCAGATACTGTCATTTCACATGATTTTGGCGGGTCTTCTCCGAAAATGGCCAGGGACAACTCCTTCGATACCTTCGGTCATGATCGGTCCATCTTTGAGGATAATTACCTCGGAACTGGACCGTTCTTTGGTGATGCTACCCTTTTTGCATCTGAGGACATGCTTAGCTCTAGTGCTCTGCTAGAAAAGTATGCGAGCAATACACAGTCGACAATTACTCAGAAGGCAGAGGTCTTCGTGGACGCGTCTGCATTGAGTCTGCCAGAGTCATTTGAACACACGACAAGCGCTCAGCTCACTGCTCAAACAACTCCTGTCAGTCCTGCAGCTGTGCCTAGCTTACCAAGCTTCTCTCGCTCGAGCTCAAATGCATCATTCGCTGTTCCGAAATTACCACGCGGCAGGAAGCGCAAGACTACCATCAGTGAGGAGCACGATGCTATTTCGAAAAAATCAGTGGGCAAACTGCGGAAGACGAGCCCTTGTACTGCAGACGAAGAGGAAGACGACGACAAAGCAGCTCTTCGCGCCAAGAACACCGAAGCTGCTGCTCGTAGTCGCGCTCGGAAAAGAGCTGCAATGGAGGCTGCGGAACAACGCATCTGTGAACTCGAGGAGGAGAATCGATATCTAAAAACATTGATCAGTCAAAAGGACGCCTCGCTTGCTTCTTATGGAGCGTAGGAAAAAGACAAAAAAAAGCTTGATATTTCTTGTATTGCTAGACTAAAGTTCTGCGATGGTTTTAAATGATCCGGACGAGGAGATATCTGAATCCAGGAGAAAAGTGTTTCAGTTGTTGATCACAGATTTCATGTCGAATTTTCGACAACAAATATAGAATTGCTTTACAGATGATTTTGCTGTGAACTTATCGAATTGCTCTAAGAAGTTGGCTTGTTTGATCAGTTCCGTGTTTCACCACGAGATTACAATTGCATGGGTCCGGGGTCTACGAAACGAGCTCAGTTCTTCAATTTTAGATCATCGTAGGTCATCTAAATACCTTGAGCATAATGCCCAAACATCATAGCTCGTTGTTGTGCCAGGATTTGTGGGATAGCAAGCCAAGGTAGCAGTTGTTCAATAGATGACAGCAGGCAGATGTGCCGATATCACCACACGTCGACTGATACCTCAGATCGCCAAGTGAAAGTCACGAAACAGATCAGTCAGAGCGAAACTGTCCGTCAATAATGTCAGATGTGCTATCAGGCATGAGACATCTAGCATAAAAAGGTACGAAATAGACTGCCTATAGGACAAGGTTGCATGGTAGGGTCGTGCGGGTCATAAATTTCGAGCCCAATCGCTTCACAACTTGCTTTGTCGCATATCTCGTAAATGAGAAGGAAAGTCCTTTAGAGTGCAAACATTCAATTCCGGAAATCAGCCGCCGTCAAAATAGCACGTCCTGAAGACAACATCGGAGCTCCTTCTAAAAGTGCGCCTATGATTCTGCTCAAAAGTCTACAAGTGGTTCATTGAAGAAGTGAACTAATACGTAACTATCGACAATATGAGCGCAGCACCAGCAGCAGCATCAGCACCAGCCGGTGGATTCGGTCGAGGAGGTGACAGAGGTAGAGGTGACCGTGGCGGTCGTGGTCGAGGAGGCCCACGAGGTCGTGGTCGTGGAAGAAAGGATGATGGTGAGAAGGAATGGGTACCAGTCACCAAGCTCGGACGATTGGTGAAGGCTGGAAAGATCAAGACTATTGAGGAAGTCTACTTGTACTCCTTGCCAATCAAGGGTATGTCAATCCGAGAGATTACACGAAGCATGCATAACTGATGGCTACAGAATACCAAATCATCGACTACTTCCTCCCGGGACTCAAGGATGAGGTTATGAAGATCATGCCGGTACAGAAGCAAACCCGTGCTGGTCAGAGAACCAGATTCAAGGCATTCGTCGTTGTTGGAGACAGTGCAGGACACGTCGGTCTCGGAGTCAAGTGCTCCAAGGAAGTCGCAACCGCCATCCGAGGTGCCATCATCCTCGCCAAACTCGCCGTCGTCCCTGTTCGTCGTGGATACTGGGGATCTAACCTCGGAGAGCCACACACTGTTCCAGTCAAGGTCTCTGGAAAATGTGGTTCCGTCGGAGTGCGTCTCGTACCAGCTCCTCGAGGAACCAGTATCGTCGCCGCCCCTGCTGTCAAGCGATTGTTACAGATGGCCGGAATTGACGACTGTTATTCCTCGTCATCCGGAAACACAAAGTGCATGGGTAACTTCATCAAGGCCGCTTTCGAGGCCATCTCGCAGACATATGCATTCCTCACTCCTAACCTCTGGCGCGAAACTACATACGGTGCTACTCCTCTGGAAGCATTCGCAGATCTGATTAAATAGATAGTCATTTCTGTATGAGCATTTAAAATTGATCAACCTCAACAATCCCTGCTCTTGTCCTTTACTGATTTCTTCTATCCTCAGACTAGCATGTCCTTTCCAGGACACCTCGTGTGTTGGATTAAATTGCTACATAAGAAAACCAGACAAAATGCGTTGGGCGTGCATGATCGAGATGCAGGACTTACATGCGTACATGGCAGATTGTAAGCAGAGTTGTACTAAAAGTTAAATCATATATGTCTGGTTCTTCATGAACGGTGCAGTATCTCATACAAGATTCTTGACCACACGCATATAGGGCTTTCAAGTGACTTGACACAGGGATACGACTAAACATACAAAAGGCAAGATTGATATCATTATTCGATGCAACATCACTTGAAATACCTTTCATCCTCAAACATCCACTACGATGAATCTACCAGTCTGAACCCTTTGGTTTCCTGGACTTGAGGGCTTCAATCTTGACTGGACCATCAGAGTATCCCTTTCCATCCAACCAAGGGTAATTCTGCGACCTCGTCTTTTCAAAGGCAGAGATCTTTGCGTCTTTTTGCATCGTGAGACCAATGTCATCCAATCCATTCACGAGACAATGTTTTCTAAACTCCTCCACCTCGAATTCAGCGAGCGTGTTGCCGTGTGAATCCTTGATTGATTGTGATGGTAAATCGACCACGAGTTCCTTGCCTGCCTGAGCGACCGGCAGCAACTTCTCCTCGATTATTTTCTGGTCCAGAATGACTGGCAACATGCCATTCTTGAAGCAATTGTTGTAGAAAATGTCGGCAAAGGACGGTGCAATGACACATCTGATTCCAAAGTCGTTTAGCGCCCATGGAGCGTGCTCCCGAGAAGATCCACAGCCAAAGTTTGGACCACTGCATGCAATGATTTTGGCATTCGTGTAAGGCTCCTTGTTGAGGACGAAATTTGGGTTCTGAGTGCCATCTGCATTCGTTCGCAGTGCATAGAATAGGGCCGAACCGAGACCGGTCCTCTTGATGGTCTTGAGGAATTGTTTTGGGATAAGCATGTCGGTATCGATGTTCTCAATGTCCATTGGTGCTGTAATTCCTCGTAATTCATTGAACTTGGGCATGCCAGCAGCCTCCGCAGTCGGCTTTGGCAGTTCACCGTGAGCAAGATCTTTCTGCGCCTCCAGCTCGGCTTCTGGATCCGACTCTGGAAGATCATTGATTGCATCCTCTTCGACGAGATCATTGCCAGCGGCAGTCTCGTTGGTACCGATATGTTTGGGCTCAATCAGGTCCTCGCTGTCCTTGTAGATGGTTCGGACATCGACTAGATGACCAGCTATAGCTGCCGCTGCAGCCATCGCTGGTGAGCACAGATGCGTTCGACCACCAGCACCTTGTCGACCTTCGAAGTTTCTGTTCGAGGTCGATGCGCATCGCTCACCGGGCGAGAGAATATCAGGGTTCATTCCAAGACACATAGAGCATCCAGCCTCACGCCACTCGAAGCCGGCTGCCTCGAATATCTTGTCAAGACCTTCGGCAGCGGCCTGCTGCTTGACCAAGCCTGACCCAGGCACAACCATGGCACGTTTGATGTTGGAAGCAATCTTTTTACCCTGGACAATCTTGGCAGCTGATCGAAGATCCGAGATTCGGGCATTGGTACAAGAACCAATGAAGATCTTGTCCAACTTGATGGACTGCATTGGTGTGCCGGCTTCGAGACCCATGTATTGAAGTGCACGCTCGATAGCAGCCTTCTTGCCAGGCTCGGAAGCCTTTGCGGGGTCTGGTACTGAGCCAGTGATAGGGACGACATCCTGTGGAGACGTTCCCCAGGTCACAGTCGGAATAATCTCCTTGCCCTTGATTTCGACACTGACGTCAAAGACAGCATCCTCGTCGGAATGTAGAGTCCTCCAGTACTTAACAGCTCGGTCCCATTCATCGCCTTTTGGTGCCATGGGCTTGTTCTTGAGGTATTCAAATGTGGTTTCATCTGCAGCAATCATACCTGCACGAGCGCCGGCTTCGATAGACATGTTGCAGATCGACATTCGAGCCTCCATACTGAGCTTGCGAATGGCGGAACCACAAAATTCAATAACGCTACCATTACCACCAGCGGTACCAATTACTCCGATGACGTGCAGGACCAGATCCTTTGAGGTCACACCCTCTGAAAGCTCGCCATCAACTCGAATGCGCATGTTCTTTGACTTTTTGGTAATGAGTGTTTGTGTGGCGAGGACGTGTTCGACTTCTGAAGTCCCAATGCCCCATGCGAGAGCACCAAAAGCACCGTGAGTCGAAGTATGTGAATCACCACAGACTATCGTGGCACCAGGTAATGTGAAGCCCTGCTCAGGGCCAATGATGTGGACAATTCCTTGTCTCTTGTCGGCTAATCCAAAGTATGTGAGTTTGAAGTTCTTGACGTTTTCCTCCAGTGTCTCGCACTGTAGCCGTGAATCAGTCTCTTCTACAAAGGTCGATATAGACTTGAAGGACTTTCGGGAAGTGGTCGGAACGTTGTGGTCAGTTGTGGCGAGGGTGCAGTCCGTTCTGCGGACCTTCCTTCCTGCATTGCGCAGACCCTCAAATGCCTGAGGCGATGTGACCTCATGCACCAAGTGTCTATCGATGTAAAGGAGTGCAGTTCCATCGTCCTGACAATCTAAAGACGTGAGTCACAAAATCGCACTCAAATTGTGGATACAGACCTATGAGATGTGATTCGAAGATCTTGTCGTATAGCGTCTGACCAGGCATGACTGAAATCTGACGAGAATGATTGATTCACCTTACGAGATGACGTTTCGTGATGTGCGAGTGCCAGGTGATATATATATGTCTGGTCGTGAGCTCAGAAGGTTGACAATTGAGCAGCTTCTGAGTGGTTCAACTCTATTTGTGCATCTTGCAAGGTTTAGTGTGTGCGGCTCTAGATGAAACACATTGTCATGCCCGAAGCGCTCGGCCCGCCCGTTCCGCTACAAACTACCGCGAAAGCCGCGCAACTCGCCGTCAAGACCTGCTCCAGTCTATGTAGGTGCTTGTAGGTACATCAAGATCTTGCCAGGGGCATCCTGCGAGATGTTGAGATGTCTCTGAATATCTGTTCCCGTTGGCAGAAGTTCGTGGCACGATCATTTACTTCAAAATGGACATGTTCCAAAACGGCGTACTCAAACCTGTTTGACATGCCCATTACAAGACACGTCAGATGATACTGGGCTGCCTATGCAGATGACAATAAATTCCAATCACGTCTATGTACATGATGTATGCTAGTAATATTACTCGTGTTCACTGCTTGCAGAGAGCGAAATTGGTCATATGTTGGCCAGTGCCATCCGCTAATTTCACAATGTATGCTGCTGATCATGTTCGTGATTTTTAGGATCAAGTTTGAATTTCCTGCTTGACGCTCGTCCCGATAGCAGGACTGGGAGTAGCCGCGAGCGATGTTGGCAATTGGACTGTGCTGGACGCAATCGGGGCAACGGGTGCCTTGGTAACTTCCGCCGGCACTTTTGGCTTTCCAGCCTCTGGTTGCATGCTTATGAGTCGAAATAGTTCACTGCTCAAAGCCAGTGCAACTTGTGGCTCAAATCCACTCCCTATCCCATACGTCAAATGTTGAGAGGTACCATCATTTGAGCTTGTCGAGAAGCGTCGTGCAGCTGGAGACTCTGTCACTGATGCCTGCGTAATCCCATTAACCGTGGCTGTGCCCGCAGGGGTCTTTGCATCCGCATCGACAGCTGGTGTTTCCTTTGTCCCTGCAGTCATGTCCACGACACTGTTCGTGATTGAACCATTCTGCGAGAACTTGTCGTCTTCGTCCTCATCGTCGTCGGGTGCACTTGAAGTCTGTCGATGGCCATTCTCGTAATCCATCTTGTGTACATTGTCACTTGTCAAGGCATTGCTCGAGAATGCTGGCGTCGGTGGTGGTGGTGCACTATTAGGTTTAGGCTGACCTGTAAATAATGCTCTAATCACTTGTGGCTCGTTGCGCAGCTTGTGCAATAACGAATTCAAGTCCGCGTTGTCCTTTAATGCCGGTGCGGCGGGATTTGTGGCAAATTCTGAGAGTGTGCTCATGATGACACTATTCATCTCGAAATGGTTGAGAGATGCCAAGTCGGTGCCTTCAATCAAGAGATTTCCATCTGGACCCTTGCCTTCTTTCTCTTGTCGCTTGGACTTACGTTTACTGAACTCCTCCTCGATCCATAGGTCTTTTGCTTTTGATGGCTCCTTTCCATAGAGCTTGTGCGCACGTTTATTCACCCTACAGCGCAGGTCGTTGTCCTTATTGCGATCCTCGTTAGCTTCCCGCCATCGTTTCTTTCGCTCCCTGTTTTCGAGCCTCGTGCGCTCGCTCTCGGCTTCGTCAATCACATCCTTTGACGCTCCATCGAGCTTCATAGGCTCCAATCCTGTATGACTTGGTAGCGGTTGGCTTTCTGGTTTTACATATGCCGGTGGTCGAGGGGTCGATGAAACGGGTTGAGTCCTGATATATTCTTGTTGAGGTTGCCCTGCCCGACGCTGAAAGAATTAGCTCACTCTATTGATTTCATGTGCTCCAACATACCTGAGCGGCAAGAGCTGCCATTCGGGCCTGCAATGCTAAATTGTATTGTGCTTGTGCTTGTGCAGCCGGGGTGGTCATGGGTCGCATGATCGTAGTTGCAGGTATCCCTGCTGTAGTGGCGGCGCGATTCGCAACGGGTGAGTAGGTCCCGGCAGTAGTACGAGTCGCATTTGTGGTCGAGTAACCATTGCTCGCAGGACCTGCACCAGGCGTCGATGTAGCATGAGAACTGATCTTATATGTAGGTGTAGCTGGCTGCGTAGGGGTGCTGCTAACTAAAGAAGCGGGTTTGCTTGTGGTCATTGCAACATTTTGCCCTTGTGTTACATTACTGGGCATCGAAGAAGGGTTGGTATTGACTGCAGCGATAATAGGCGTGTTGGCTTGTGCAGTCGAAGTGTTGGTGTCAGTGCTATGATTGACCCGCACACCTTCTCGTGCAGGCTCACTTTGGTTTGTTTGCATCGAAGAATCATGTCCACCGTCAATCGTCGATAGCTCCGCGCTGGGTTTGGTAGTTGCCAATGGTGTAGGCACCGACGGCGGTAGCTGTGTTGCGACTTTCGACGGGTCTACAACGGTCTGCAACGCCGACGGTGGTGCTGCCACTTCTGTAGTTTTTGGTGTTGCAGAAACATAATGTGGTTTTAAAGTTTGTGCAGGTTGAGAATCTGCCTGAGGTTTCGTGCTAGTGTTCTGGACCCCAGCCATTGGAGAGTGCGATGCTGAGGAAGCACTACTCGTAGTTGTGACAGGGTCTTTTCGGATAGATTCTCCTACAGGGCCAGGTGCTTCTGGCTGTTTTCGTATTGTCTGGGCTTTTATCGCAACATGAGCTTGTCTTGTATCTTCCGGGATTCCGTCTGTGCTGACTTTCGGTGGTATGCTCGTGGACAGTATCTGTGAGACCGGCTGTGTCGAGATCGCTGAATTGTGCGTAGGATCGAGAAGCAGGACGGGAGCAGGTTCCACGACCTTCGTAGCACTCTCCAGTTGATGTGCGTCAATCATGATGACATCTGATGTGGGTTCAGTTCCACTGACAGGTACTGTTTCTTGGTCGGACATGACTCGATGCGAATTTGCTATAGAACTCTCGACAGAAAGGTACAATTTTCTGTTTCTTGGCAGTACTGATTGGTACCCTTTCGAGGCATGTAAGCCTGAGGGTAGCTCTGTTTCGGGATTGAAAAGGCGAACCTGATGACTATGTCGTCCTCTCGAACAATATTGCTCGTCTCCTTGGTTATCGAATCCTACGTTCGGTGGTCACTGCGCATGAGCACAGAGAAGATATCTATTAAATTGTCGTAATCACAATATCGAACTACTTGGGCGCATTGACGCTATCTCAAAGGCGACTTATAGATAATTCGGAAATGCAATCTGGCACTAGATGATAATTATCATCAGTGGTAGGTAGGTAGGACCGGATGTCACTTTTGAGATTGTGCTGAAGTGGCGCCGCACGAATGGGCCGCAGATTTTCGTGGTTCTCTAACGCTGCCGTACGGTATGCGTATGCATAGCTTCAACACTCAAGTACATGCACCAAGTCACATTGAATCTTCCTCAACACATAGCAATGCACACGGAGAGGAGAAGATGGTAATTTGAATGCGCACGAATCCAAGTAGGTAGTGTGGGAAGGACTTCCACTATCGAAAGTAGAATTCCCGTGACTATAGTGTATCTGAGTGCTAAGTACCGTGCAGACATGAATTGCGACCACGAAGCAGGATTGCGCTATTCTGCAGCTGACATTGGTTGGAAGCCAGAGTTTTGCTTACACTTGTAAACGTAATCCTCCCCAGTGTTGCTGCAGCATCTCGCGGACATCCTAAGTCTGAAGTTGAGGTTGTCGCGATCATTCACAACGCGAGACAAGCTCCCGGCACGCAATGTCTCCGAGCGTCATTTTCGCAAAACCGAGCTCGAGGTGCTTGTGCACAAAACTTACTTTGACCATCAACTTGTTTGGTAATTTTGAGGAGCTGGACACAGTTTTGCTCTGATCGAAACTCTAAATGCCATATTGCTTTCGATATGCCTCCATAGAGTCCGTCTCCTCCTTACTGAGAGCATGACGGGAGAACTCGATGATATCCTCAAACCTGACTATAGCCTCGACTTTAGTAAAGAACTCTTTTTCAACCATGATGACAGTCGATAACTCTGAATCTGTGCCACGCTCCTGTCTATCGAGTGCGACGACTACGCCCGCAAGAATACCACCCTCGCTCTTGATGATATCGATTGCTTCTCTTATCGCTGTACCAGCTGTCATCACATCGTCTATGATGAGCACTCTCTTGCCTTTCATAGAGGCCCCGACAAGCGAACCCCCTTCGCCATGAGCCTTCTTCTCCTTACGATTGAATGCATAGGCGATTTCATGACCCGCATCGGCAAGCTTTGACGCAGTTACTGCAGCTAGTGGTATGCCCTTGTATGCAGGCCCAAAGAGAACATCGAACTCGATGTCGGATTTGCTGATTGTCTCTGTGTAAGCATTGCAGAGTGCTGAGAGAAGCGCTCCAGAATTGAATAGTCCGGCATTGAAGAAATAAGGTGAGCTTCTTCCAGACTTCAGTGTGAAGGAACCAAACTTGAGAATCTGGTTATCCGTTGCAACTTTTAAGAACTGGGTCTGTGTAGCAGAAGGCATCCTGAACTAGATGGGTACTAGGCTTGCAACAGAATGAAGGGGGTCCTGTCGTGCAAGCTGCAGATTGTATCCTCAATGAATCTGTTTCAGGTAATACAACATAGGTGAAGCAGATTGGTAGAATTTTGCAAGATGTCATCGGCTCCACGCATAGATTCAGTCCACCGCGTTGTGAATGCTGCGAAATCGATCGTAGCTCCCATTCACTTACTCTCGAGCTCGACACTCTTATAGCCACACCTCATAGACAGTACGAGGTGTGGGCACATAATTGTTTGAATTGTTTGGCGTCTACGTATCGCGTCTGACAGTTTCAAATCTATGCGTATCAGGAGACTACATGAACACGAGCACATTGTATCCTTGACAACTCAATCGATACTCGTGCCAGCACGATGCAGTCGCAGATGTCCCCGCGTTCATCCTTGAGCGCTATGTTTCGCCCTCCTGCATTTCCCTCTCGAGAGCAACCTATTCGACTATCACAAGATATGCGATGGCAGTATACTGATCGCAGAACCATGCAAGAGATCACCCCGGGAATTTATCTAGGACCATTGTCTGCAGCAAGAGACACCGAGGCATTGGATCAAAGAGGAATCACTGTACTGGTCGGAGCGAGGACTGCACTTACCATGAACATTTTCAAGCCACGATCACCGGAAAAGTATCGTTACGAATACATTGATATAGTTGAAGGGTCTCTTTTGAGCAGTCTACCACGGGTCCACCCTCTCGTGTCACCATGCTTGGCTAGAGGTGAGAGGGTCCTCTTTTATGACGAAACTGGAAACACAAAAGCTGCAGCACTCGTCTGTGGTTTTCTCATGGAGAGTTCACAGTTGAGCTCGCAGGCAGCTTATGGCTTGCTCAAATCGAAGCGGCTCTCGGTTTCCCTGGACGAGCACGAGCAATATCAACTAGCAGAGTACGAAACTTTATTGCAGGCACGAAATAATGTCATCTCACATGTATACAGCAAAGATGAATTGTCCAGGACGAGTACAAGGAGGAAACATGGGTCAATATCTGGTGAAGATGAACAGATGAGTGAGGAATCTATACCCGAGCAACATCCTGCAAAGCACTTCTCGGCTATCGTCTAGTATTTGAGTATATGTCCGTCAGGGAGATTTATGGCTCATGTGACCCGATAGAAAGCGTGCGTAGATATTGGAAAGATTTTTGAGAGATATAGGGTCGAAAGGGAAGCGCCAGCACTTATATACAATTTAATATCCTGTTTCCTTATCTCTAGCTCAGGAAACGAGCATGCACTGTACAAATCAGCAAACATATATGTATGTTGTGACAATGCTGCGATATCGCAAGTTTGGCGAGAATTGTGAGTTTATTGGTTAAACGTGATCACATTGTGGCAAAATACCGCGATCAGGATGAATTTGAGCTACGTACACAAGAGATCAAGTGACAACACCTTTTTTAGATGTATTTGTTTCACTTCTAAGGCGATAGACAAGAAGAGAGGAAGTTATCGATGACACCCTTGTACGATGCCCACTGTCATCCTACAGACACTGTAGACACTCTTTCAAAGATACAAGATCTGAAGGCCGCGGGACTGTGCATCATGGCGACTCGGATCACCGATCAGGATCTAGTGAGTGAGACTGCAGACAAATATCCAGACAAAGTCATCCCTTGTTTCGGCTTCCATCCGTGAGATGAATTCAACTCGACCAAGATCCGATAATTGACCTTGCAGGTGGTTCATACATTCCATCTATGACGACCGTTCGTCCCCTGAAGTACCCGACAAGACAAGCCACTTTGGTAAATGTCTGTATCCTGAACCGGATGAAGAATTCATCAAAGTGATGCCAGATCTCGTGCCACTATCCAAATATGTCGACCATGTACGTCAAAACCTGATAAAGCATCCAAAAGCTATGGTTGGAGAAGTCGGACTCGATCGATCTTTCAGGTTGCCGGACCCAAATAGACCAAAGGAGAACAGTCAAAGGCATGTATTGTCAAAGTACAGGACAGAGACTGCCCATCAATCACTCGTGCTTGAAGCACAACTCAGACTGGCTGCCGAGTACGATAGGGCGTGCAGTGTTCATGGTGTACAGGCACATGGGTACCTCTTCAACGAAATCTCCAAACTGTGGGCAGGCCAGGAGAAGCCCAGCAAATCTGCACTGAGAAAGATGGCAGCGGACGAAAAGTTTCGTGAAAAGTCGAGTCAACCAGTTGAAAAGGAGCTGGAATTCTTTGACAAAAAAAAGATATTTCCACCACGCATATGTCTGCACTCTTATTCTGGCACGGCAGACATGCTTGGCTCCTGGACCAATTCACGCGTTCCAGCAGACATCTTCTTTTCCTTCTCTCAAGTCGTCAATGGTCGGTACGACAGGTGGCAGGAAGTGGTGAAGAAGGTACCCGATCACAGGTTACTGATCGAATCGGACTATCACAACACGGAACTCATTGATGATTCTCTCAAACAGGCTCTGCAAGTTGTTTGTCAAGCGAAAGGATGGGACGAAGAATTTGGCCGGAAGAAGCTGCAAGAGAATTGGATGCGATTTGTCGGTATCGAGTCGCCTGCTGACTGATGATGATACCACTGCACTTGGGAAGGACTATGCAAGCATTTCGCGACAGCTGTATATTTGTGCGATTATTGCAGACCACAGCAGCTGCCACGAGTAACAGTAGAATTCATGTTTGTGTATTGTAACTTTAAATGTCACTTGCTACTCTGAGTAATTGCTCATCAAAATGTCCCCCACAATTCCCCACATCTTCAGCCTCTTGTCAAATACACAAAGAAAGTTAACACAAAACATTAATTCATGCTAGGTGATTTAGTATTTGTATGGACATTCTCGTGGACCGTTTCAAATGTCAGTATTACCAACTCGTCCCGGCCCGTTCCTTTCGACTCGCGAGGATTGAAGAGATTCATCTCTTGGTTCACGATGAATTCCAAATAACCATTGAAAAGATTCTGTTTCCTGGTAATGATTCACCTCTGCAAGTTCCGGAGACGTACAGACGGTCCATCGTAAAATTATTGTTGAGAGAGTTTGATGGCGTACAAGTCGAAGTGTCTGAATCGTTGATTGAGTATTACGCCGCCTCTACGCAGGATACACCATGGAGTCGTCCAGTAGACTTGGGACCAAAAGATCAAGTCGGCGTCGTGGCACCACCTTCAACGATACCTGAACAAGCAGTGACCGTGCGGTACTTTTACAAGCCCGACGAGTCCTTTATCGTCACTGAAAGTCCCGCCGTCCTCGTCGCTCACGGCACCACCGGTCACAAGACGTGGGAAGCCGCCCTGGCATTGGGAGACTACTTGTTGGCCGAACCTTCAATCATCAACTCTCGTTCCGTGCTCGAGTTGGGCGCTGGCACAGGATTCCTCTCCCTCTTGTCGTCCCGTCTGGGAGCATCAAAAGTCACGGCGACGGACGGTAGCGACAAGATGGTGCAACTCTTGCAAGCAAACGTCTCCATCAATCATCAACAAGATGAGATTGATTGTGCAAACTTGTGGTTTGGTCAAGACAATCGATTGGAAAAGAATCATTACGACGTCATTCTAGGAGCCGACGTGACCTACGACGAATCTATTCTAGACTCTCTATGCAAGACCATCAAAATGCTCCTGACTAGTAATCCAGCGGCGACCGTGCTGATTGCCGCCACAGTCCGGCGAGAAGAGACGTGAGGCACTTCAATCAGGACCATCGATCCCTGCTGACAGTCCAGACTTGAGGCCTTTATACAACAGTGCGCAAAGTATGGTCTCGATTGCATGGGTACAAGACATCAGAAGAGGACGGACCGCTTTTTCTGGCCCGAGTGTACAGTCATCATCTTCAACATTAGATTTTCATCCAGTTGAGCCTGCCGCTTGTAGCAATTGTCGCTTTACGGCCACGACTTCTGGGTCCTGGTCGATTCTGGCCTGCACCATCCACTCGGCAGTCTTGTCGTATAGTTCTTCAGTCTTGGTATTACCTTTGGGAAATGGCAGGTGATTCATCTGGACAGCCTGTGAGGCCTCCGCGCTACACAACTGGGACAAGACCGTCATTTCCTTTAGCACAGTCTCATTGTCGAGTGAATTTTGCGTGGGAGGAAAGATGATTGGACCGACTTGGGAGATGGCGATGAGAATGGTCACACAAATCGACTGCAACAACGAAGTCTGTTGATGCTGGACCATTCGTGGTAGGATGGGGCGAAAGATTGGCAGAATCTCAGAACTGGTGACAATCATGAGATTGATGCAGGCCAGTGAGACCAGGGTAAAGATTCGCCAGTATATAGCCTGAGTGTTTTGTACGTATCCTAGCACAGAGATGAAGAAGGCGGAACCGATATAAAAGGGCACTTGGGCCATCATGCCACGATATAGATAATCGCTCAAGAGTGTCATTTTAGGCCACGTACTGGCTTGTGCGCCAAACCTATCGTAGGCGAATCTCGTGGCTGGATTGGACAGGGTATCGTACATGGCACGCAGAGAGGTGAAGACTGCCTCGTCTCCACCTTTGTCGGGATGATGGAGGGTAGAGATGCGTCTAAAGGCCCTTCTCAGTTGCTTCTCCTCGACGTCGTGGGGACTGACGCCGAGCAGATTGTAAAAGTTGGGTTCGATGGACAGGTATGCCGAGTAGAGCGAGTAGACGAGATATGAGAGTACCACCACCACGTAAATCACCCTCCTATCGCGAGCAAAGCCCGACGTGCCCGGTGTCGACAACTTGTGTGGAAAGAGTCGCAGTAATCCGTTGTGAACGAATCCAGAGGCCAGATTTGGCACAAACGACCATCCTGCAAACGACAAGATGGCAGACATTTGTCAATCCGTCAATCCGTCAATCGGTCAATATGCATGACTGAGCAGGTCAATGGATGATATATAGTTTGGTTGAAGCAGTTGATGTAGCTTGTCCCGTGCGTGGGATGAAACTCAAGTGGAGAGTTGAAGTGTTGAAGCCACAAAAAAGGTTCAAGATTTCAATCGCATCTCAGGCACATCCTACAGTTCTCTCTACATTAATCGTCCTCCCTGCCGTCAACCAGGATCTTAAGGTGTGAGAATGTCTCTCGCCGCAAAGAGGGAACTGGATTCTCCAAGTCAAGATTCAGCATCGAAACGTCGTCGACAAAATGACGTTCACGAGTTTGACGAAGAAACCGACCTTGTTCGCTCCTATAATCCCAAAAACCTCTTGAAATCCGACTCTTCCTTTCACACATCCAGTGACTCTTCTACGACGACGACGACATCGGCATATCAACGAAAACGAATAAACTTGAACCTGTTGATTCCACCAATCGATCTCGACGACCCGCTGGGTGGAGTGGAGAGACAACTAGACGACGTCTTGTTGACGTACCTCGTCGAATGCCGCGGTATCCTCATGGGTTGGCGCGACATTCACTTTCTCCGACCCGCCGGTCGAGTCCTCGAAGAATCCCCCTTTAGTCCCGCCCACATCTCCGTCGACACCGTCCTCTGGCGTCCTCGACGCGGCGAACGCGTCCAAGGGTCCATCAAATTCATGGGTCCATCGCACATTGGTCTCCTCATTCTCGGTACCTTTAACGCCAGCATTCCCCTCCCCAACATTCCCTCCGACTGGAATTTCAATACTACTCTAGGCCTCGACGACGGCAGCGACGGGTCGTGGGTCGATGGATCAGGGACTCTATTAAGGATTGATCAACTCCTCTCCTTTACCACCGTAAACGTGAAAAAGGGCGCGAACATACTCAGTGTCGAGGGGAGTCTCCTTCTCAACGATGATCATCAACCTGATGAGAAACCATCAAAAGCAACAAAAGTAGTAGTCGACGAGGCAGAACCGTCCAAGAATGAAAGTGTCGTAGATGGTACTACTACTACAACAACAACATCATCGACCTCTGCTCAAAGGAAAGCAGACAAGGAGAAGCGGAAATTGGAGAAGAAGGAAAAGAAGCGCAAATCAAAGTCATGACAATGTCGTTCGAAAACGTCATTTTTCCACGGCATTTAATTGCAATCTCCAACGACTGAAAACAATTGCAAAGCACAATCAGGTCAAAAACAATTCTTGCCGTTGCCAAACAAGTGAAAGGATCCTACATTATATTATACCTACATGTACATTATACATCAATCCCTCTTTGACATTATTCTACTCCTATTCCCAACTTTACAGTCAAACGAGGCTGGATTCATGAGAATCAAAAGAATTGTCCGCTCGGTTGAGGACTGAACTGTAACCACTGATTCGTCATCTTGTCCACGCCGGGCGTCCACTGACTCGGGTCTATCGTCTGCATCCCACTGGGCAGTGTCTGATCAAAGGTCATGTACGTCGGCGATTGGGTCATGTACGATTGACTCATGTACGCCTGATTCATGTAGGGCATGGACTGCTGCTGCTGCTGCTGCTGCTTGGCGGCGGTGAAATCTCCATTGAGACTCAACGAGGAAGCAGAGTCGAGCGTGCTGAAGGAGTCGGAGGAGATGAGTTCCGGTGTGCCGGAGGGATACATGTTGTTGTTGTTGTTGTTGTTGTTGTTTTGATATACTGGCGAGTAACAGAGGGATTCGGGCGTGGCCGTCCCTCTCATGCCATAGCTGCCATGCGGAGAGTAGTCCTGACCGACACTGAAGTCGGCGGTGCTGGTGGTGATGATTGGCGAGGGCCGACGACGGTAGGCACTACGATCTTGGACGGCCGGCTGTTGTAGTTGAAAGGACTGGCTGCTCAGGTTTGCGTACTTGTAAGACTTTGGCATGGAGGTCGGTGCAGAATAAGAGCTCGTCCTCGACGGCACGGTGGGTTGTTGTGCGCGGCCGGTGAGCTGCCGAGCCTGAGCTTGAATGAGGGATCGCGAGTATCGGAGCAGGTTTGACGAGACGGCGTCCATCGAGCTCTTCCTCGGTCCACCCGAACTCGGTCGCTGGTAGGGATGTGAAGCGGCACTCAGGGACTGACGCTTGGCCGGTCCGGGAGGTGACATGAACTGAGAGGCAGGTGAGCCCGTGCCGGTGGATCGCGTCGGCGAGGCCACCGTGATCGAGGCATCGCTAGGCAATCGCGCTATCGTCGGGGTCGACTTTGACGGTCGCTCGACGCTAGGCCGGTGAGGTTGTTGCAACGGCAAGGTGGCCGCACGGGCAGGTGGTCCGGGGGGTTGTGAAGGTGTCGAGGTGGGTATCGAGGTCGATGAGGAAAAGGAAGGGGACGTCTTGTTGGGCAGGGGCCTGTCTGCAAAGACACACTCTACATCGTTGGCGCGAGTGCATCCTTCACAAGAGCCACCATCCACACTACCGGAGCACTTGATTTTGCGCCTTCTGCAACGGTTACACTAGAAAGTCCCGTCAGCCTCTCATCCTTGCAAGACATGACTGCACGTCTCGGGGGACGGGCCTCGGTTCGTCAGACTAAAACTTACAGCGATTGCTATCCTGGTTCGAGGGGGCTCGAGGTCGAGATCGTTTGCGCTCAGTCCGCTGTTCGTCCTATGGTAATAATATTGTGTTTGATCATCCATCTGAAACGCCATTTGTCGCTATCGAGAGTAGAAGCGCCAGTCTCGTTGGTGTCTGTCGTCACTCTCGTCGTAGAGATCACTGTTGTCGGTCCCCGGGCCAATGAAGTGTGCGTGACCGAGATTGTTGTGATGTCGATCAATCACGGGTAGAGTCAAAATAGCGTCTCTGCTAGACTATAGTCGCGAGCGCTGCAACTTGTCGAGAGAATGTCCGTAGATGATGAAGGGCAGGTGATGTGTGTGTGTGTGTGTGTGTTGAAGAAAGAGGTACGAGAAAGAAGAAGAAGAAGAAGAAGAAGAAGAGAGAGAGAGAGAGAGAGAAGTGACCGAAACAAGAGAGAAGGGGAGGGAGAGGGGGAGGAAACGAGGGAAAAGGGCTGCGAGAAGGGGAATTCTGGGCGCAGAATCGAGTTGCGCACCCTTTTTTTACGTGGAATCATCCTCAACTACCATCCATTCACTCATTTATCCAATTATCCTCTGTTGAATCTATAATCCTGTCTATACTCTACCAAAGTCTAGTATCGTCTGTCTGCAACCGAGATGGAGCGTACCGATCTGTGTCTTGCACAAGCAGAGAAGCGCCAAGGCTAATCTACCTAGTATACCAATATATGGCTAGACTATTTACTACAGCATCATACTTTTTGTTGTAGAGAGTCCACTACTACAGAACCGACGAGTGTTTACAATAAAAGAGCCAGGTGGCAGGACACAATTACTTTGTAGGGATTAATCGGCACGAGTTTGCCGAATGTTTTAACATTTGTCACTTTTGACGATTGAGCAAACTATACAATTACGGTATGGTACAGTTGACTCTTGCTGTACTTCTGATTGGGCGATAGGCAGTGAAATAGGATGAAGTAGAAGAAGGATGAAGAAAATAAACAGAAAGAAGAGAGGTGACCGTATGAGAAGAGAACGAACCAGCCATTCCAATCATTTCTTCCAATCAACCAATCAACCAATCAGCCAATCAGCCAGTTGAAAATCTTTAAAGTGAATCATCACTCGCATATATATATATATATATATATACACAGTGAACAATTTGGAGAGAGCACGAAATGATGAGGGTTTGAATTGTGATTGGCCAAAGATCCAATCCATCGATCCCAGCATCGCTGGGATCGATCGACCAATCATTTTGCAAGACAAATCATTTCAAATCGTGTGCATTTTAAACACACGCACACACAATTGCACAAGGACATTTTCCCTCCCAATACGCAAGATCCGTTCATGCTCATATCCATTCAATAGCTAATCAAAAAGGACTACAACACCATCACGTATCGAATCTGACGAGAATGCAAGAATAGTGGAATAGTGGAATAGTGAAATAGTGGGATAGTGTTCCGAAAAGATGGACACATCACATTCTTGGCGATGAGGAATTGTCCATGAGTCTTTGACATTACCATCGGATTTTGTTCTTGTCAGATATATCAAACATCCATACCCGTCATCTTTACATGACCATTTGAATTATATCTTCAATCATTCTGCATTGACGTCGTTCTTCTTCTTCTTCTTCTTCTTCTTCTTCTACTTTACCCATTCATTCATTCATTCATCCATCCATCCATCCATCCACAGACCCGCTCAATCCTTCTTTGTAGTTACATTCCCGACTGCACGATCATCCCGTTCAATACCCAACAGTAGAATATAATTCTTCTTCATGCAATCCATCATGGTTATTGACATTATACATTGATACTCGACAACTAGACTCATGTACACAATCCCATCCTTTCATACACCTCGTCTGCCCATCATGTACATTCCCATCATACACAATCCCACACGCAATAATCTCTACACATACCTTCAATCAGCGAACGACCTTAAATGTCCAATGCTTCCCGCAAAAGAGCCTCTTTCTCGCCACTCAACATGACTGCAGTGCCATGGTCGGTGATGACCCTCTGCGATTCAGGTACTTCCTCTTGACGTCGCTCAGTCACAGTCGATTCCGAGCCAACTGATTTAGGTGACACCTGTACGCCATGATCACTCATCGTGACCCATTTGGGGACTAAAGACGTCCATCGAGACGAAGTGGCAGCCGGTTCTCTTTTCGTAGTCGTCGGTATCGCCTTTTCCATACTTCGCTTCCAAAAGTGCGAAGCTCCTGTCAGCGGAGGGGTGGTGGCAGTCGGGGTGAGCTTCTGAGCTGCAGCTGCGCTCCTCAGGGCCGTGTAGGATTTACCTCGTGGACTTGCTTGCACTGTAGATAGCAAATTGGAATTGTATGCAGTCGCCGATGTTATGCTAACAGTGGCCGAGGATGCATTGTTCTGTAGAGGTGATGGATAAGGTCGCCTATTTACACTAGATCTTGTGGCATTCGTTAGCAGTGCTGCATGTTGAATAGGAATGTTGACGATTGACTCGTGAGATGCGGAGCGTCGCATAACACCATGCTCGTATATCAGCTCAGCTTCGATCGAGCCGCATGCTTGGTCATTATGCGGCACAGCGCTGACAAATTCCTCCGCATCCTTGACTGGTGACAACAGAAAAGTGGTCGGTGGTACAAAGACGCTCTCGTGTGAACTTGATCTGAGATGACGATGTCTCACATACGGTGTAGAAGTCTGCAAGGTGTCTGTGAAGATATCCGTAGCGGGAGAAGATGGGTGACCCAAGCTCGTTGATCGTTCCCGACCAGACTCTGATGCGAATGAGAAGTATCCAGAATCTCGATTGCGTCTCTTGGTAGAAGGAGGACTAATCAATCCTGTGGAAGGGTGATTCTTGATAGGTGTTATGGCGCAGTCCAAAGACCGGTTCTTGAGGCCTCTGGTGTGTGTACTTCTTGTATGTACAGGTACAGAAGTATCTGGATCGCCTGCATTAGCCACAGAGCGCGGTCGTGATGCCAACATATCTTTGCTCTTAGACTGCCTCTTACTCAATGGCTTCTGGATATGATAATGGTAGTGCTTGTGTTGATGCATCTCTTGTGAAATAGACTTTCGTGGCGTCTTGATGTCGGTCGCGGTTTCGTATGTAAATGGTTGCATGACACTCTTACTTTGCAACTGTTCTCGTAGCATGGTCACCTCGTCTTGCGTGGAAGCCAAGACACGACGTAATTCCATGTTATGGTCCTCCAGGCTCGTGTCATTGAAGACCAAATCTTCCCCAGTATTGGATCCTTCGTTGTTCTCGGCCTCCTGCCTCGATGTCGTTGTGCGCACAGTGCCTCGTGGAGTGTCTAGAACAAGGGCCACAACGTTTTCAGTCAGATCTTGCTCTTCAATCTCCATTGACTGCAACTTGGATTGCAAGTCGCGAATCTGTTTCTCTGCTCCGCGATATCGAGCATTACTTTGATGGCTGGTGTGAGACATGGTTGCTAAATCATTCTCCAGCACTGCGCGTTCTAGCTCGGCCGTTGCAATTTGAGCCTCGAGATCGTTCGCTCTGTTTGCACGATGGTTCAGCTTGCACACTGTGTGCTCGGCTTCCACAAGATTTGTCCTCAGTTCATGATTACGAGAATCAGCTACATTTAAAGATGAGTTCAAATCCTCCAGGCGCTTGAGCAGAGCCAGGTTTTCACGGATAGTCTGTTGGTTTTGGTATTCGAGCAATCTGTTGTTGGTCTCCAATTCATCGACTAGTTTCGCAAAGTTGCTCTGTCTTTCTATCTCGACTAAAAACCCATTCTTCTCTCTTTGGGCCTCGAGGACATAGTTGTCATGTCTTCTAATAAGTTCTTGGCCTAGTTCGGCGGCTGTTCGTAAATCATTTTCTAGCTGTTGCATAATCTCCTTGTTCATAGCCCGGGAGACACAAACTGCTTTAGCACAACAGCACGAAAGTGACCCGATGTGCTCGACAATTGGTGGCAGACTCTTAGCGGGTTGCATAAACTAGGGACAAAGGATACGTAATATCGTAAAATACTCCCACGTTTCTCGAAGCGCCTGCGATACCTGACTTTCGTATGGTACTACAGTGATTGAGATGAAAGTAGCGTGTAGTTGAGTGGCATGTGGCAATACTTTGATGAGGTTTAAAGCCTATAAAGAGCGTGTTTCAAATGAGTGTTCGATGGTCAATACGCACACCCAACGAGTGCGCGCGGCAGCGAATCTAGAAGTTTGTCGGCGTGTGTATCAAAGACTGACAAGCGCAAACTGTTCGCGCATCGAGATACGGTATATTTGGCAGAAACGGTGTGTATGGAAGTGTGTGTAACCACTGCCAGGACAGTATGTGTAGCACTGACATCGTTCTGACAGTTGAGACCAAACCAGAAATCAAAATGGCAACCACTCAATTCCATCGTTTTCCTCGTGTTGATGTTTCGCTCCTTGTGTGGGGTCTTGCTTGTCTTGGTTCGTTCTAACCTAGGGTCATCCTTCACACTCCTGATTCAGAGTCTGTTCTTCAGTAGTTGACCATTCTTGTGCAGCATTCTGTTCTTTACTGTCGGTTTTCAGCGCAATTATTATACAGAGAAATGTTGCGTCTACCCATCTCGAGGTCTCTTGCCTCTGGGCGATCGCTCAGAGTACCCGGTCGTCTGCAAAGTCGACAGATAGCAATCATCTCCGACCAGTCGGCCAATATCGGCGAGTATCCAACAAATGTTCCAGCTCTAAATAGACAAACAAAATCAGAGACAGACAGATACGATGATCAACAGAGCAGAAGAAACTTCGGAGAGACTGTACGTACAGCTCACTCGTAGCACGAACTGAGGCATTAATCGAGACATTAGTTGCACGAACAAGATGACGTCCTGACTGTCTTTGGACCAGACGTCCACCGACACGTCAAGCCCGCTACCGCTTTCCTGCACGTTGGCATCTTCATCACCGCCTTCATGGCCATCGTTGGAGGCACCTACCTGACATTCACACCTCTGCAGGCTGTCCGCAGGACGTATCCCTACGATGGTACGACTATTCCGATTCATGTTCATCCATTTCTAATCACGTATAGGTCTCGACAAGGAACTCGTCGGTAGAGCGGCACGATCGTAGCTGTGTGTGTAGGCACGGGTTACAATAATGATCTCAACATGTATAAACTAAAATTAAACACATTCGAGCATTATCCTTGTGATCATTAAAGTGCTACTAGATTGTGCCCGGTGCGACCTGCAATGATGTCTATCTGCTGCCGGATTAATACACTGTCAAACGTCAGAGTGATTGTTATCTGTATCTCATGCGTCCGGAAGAAAAATCGTTATAGTGTCATCTTCTACATATGTATGACAGAATCTCTAATTACACAACTATATGATTGTATAAATCTATAAGTTTATTATGAGGTTACGCAACAGAACGAGAACAAGAAAGAATGCTGCAACGTGCAAGTTGTCTTTTAGATGACTACTGCTCGGTGGTTCGTCATGTACTTCTTGACATCTCCCAAGAAGAAGGAACAAATCAGACCGATTCCACTGAATGCCAGCGTAGTGAGCCAAACGTTGTGGAAGGCGACGGCCCAGATTGGTCGAGCCATGTAACTGACCTCGTCCAGGAGTGACTGAGTAACGTTTGGGGTCGCTAGAAGGCTCTTCGTGTCTGAAATTCCCAATTCTGTCAAAAATGTCGTAATTTGTGCAACATTGAAGCCGAGTCCCAGAAGTTTCGAGATGATTGCCAGTGACGTAGGGTTGCTAAAGTCCTTGAAGAGTTTGTTCGCATCTAGATTGAGGATATAGTAGTACACTGTGAAACCAATAGCACCTCCGAGGACACGAGCAACAAAAGTAAGAGCCGTCACGGTTCCGAGATACTCATCCGGTGTACACAATTGTGTAATGACGGAAGCCGGAATGATGATACCGCCAACGCCAATTGCGCCGATGGTGATCATGAAGCCTGCGAGAGTCGGTCTGTTCTGGTTGACAGCGACGAATGAGCCAAATCCGGCCATCATCATAGCACAAGACAAGACCATCTGAACTCGAATGGCTCCCTGGAATTTAGTAATTGTGTATGAGAAGAATCCAGCACCGAACAGTACGCCCGTGGTCTGGGCTAGAATCAGCAGACCCGCGTGAGTCGGACCATAGTCAAAGACAGAGACCACGTATTTTGGCCACAGAATCAAGATTGAGAAGAAATTCGCACCCGCGACGGCAGTAATGATGAGGGTAAGAACAAAAACTCTTGTGTTTTTGAACATTCCCGGAGGATACAGAGGATGACGAGCGAATGTTTCCCAAAATCCGAGTAGCACGAGTAAGAAGAAACCAAGAATGAGTGGCACGATAGACTGCGCAGACTTCCAAGGAGACGAATAGCCTCCAGTGCCTAATCCGAAGAGAAACAATGTGGTTCCAGATAAGGACAAGAAGAAACCCAGCCAGTCAATACGTAGAAGCTTTTGTCCGGTGGTCTCGGTATGTCCATGATATGTACGAGCTGGTGGACGATAGAAGATAAATGTCATGACCTGTCCAATGCCGACCCAAATGAGCGGAATCCAGACATTCCATCGCCAGGTGGCATGTACAGACAGATTAAAAGCATAAATTCCCAGTGGTGCGAAGGGTACAATTGTCCAGGTCAACATTGAGGTATAAAATCCTCGTAATTTGTTTGGTGCAATTTCGTTGACGGCGGCCAAAGCATTGATTTCGAGCAATGCTGCACCGATTCCAGTAAACGGGAACGAGACTATGTTTTGACCTGGTGTTGAGGTCGTTCCGATCAAGATCAGACCAATGATAAGTGCGACACCCCCGATAAGGACTGCCCATCGTCTACCAAAGATATCCGATACACTTCCAGCGATTGGTGCAGTGGCAGCGAGTGCCATGAGAGGTCCAAGAACGTACCATATCTGAATATTGGCACCTCCAATATCGGCAATTGTGTAGTCGATACAGACTAGCAACATGTACAAAGGGACCTGAGACCCGGTCCACAAGAAACTGATCGCGAGACATGCCAGGAATGTTTTGAGTTCGATTCTAGGTACTTCGTCGTCGGCTCCAACCTGAGCTTGTCCCGTCGCTGTTTTCTGTACTCCCGGTCCGGTCCGATATTTCTCTAGGTCATATTCTGTCGCTCCAGTATTAGTCCTTTCCAGGTTCTGTGTGACAGGCTTTTCCCGTTCTGGACTGACTCCACTGTCCGAACTGCTGCCTGAGGTATCCAGACCTGGTTGAAATCTGTTCCAGTTGTCCATGGCTTTATTCTTCGAGGCTCAGTGCTGTGAGTGCTGGGGCTACAATGATAGGATTTGTCTACCACTTGAACTTCTGACAAGCAGAAGTGGTTATAAGTACTTGTCAAAGGATAGCAGCGATCGCAAGCAGGGAAGTCGCAAATAAAATGGCACCGCTGTTCAAGTGGGTGGTGAGGACGCGAATCCGGGGGAGCTTGGGCACAATAGAGTCAAGGCGTGTCGAGTTCGCAAAACCTGGGGCACCATGTTTGCTGAGGGCCTTGTTTCCTGCCCTACCCTCGGATGTTGCACAGGCCGATGCGGCGTTGTGCAGTTGCACAAACTCGAGCGCCGAAATCTCGCAACGATTTGTTGAGAATCAGTAAGCGGCTTCTTCCGGAGACCACGGCCCGTTGAAGTGTGCGCCACCTGATTGGACACGTTCCAAAGGTTCCCGGAGGGCAGCAGCCTCCTGACGAATCAGCTTCAGTGGTAAAGTCACCGAGGACGTTTACGTCTTGCACACGATCCCAACCTTGAGCAAACGTAGATCCGACCATCCGCAAGTTTTCTGCCTGCCAAGTTTTTGGAACTTTTCAATCTTTCATCCCTGCTTAGGCCGACAGAAGACTCGTGGCGCCAGATACGTCATGGAAACACTTGTCCAAGCCCGACAGTCTGAGGAGTCGTAATCAGATACGCATAGCTATCCTGTTGCATTGTTCCAACCATCGATGTGATTATAAACTCTGTGCTTAGATGTTAGAATTGGAACATCATCTTTTCGCGACCGCGCGGGCAGAGGCCGCACACAACACAGTGTATGAGCAGTGCATATACACGTGTGAGGCATGTTTCGTCACGGCGCCGGCTTTGTGGAATAGACAAGCGATGCGGTTTTGTCATAAGCTTCAAAAGTCTGGAGAATCAATGCGCCACATCATCCAGCATCCAATTGACCTAAACAATATGAGTAGGCATACATGATGTTGACGAAGGAATTCATAGAAAACATACCTGTATGGCCTCCATAGCTCCGTCGCTGCCTGCATTTCTGCCTCGGTCATGTATTTCTGTGCCTTGTTCTTGTTGTGTAGCGACTTGTTCTTTGGGTCTTTTCCAACAAAATAACTCATTCCCTACAAGTGTTACAGTAGACCCAAGGCAATTGTCGACAAACCATACCCTCTGAATACCAATATCTCCTGGAGACAGAATGTCCCAGTGTTTCAATGAGAACATCTATGAACAATCAATCAGAGACATTCAAGTGAAGGTGGAGAAGGGAAACACACCATAAACATCTCTGCTGACCAGGGTCCGAGGCCTCGCAATGAAACCAATTTCTTCTTGATCGTCTCATCATCTGCACTAGCAAAGAAATCGTCGTTGAGATCCCCACTTTCAAACGCTCGAGCAATGCCTTGCACGTACTCTGCTTTCCTGAGTGAGAGTCCCGCAGACTTGAGATAAAGTACATCCGCATTTGCTACTTGTTCAACTGATGGAAAGAAGGTGGAGATCAAGGTATCGTTGGCCGGAGCAGAATTCGCTGAAGCCATGTCAGACGCTGGGATAGTCTGATCTTGTGGTTCTTGCTTGATTGAGGAAGCTGGTCCATCTTCCACTTCAGGATCTATATCGACATCGAAACGTGTCTCTACCTCCGTGAATAAAAGGACAAATTTACGACCTATAGAACGAGCGGCTGCTCCCGAGACCTGCTGGCTGATGATACCGAGTGCGAGACTCTTGAAGTGGTTTTTAGGCTCGGCCAGGCCTTCTTGTGTCCAAGGTTTAGGTACGAAACGGGTGAACAGGTTACAGAAACGAGGATCCACTTCACAGAGGTGCGACACTGCATCTTGTAATGAACTGGAGACTGGTTCAACCTTTACATTGTTGGTCTCCACGACTGTAGTGGAGACCGTACCCCGCACTTCTTGTCTGATCTCTGATTTGATTGCAGTAGCTGCTCGTACTTGTTTCACCTTCTTGACGATCCCAGCATTGGGAGATTTTGTCTGCTTTAGTATCGAAGTGATGTTTCGTGAGCTACGACGAGACATGACTACAGCAGGTCAGGTTTTGTGAGTTCGTGTTTTGATGTGTATATGGATGATTGACTGATTGCGATCGGCGTCAAAAAAGCGAATTCACGTGCTTGATCAAAATTTCTCGCCTGGCTGATCACCTTCCTTGGAAGTTGTTGAGCAACGATGCATGATGGCACTTCTACATTGCAAAATCATCCTTGCAAGGGAGAACAAGTTGAAAGCTTGCAAGCACAGTTTTGCTCTCCTTTGTAACGGACTACGTTGAACTGTTCTTTTATTATTTCAGCTTGCTCGTCGTTATACCGACCATTCTTAGACTCGGATCGTAAAGTGCTTGATTGTCGATTCGTGATCACGTTCTCAGAATAGCAGAATATCGGAGGTCATGACGGCTCTCTCGCTTCCACAACTGTCATACCTACAGACATCTCTTTCTTCTAGCACGCCGATCAGACCTGATTCTCGTTCTCTGACCCAGTTCCGACCGATCTCATATGCATCATCCATTCTGCCAGGTTGTCTAGGCTCTGTTCATTTGACGTGGGGTCCCAGCTCAATCATAGTCGGCATCAAGGGACAGGTAGTCGCATGCGAGAGTCCGCGGATCGAGTACCATGTAGAAGTACAAGGAGAAAGGGACGATGATCCCTTGACAGTCACTCTATCACAATTCATGACGGAAACATTAAAGACGCTCGACAAGTCGGAGCTTAAGATAGCTCACAAAAGGAACTGGGAGCTATATATTGATGCGATAGTGAGTGAGAATCTGTACGGGAGCTACAGATCTGTAACTAATGCCATACAGCTACTGAGTAACGATGGTTCGAGTCCACTTCCAGCAATGAGTCTGGCAGTACGACTAGCATTGCTGGACGCAAGGATACCAAAGACCGTACCTGCTCCGTCTGAAGAAGGCTTCGGAGCTGGAGAGTATGAAGTCGACGACGATTATGGCAATGCAGTACCTCTCAAGTTCGCGGCGGCGTTTCCACTACTCACACTTGTCAATTTTGTCGGACCCAATTTCGTGTTTGATGCCTCTCAAGAAGAGGAGGCGATTCTTAGTGGCAGATATGTTCTTGGGGTTTCTGAATCCGGCAAAGTTCTATCAATACAGAATTTGAATACGGCAGAACCCCGTACAGGAATACAGGGCCGAAAGGACGATCGAGGTATCTCGCAGACGCAAGTCAATCGAGGGATACAGGAAGGCATAGACGTCACAATGTCAATCTATAAACATGTCAGATCGCACATCGAGGAGCCAATCGATCTTTTCGAGACACTATAGTGCCCACTATAGTGTACGTACGAAATGACATGTCATACATGCCTTCCTTCGTGCTCGTGCAAGAGGGTTTGAGAACCGTGAGAGTCACTGCAAAAATATGTATATGTATATTTAGAACTATAAAATTTCTATGCTTCGAGAGTCTTCACGGTCTCAGCATCAGTGAATGCTGTACTAGAAGTTGTCGCGGCAGCTAGTTTCTTCTCCGCGGCGAACGACTCCATGCCTCGAAGACCCCAACGGCTAAGCATACTTTTATCTTCATCCCAACCAGAACAGGCCGTGGTCAGCATGCGCTCCCCAGTAAACACAGCGTTCGCACCGGCCATGAAACACATTGCCTGATCAGTCTCAGCTAGGCTGATTCGACCAGCAGCGAGACGAATGATTGTCTTTGGGAGTAAGATCCGAGCAGTAGCTATTGTCCTAACAATATCGTGAATGGGTAAAGGCTTCGTCTTTTGTGAGAACAAGGGCGTGCCTTCGATTGGTACAAGAGCATTGATCGGAAGTGATTCAGGCCGGATGCCAGAAAGTGTTTGCAAGAACGATATTCTGTCTTCTTCCTTCTCCCCAAGTCCAAGTATCCCTCCTGAGCATACTTTGATGCCTGCCTTCTTGACATTATCAATCGTGTTCAACCTTTCTTCGAACGATCTGGTCGTGATGACGGAAGGGTAGAACTCCTTGCTGGTGTCAATGTTGTGATTGTAAGCGGTGAGTCCAGCGTCCTTCAAGTCTTTCGCTTGTGCCTCATTCAACATACCCAACGTGGTACAAACCTCCATGCCCATACCACGAATCTCTGTGACCATTTCGCAGATTCTCTTGAGATTAGCTTTTCGACCATTCATATCCCTCCAAGCACTGCCCATACAAAATCTAGTCGAACCATTGTCTCTTGCTTCTCTAGCCTTGACGAGGACATCATCAACAGACATAAGCTTGGTCACTGGTGATGTGGTCTTATATCGGGACGATTGAGAGCAGTACGAGCAGTCCTCACTGCATCCGCCTGATTTGATATTAAGGAGTGTGCAGAGTTGTATCTCATGAGGGTCGTGATTCTGTCGATGTATCGAGGATGCCTGGAAGACAAGGTCAAGCAGAGGTTTTTTGTAGATCTCTGCTATTTCCTCTTTCGTGTAACACTTTTCTGCTAGAATCGAATCTTGACCGACTGCAGCAGCAGCGAAAGTTCGTCTGTGTTGAACAGTAATGGATCGAGCTAGATTTGTGAATGCCGGCCTCATCATTGTTGCTCAAACCTCAAGTGGTTCTGATTACAGATAGCTGAGCACAGGAAAAGTCTGGCCCCAAGGAACAAGCTGCTATTTCCGTTTCGATGGTAAGCCAGTCGCCTACTGAAGTGCTTGAATCGTGAGGAGAGACGCCTGTGAACTATGCTCTCTTCCTAAGTGTTTCCCCAATATGCACTCCCACTGTAGAGAAGTGGTTGGGATCGATCGTTCAAGATAGTGGTGCGTGATGGTCAATATCTACGCAATATCGGTCCGTCAGCCATTGAACTCCAGAAGCAGTAAACTTACCCGAGAAAACCGAACCACGTACATCGCGTCTTTCGCTTCTGTCTTGCATTATTACACGGACACTAATTGGTACGCGTGAGCTATGTCGAAATTCAAGTTTCGACACATAATTGTTGCAAATCCCAATACATGAACACAGGAACTTGATTAGCGACTGTGTGTATACTATGTACTCGGCTTCTCGACGGGCGTCCAAGCGAGCAATCTCTTTCTCGTTCTAGTGGACGTGCTGCCTTGTTCACCATGAGCGAGAAACCATTGCATAATGTGGTCATATGCTGCACTTCCGTGACCCAGGAAGAGCGTTCTTCGATCATGCGACAAGCTCTGGAAATGGGCGCAGTCGTCCAGGCTGATTTGACATCTGATGTTACTCATCTAGTGGTTGCACGCGTACAGACCGACAAGTATAAATTCGCAGCTCGTCATAGAACCGATCTAAAATTGATGGCCGTGGGCTGGATTCCTGCGATCCATACTATTTGGATAACTGGCAAAGACGTCAACCTTCCCGAATCTGAGACGAAGTTTCGACTACCACCATTCCATTCTTTGCGCATCTGCGTCACCAACTTGGATGTGGACGTACGACTACAGATTGAGCGACTAGTTCTACAGAATGGCGGTCAGTATACCGGAGACTTGACCAAAGAGAATACCCATCTTGTCGCAGGTTCCGCGACAGGCAAGAAATGGGAAGCAGTAAATGCCTGGCAGTGCGATATTAGTATAGTCGGCGTCGAATGGATCTACGAGAGCCTGAAGCGCGGCGCCAGCTTAGACGAGAAGTATTTCAGATTGGAGCTCAGCGCAGAGATACGTGGTCAATCTTCTTGGTTTCCTCCTCGGATCGTGCCACGTCTCGATGCCGACCTGGATGATACGAGTGGTGAAAAGAGAAAAAGACTGCCTGGTCAGCAGGGCTCAAGAAAACGACTGTCAAAACGAACTTCTACATTATTGAATGATGGCATGTGGTCAGAGATCTTGAATGCAGGCGGTCAAGATACCTCGGAAAGTTTCAATGTCATTGCACAAGGAGAGACTATCAATCTATCAACACTCGACTTGGATCTCCCCACTCGTCATCACATCAATTCACAACATCCGACCACCGAAATTTCTACCGTAGATCTCTTACCTGATGACTTGACACGGGGAATTTTTGACAAGCTTGTCTTCTATGTCAATGGCTTTTCTGATCGCGAGGAGCAGATTGTATGTCGCACGATCAAGTCGAATGGCGGCCAAGTGTGCCAACACGAAACTCCAGGTGCATATTTCATCGTGCCACAAAACGGCAATCCACCTAAACCGAGCGTCAAATGCATCATGGTCACAGAATTCTGGCTTGAACGATGTCTGTCACAAAATCGCTTCGAAGAACCCTCTGTGTACTTCACGTCGGTTCCGTTTACTGCAAATTTACCGATAGCGCGAATGAATCAAGTGTCAATCTGTTCCTCAGGCTTCTCAGCTGTGGAATCAATGCATATTGAGAAATTGGTTACGAGAGTGGGTGCAATGTATCACGACACACTGACCAAAGGCCGATCGATACTGCTTGCCGCCTCAAGAGATTGTCGCAAATTCAATCTTGCAAAAGAAAATGGCACAAGGGTGGTCTCGGCTGAGTGGCTTTGGGAATGCATTCGTCGAGGCAAGATGGTCGGAGTCACAGATTACGCTCTCGATGGTGTTCTCGGTCCCCAGTGTCGCATTGATGGTAAGTGAATGCATGAATTTTGCGGAGTCGAATTGATTCATATAGCGACTGTGGCGATGAAGCAGAGAAGGAGCGTTTTACTGCAGGGTCTGGTGTGCTGTCTCGGGAAGTCATCTAACGAAGGTTTCGGAAAGTTACACAACTTGGCAGAGAGTATGGGTGCGCAAGTCATACAGGATCTGACAGATACACATGTGACACACTATATTGGCGACATACGAACGAAGGGTAATCTTGGCAATCCTGAAGCATGTCAAGTATCCGAAGCATGGCTATCTGACACTTTTGCTTTGGTCAGTCGTCAGTCAGAAATGGCATATCCTTCAATGTGCAAAGAGAACGACGAGAACGTTCCTCCTAATCTTGGCAAGAACGCGCCCGAGGAAACTCGAAATACTGGACGTTGCACAAGTCAAAAGTTAGCGACGGAAATGCATGAGATCAGGAAGCGGATAAACTCAGGTCCAGCTCGTCGAAGCTCGCGCAAAATTCTTGGCAGGGCAACAACACTGCCGTGCGAAGAGAATGCGACGATGATGATGACAACAAATCTAGACGAGACCTTGGATGCCTTTACAGGTTTGAAAGCAGCTTCTCAAGGAATTACTTATTCTGACCCGGAAACACTGGAGAAGCAAAAAATGCTCATGGTAAAACTCGGAGCAATGCAGAAAGAGCAGGAGCTCGATACTTCTTTGGACAATAAATCGACCAACACAAAGTTGGGATCTATGCGTGCTGTCGGTCTAGACGATACTCGAAAATTACGAAGGTAGCCTGCACTGTCTGAAGACCCACACGAATGACACAACACCAGGATCGGGATGACTTGTAATTACGGAGCCGATCGTCAGATCTTACGGTACCGTGCGGTAGCTTATGGAGCGTTCTGGAGCTCCACACAATTTTATTAGCGAAGGCGAGATTTGTATGTTGTGTATGTAGAATTGTACTTAACACACAACTCTGACTCCGTACCTTGTCATACGAATCGTATCGCACATATCACATTGCCAATTGTGTTAAATTATTATCGGTGCCCGAACTTTTCATGCTTCTCAGCGAAGAAGATGAGCCTGCTTTGAAAACGTGGCTTGAGCAACGTCTCTCGAAAATATCAGATGCAGAAGCTCCGATTCTTGCAGAATACTGTATAGCGCTTCTGAAGCATGACCAGAGCGAGACGCAGGTATATGACCTTTGTGTCGAGCAGTTGAGCGACTTCTTGCGAGGTGACACCAACAAATTCGTCGGAGATGTTTTCAAAGCAATCAAAGAACGGTCGTTCATCAAGGGCGGCTCCTTGAGTGTTCGACGGCCTGTTTCAACGATACAAGAGAGCAAAACAACGGAATCAATATCAAAACCAACTTTTCAGCAATCTATAGCAGCACCGCAGGCGACAGATGTCCTTCAGTATCCTCCAATGCCATTGCCGCCGCAAGGCATGATTCCCGATCCAGCGTTTCTGCATTACATTCAGCAATCTCAGCCCGTCTCACGAAAGCGCAAACACTGTTTTGCTTTCGAACAGAAAGGCTTTTGTAACAGAGGAGCAGCCTGTCCGTACGAGCACAAAAGCTCCCAGCCTGTGAGGAATCTTCACGAATATGATCCCAACTTCTCCGCTATGAGCAATGGCATTCAATCATCCCAACAACCATATGTGCGTAACACTTATCAGAATTCGATGCAAAATCAGCCACAGACAAAAGATAAACAAACCTTCGCTAAAAAGGAGGACAATAAGCAAAGAGGACCCGAGCACGACAAATCGAGATCCACTTTGGTGGTGGATAACATTCCACAGGAAAATCTTCACGAAGCCTCGGTCCGTGCTTTCTTTGCGAGGTTCGGAGCCATCGAACGTATCGATATTGGTCACGCCGAACGACAAGCGGTGATCAAGTTTGCAGAATGGAACTCGGCCAATGCAGCATATACCTCTCCAGCGCCCATCTTTGACAACAGATTCGTCAAGTTGTTTTGGCATAAGAGTAAGGTGGGTAAATCGAAGCCAACTCGAACTGATGTGTACTCGAGTATAGAGCCAGAGGTAGATGTTGAAGCGTTGCAGGCGAAGCAAAAGGAACACGAGGATAGACTTGACAAGAGGCGAATCATGGACCAGCGAGCCGCGGAACTGGCACAACAAAAAGCCGAGCTACAGAAGCGTCAAGATGAACAAGCCGCCAAAATATCACAGTTGGCATCTGAGAGTGCCTCTGTAAACGCATCTCCGGCACAAAACACGACATCGAGTACGTCCGCACTCGAAGCACAACTCGCAGAATTAAAGGCCAAAGCGGCATCTTTGGGACTGACTGCGGAAGACTTGAGGGTATCAAATGGATCCGCGAGTCGAGGATCGTATCGAGGCAGAGGTGGTGCCACTAGAGGATACCGCGGACGCGGCGGGTCCGTTCCTTACGTCTCTACGCGACCGAGGACACTCGATTTGCGTCCTAAAACGATCCGAATCAAGACCACCAATATCCCCGCGTCGGAAATGGAAGCTCAGATTCGTGCCACGACAGAGTACGAGACAGTTCAACGCGAGTCGAGCGATACACTTTGCGTGACTTTCAAGACTAGACGTGATGCAGAGATGTTTAGCAGTAGACATGTCGGCACGGAGATGAGTTGGGTCAAAGATCCTCAGAACGGATCCGTCAATGGTGTGTATAATGGTTCACGCGACGAGACGATGCGGAACGGTAGTGACGATGGAAAAGATCGATATGACGATTAAGAAAGGGACTTAAAAACTGTATATCCAATTGAACTTTTTTCTCCTCCACAACCTTTTTTTCGACCTGCTCACTCAATTATTTCTTTTACCACATTTATTCTCGAGAACTAATCTGATTTTACATTAGTACTGGCTCCTGTATGTAGTATAAAGAGAGTTTCTTACCGTGGCATTTCCGGATTGTTGCTTGGTTCCCCTCTCGATGGTCCCTCCTACGGCATTCATGACGGCCTGTAATCCAGCGGCAGTAGTGTCGTTTTCGAGCGCTACTCCCCAAATGGACCCTTCACTGACGTTATCTGTGCGCTTCACTTCCACAAAACAGACGGCCGTCGTCTTACTTCCCGTTCCGATGGATTGTTGGTTATAAGTCTTGACTTCGGCATCGAATCCAAATTCTTTCGCGAGTCCGTCCAATAGTGACGATAACGGACCGTTTCCGAGTCCGGTGATGGTATAGTCTTTATCGCCCACCTTTTCCACCACGCCAGAGAATTGTCTCGACACTTGCTCCTCCGCACCGGGGATTTCAGAGACGGAGTAGTGTTTGAGATTGAAGATTCTTTCCTCCTCCAAGAGACCGTAGGCGACTTTGAACAAGTGTACAATCTCACTAGGTGATAATTCCTTGCCGACCTTTTCGGCTTCTGCTTGCACGACTCGGGAAAATGCAATTTGTAGATTGCGAGGGAGATCAAACTTGAGGTCACGCTCGACAATGTAAGCGACGCCGCCCTTGCCAGATTGACTGTTGACTCTGATGACGGCCTCGTATGTAGCCCCGAGATCGGCCGGATCGATAGGCAGATATGGCACGTTCCAGTATTTCTTGTTCTCTTGATGCTTGAAGCCCTTCTTGATGGCATCCTGATGGGAGCCACTAAAGGCTGTAAAGACGAGCTCTCCTGCATATGGATGCCTGGGGTGGATAGGAATCTTGTTGCATTCACAGCAAGTCTTTATTATGCTCTTAAGGTCTGAAAAGTCGAGGTTGGGCTTGACACCTTGCGTGTACAAGTTGAGTGCGAGAGTGACGATGTCGACGTTTCCTGTACGTTCCCCGTTTCCAAAGAGACAGCCTTCGACTCGATCTGCACCAGCCATTTGACCTAGTTCGGATGCTGCAACGGCACAACCTCGATCATTGTGCGGATGTAGTGATATGTTAATCTTCTCTCGTTCTGTGATGTGCGTGAAAAAGTACTCGATCTGATCGGCATATACGTTAGGAGTGCACATTTCTACGGTAGCGGGAAGGTTAAAGATGATCGGGTTGTCTACTGTAGGTCCCCATGCAGCTTTCACGGCCTCACAAACCTCGACTGCAAAATCTGGCTCAGTATCCGAGAAGACTTCTGGGGAATACTCAAATTGCCAATTCGTTTTCAAGATTTCTGGATCCTTGGAATCCTTTGTGAGTTCTCGTACTAATTTCGTGCATCGAGCAGCAAGAGCGACCGTTTGACTTTGATCAGCATTGAAGACGACCTCTCTGAAGCATGGAGAGGTGGCATTGTATATGTGTATTATTGCATTTTTCGTCCCCCGAACACTCTCGACAGTTCTTCTAATGAGCTCTTCTCTGCAAGGCGCGAGAACCTGTATGTATACATCGTCAGGAATGGCACCGGGCGTCTCGACTAGGCGTCGAACAAAATCAAAATCAGTCTGACTTGCGGAGGGGAATGCCACTTCGATCTCCTTGAAACCACATTCTACAAGAACCTGGAAATATACCCACTTCTCATCGCCAGTCATAGGATCGATAAGAGACTGGTTGCCATCTCTCAAATCGGTACTGAGCCATCGAGGAGCTTTCGTGATCGTCTGATTAGGCCATTGTCTGTTTTTTATAGGTATCTGCGGAAATGCCCGGTATTTCTCACTCGGATCTGCTAGCATAGGCATACTGGAATATGAATAAGGGTCAAGAAAGATGATGAGCGCTTAGGCAGTAGTGAGTCACCAATATTACCACTTTCTCGAGTCGATAAAAGTCCTTGAGTGACATTTCTCAGAGTGGAGTAAAAAGTGACCGTAAGTACGATCTGTACGAGCGCATGCTCACATCAATTGCCGGAAATATAATTGATTTCAGATATACCATCGACGCTCCTTTACAAGAAGGGCACTCCGTCAGCGTTTGTCCCTGACATAAGGACAGGATGATCGAGGTGATTTGTAATGATCGTCTTGGCAAAAAAGTCCGGTAAGCCGAGCAGCCTCGATCGAGATAAGAGCTAATGAAAGTAGCGTCAAATGTGATGAGGACGACACCGTAGGCGATTTGAAGAAGATGATTGCTGCTCAGACAGGTACTGCCTCGTAAGTCTCTGTGTCAGGCTTGGCTCTTGGAGAGCTGACGCACTTTAGTGATCGAATCGTGCTGAAGAAGTGGTATACCACTTTCAAGGATCACATCACCCTGTAAGACTCTCGCAGAGCTACGTGATATCGTGGTGCTAATCAAATACCAGAGCAGACTACGAGATCCATAATGGCATGTCTCTGGAGCTCTATTATACTTAAAACTACAATCTGGGCATCGTGGATTCTCGATACACAAGCTGAGTTCGTCATGTCTTCTAGCTACTTGGCTCAATCAATGTATTGCAAGCACGCTCAGAGACCCATCATCAGTGCATTTAAATGCAATATCGTGCACGTCCTATGATCTCGTCTGACTGAATCATGGCTGGACCTGCGGTCAGGCTTCTAGCATTTGCACATGAGGTCGGCCTCTTCTCACAAGGTAGTCTCTTATGGCAGCGACAGGCATGAGAGCAAGGAGAGGCATCAGGATCCGGCACAGATTTGTCCCTTGATATGATTGGACCAAGTAAAAGCTGGTTGGATAAATGTCATGCCTATTTGCTATAATGTACAAAGGATCATTGCAACTATCAATTCTGCAGATATCCGAACGCCAACTCGTCATATTTCATTTATCTTCCTTCCCTGTGTTTTTGTTTTCATGCATTTATGCCCGTGGTGCAGAAATAAAGAGTGGCAGATTAAGCAAGTCCATTTGAGGTCTTGACCTTCTTAGCTGGTGAAGCAGCTGCTTCTATATCCCCTTGAGAGACTCCGATCTGGAGTCCCGCAGCGACAGCGGCATCCTCGAGGTGATGGCGCAGTGCCTCTCCGTCAATTTTACCAATGTGACCATGGTACATTCGCAGAAGGACATCAACGTCGTCCGCAGCAAGGGTCTTAACATCCGCCATCTTCTTGATGTGCGACGTCAAGACTTTGACTTGCTCAACGGTCAGATCGAGGTTGAGCTGCTCAGCTCTCGACTTGACGGCGTTCCATCCTGTGAGACGTGATCCAATGTGTACATAACGTGTCATACCAAAGTCCGTTGGGTTCAGAATCTCATATGTTGACGGGTTCGCTAGGATGGCTTTCGCGTGTATTCCCGCTTTATGAGTGAATGCACAATATCCAGTGACTGGATTGTTGAATGGGATGTTGATGTCGACCGCTTGTGCGACGAGATTTTCAAGGTCTCGGAGCTTGTTGAGCTTATATTTACCCATGACGTATTCCTTGTCGGCTACGTACATTCTGGCGAGGAAACCACCCAGTGGAGTGATACCATTTCGCTCACCGATACCGAGCACCGAAGTGTCGACATGTGTGGCACCAGCCTCAAGGGCACAGTATGCATTCGCAATAGCACATCCGGTATCATCGTGGAAATGAGTCTCAATGTCGCAGGAAACTACTCCACGAAGTGTTCTCAACAGATCGTAGACTTGTCGCGGGTTGGCACATCCAACTGTATCAGCAACTCCGACGCGATTGACTCCAATCTTGTCGACAGCCTGATAGATGGATAAAAGATCAACCAGATCAGATCGGAATGAGTCTTCTGATGAGAATCTGATTTCAATGTTGTGTGACTTGACGAATTCGATGACCTCCTTCGCGGCTTTGGTGATGTAGGTCATGTCCTTGCCATGAGAGAACTCTCGAAGGAAGGAGGACGTACCGATGACGACATCTACACCGTCGACACCGGTAGTCACTGCAAGTCGTGCATCGTCCATGTTGCAACGGATGTGGGTCAGTACCTTCGCCTTGAGACCGAGTTTGCAGATTTCCATCAAATCCAAGCGAGACTGTTCGGATGCAGCAGGTGAGGTGACTTCGATATAGTCTACACCGAAGTCGTCAAGAGCTTTGGCAATTTCAATCTTTTTGGCTGTATCGAAGAAGGCATTCGCAAATTGCTCTCCTTCACGTAATGTCGACTCGATGATCTTGAAGTTGGAAACATTAGAGAGGAAGTCAGACGCCTTGGAACCATATGGATTGGCGGAAGGACGTCGAATTGTATTTTCAGAAGCTTGCTAGTTCCTGGTCAGCACGTAGAACGAAGTCGATTAAGCAAAGTCTCACGATCATGTCGTTTCCTACAGAAGGTGGCATGTTGAGGTAGCTATGATTTGTGCTTTTGGATCAAACACAAGCAAAAGGATCAAAGACAAAAGCAGACACCTGTAAAGATGTGAGCAATCGAGCTACGAAGCAGAGGTGAGAAGGTACTGGGGAGGGCAGGATGGTAGGCAGGTAGATGATCGCGGGACTCTTGGGTTGGAGCAGGCAGTGAGAAAGATGGAGGCAGAGATATGGAATCCATGCTCGTGCAACCCCCCCGACCCAAAATCTCACCAACAGGCAGGCAGGCAGGCAGGCAGGCAGACAGATCCCAGCAGGCAGGTGGTCATCCAACCGCTTCACCAGTCAGACCGCAACTGCCGCGGCTCTTCCTCTTTGCGCTCTCCTCGAAAAAGAGTTCGGAGCTCCAACTCGATCAATCCTCGTGAGCGGCCATGGACGGATTGAAATGAACGAACCGTCCTGGAAAACATTTCTTGAGAGCGGCCAGCTTTGTCTGACAAGTGCGGGTATAGATGAACAAATATTGGAACAAATTTCACCCTCCTACCTTTCTCTGGCTACCCGCTTTTGCTCCTCCTCTGCAGTGATATTATTCCTATACCAGTCTCTTTTTTCTCCTACCCACGCCCAGTCATCCGATAGACCGTATCGTACCAACACACAGTGAGTACTCTATTGCGATCCTTATTGAACCGGTCGATCTGCAGGAGCGAGGACTAATTCTGCAAGATGTCTCACCGAAAGTTTGAGGCCCCTAGACATGGATCCTTGGGATTCTTGCCTCGAAAGAGAGCTTCACGACACATGGGAAAAGTAAAGAGTTTCCCAAAGGACGATGCCAAGAAGCCAGTGCATTTGACTGCCTTCATGGGATACAAGGCCGGTATGACACACATTGTCCGAGACCTTGACCGACCTGGCTCAAAGAACCACAAGAAGGAGATTGTCGAGGCTGTTACCATCATTGAGACTCCTCCAGTGGTTATCGTTGGATGTGTAGGATACGTCGAAACCCCACGAGGTCTGCGATCCCTGACTACCGTCTGGGCCGAGCACTTGTCCGATGAGCTGAAGCGAAGATTCTACAAGAGCTGGTACAAGTCAAAGAAGAAGGCATTCACCAAGTACGCCAAGAAGCACGCCGAGGGTGCTGCCCCAGTCTCAAGAGAGCTTGAGCGAATCAAGAAGTACTGTACTGTTGTACGTGTCCTTGCTCACACACAAGTCCGAAAGACTCCTCTCAAGCAGAAGAAGGCTCACCTCATGGAGATCCAGGTCAACGGAGGATCCATCGCCGACAAGGTTGAGTTTGCCAAGTCCAACTTCGAGAAGACTGTGGACATCAAGTCAGTCTTCGAGACCGACGAGATGATTGACATTATCGGAGTCACCAAGGGTAAAGGATACGAAGGTGTCACCACCCGATGGGGTACCAAGAGACTGCCGCGAAAGACTCACAAGGGTCTCCGAAAGGTCGCTTGTATTGGAGCATGGCATCCATCTCACGTTCAATGGTCTGTCGCTCGTGCAGGTCAGAACGGATACCATCACAGAACCTCAGTCAACCACAAAATCTACACCATTGGTGCCGCCGGAACCGACAATGCCACAACCGACTACGATGCCACCAAGAAGTCCATCACACCACTTGGAGGATTTGTTAGATACGGTACAGTCAACAACGACTACGTTATGATAAAGGGTTCATGTCCAGGAGTCAAGAAGAGAGTTCTGACGCTGCGAAAGGGTCTTCTTCCCCAAACCAATCGACGTGCTACTGAGAACGTTTCCCTCAAGTTTATCGACACATCCAGCAAATTCGGTCACGGACGATTCCAGACCAAGGCTGAGAAAGATGCTTTCCTTGGAGTTCTCAAGAAGGACGGTAACAAGGCTTAAAATAATTAGCATTATTCCTACTACTGTGAATGTAACCTGCAAATATCACCTTCGTCTTCTCTGATTCATCTTTCCTTTTTTTGTACAAGAATTTCATTTGTGTCTGTGATGATGCTGCTCAGACCATGAGTTTTGTATCTGCTCGAGAACTGGTGCTAGGACGTCTCACGTTCACCACGACTTTAGCCAACTTTCTGATCATATTCACGAGTGATCACAAAAGGGCTACCTGACTTTGCGGATCCATCAAACTTGTTGAATCAAAACTAGAAAGCTCGCCGACTCAGGTTAAAGACAAACAATTCATTGTACATCGTCGTCGTTTCACGGAATCAATTGAGATTTGATTCGATTAGAGCCATATAAAGTGCTCGCTCCATCACCGGGACATTCGCCACGGGAGTGGTCACTGGATGAATAGTACAAGGATAAAAGTGAAATCGGGACTACGTATCGTGTCGAGAAGATGGGACGATTTGCGTGCGCCGTCAACGGGACAGATGGAAGCGTCGAAACGCATATTCGCGCACGAGGGTCGGTTCGTGTGGTCGGCGACGAGTATGGCCGTCGTACCTGCCCCCTCGGTGCCAGAGATTGCGTTTTTGGGGTGTAGTAATGTCGGGAAATCGACACTACTCAATGTGTTGTTGGGACGAAAGAGACATAAGTTGGTGAGGACGTCGAGTCGGCCGGGTCACACGCAAGCGCTGAATGCATTCTCCGTCGGCCGTGATTTTTGTCTGGTGGATACGCCGGGGTACGGGTACCGCTCCAGAGACGAGTGGGGACCTCTCATGATGGATTATCTCAGGCACCGGACCACGTTGAAACGGACGTGTCTCTTGATTGAAGCCAGTCATGGATATAAATCGCACGACGAGCAACTCGTCCACCACCTCGCCACCACCGGCGTTCCCTTTCAAGTCGTCCTCACCAAGGCGGATAAACTGGCACAGAAAGAGCTCGTCGACTTATTGGCGTACAGTGAGACGTTTCTCAAAAAAGTCGGCGGGGCAGCCGTTTGGGGAGAAGTCATTGGTGTCAGCAGCGACAATCAGAGACTCGGCATCGCGGAACTGAGAAGCAGTCTCTGTCATGTCAGTGGACTCTTGAGTCCCGCCGTCCTCGACGGCACCGCCGAGACGGGCCCGAAGAAGAACAAGGTCAAGAGACAAAAGTCGAGTAGTCTTGACTTTGTCAAAACTCGAGCATGAGTCGCAAGATTTGTCATTCCTCGCCGGTCTCAACTGTATCGCGATGTAAATACAGAAGGGCACATCCACTACAGCAGGCTCCCAATCAACAATAAACACTCCAGTGCTATAGGATTCCTAATCTCGCATAATTAGCGTAGGCCTCAATGCTGCACGATGTCGATATGATATTTTCAGAGATATTATTGCTATGTTGCGGGTTTTCTTGGTATATACAAATGGTACAATGATTCTGCCTTCTGGTCATACACTAAAGTGACACGTCTGTACTCCAGATCCCATCGGGCACTTAGATATGGACCCTCTTGGAGAGTCAGAGTGCTACAGGAAATATACCAAGGGGTAGTGATCAATCAAGTATCGTGATTCGGATACTCGTAATAATCCTGACCCACACGGTAACTGGTTCTTGTCCTTAGTGCTGTCCTAGATGTCATCACTGGGACTCTCGGTCTTGATGATGGTGCTCCGACCTCGACAGCTTCCGAATACGATGGAAGATCGTTGCCCTTCGAGCTAGACTCCCCTGTCATGCTGGAATGTGATGCTCGTCGATCGGGTCGGTCTGGTAAGTCTGGTCGGTCTTCCTGAGGAGGCGGGGCTTGAACTCCAGACAATATTGTTACCGGACAGTTCAGCACAATGAGTTCTTTTGATTTATGTCTGATATTCGATACAGTAACGGCGACCTCCAAGTCATATGTCCTTGCAACATTGCAGGTCGAAAATGTTGGTGGCACATCGGTAGCCACGATTAATGGTTTGGTCTTGATCAATTGTAGTATAGCGGCTGGTAGGTTCAAATCTTGATTGGGCATGAAAGGTATGTTGAAGTCCTCCGTGAAACACGTCATTCTACTCCCGATAGCTCGCTTGAGTCCATTTGCACGGACTTTGGTGGTTATACAGAGATAGATGGCAATTTTTGTGATTGCCAATTGATTATCATTGATGTTCGATTCAAAGAAACCCATAATGTCCATGTTGACGGGCAGTCCTGGTATCAAAGTGGGAGGATTTGGCATGCGCACCTCGAGAGCGATTGTATCTCCCTCTTTGCGGCCCTTGTCCGTGAAGAAATTCTTGAGGCCAGTGCGTCGAGGATCCTCCTCGAAGCTCAAGGTATATTGGCGCCTTACGAAGAAAGATCTACTACGTGAGGACGGCTCTGCTCGTGGAGCCTCGATCGGCAGAAAAATGAAGGGCACGTACTCGCGCCGATTGATTGCGAGCATTGACGGTCGTACCACTGTGACCTTGACCAAGTACCTAACCCAGACCTCCTCGCTTCCACTCATCGATGGAGGAAGTATTTGTTGCACATGACGCTGGTCATTGCCATACGGTCCCTGGAGAATACTACTCAGCGTCGGCTTCAGTCTTTGCTCGTTCTTGCAGTCGTTGTTGACTGGAATTTGAAATTTGAACGGCCAACTATGCTTCCCGGGTGGTAAGGTGAAAGAACTCGCACTGGAGGACTTCCTCAACTGGTCGTCTGGGAAAATTGAATCAGTGAGATAAAGGACCTTGTGGATCTCTTGGACCGGCGTTTTCGACCTGGTCTTGCCACTCCCGGGCTCCGTGTAGCACAAACTCTTGGCAATGCCCTCGACCTTGACAACCACAGCGGTCACAGACTCACTGGAACTGAGATTCAGGTCGATTGTTCCTTGTATGATGTCGAAATTTGTGTAGTATTCATACTTGCTGCGTTGTAGATTGATGCGCACCGACATGATATCAGTTGTGCGCCGACAACAAGCCGACAATCAGGGGGCACAACCCTGTTGCAGTCGCAAGATTACCTGGAGAAGTACGATCTCATCAGAATGTGTGGCAGAATCGGTGCACAACTCAAATCAGGACTTGAAATGCTTGTGAGGGTCGAGGTACCGTAGGAGTATTTGATGTATCGTGGAGTCAGCTCATTCTATACCGTAGCGGCTGCAATGATAGGGAAGTCGCAATCTGTCGATGCAGCCAAGTCTGGTGGGTCGATTGTGGACCAATCATTTTGTGGGATATCTTGAACTGCAGCACAATTGGCTCAATTACTCAATCTCTACCCGTCAGACTCAAGAGCAATACGAGGCTCCACACTGCTGGCAGCACCGGTCTGTCCCGTGCCGCTGTTCAGCCCAACAACACACAAAATCCATAACTACTGTAGCACCACACTCCTGGCTTCAGGCATTGCAATTTGAGAGTTCAACGACTGGATTATAATAGCATTGGTGCAGCAGGCTCGACGGAGAGAAGTATCCGTTGTGCTAGGGCAGAGCTGAATGCCGACGTGGACCCTACAAGTTGGGCAGATCGGTGATGAAGAAGGAGAAGACCGCAGCGTCAAGCGAGGTCGAACAATTCGTTGACCTGCTCATCTTTGAGGAGAGCTTTAGACAGGAATATCTCAAACTCAAGTCGATAAAGCGAAAATATATACGTATAATACCTCGAATCTCATCAAGGCCGCCATAAACTGATGCCATTCTAGTATTCTTCGGTTGCTTACTAGTATGGAACATCTATTTTTTACTCAGAGTTTGGCAGGGCTCTCCACAACACCACCACTTATCATTCATTCATCGTGTCTGCTGTTTGATAGGTCTGAGTACTTTGCTTCTCTTCTATCTTAGCGGACTATATCACGACACCTTGATTCAACCTCGAAAGTTTGTGCCACAGGCAAACCGTGCTCTACGACATTACAATGTCAAGCTCGTGGTGATGAACAGAGGTTGGCTCAGGATATTCAGAAGTCCTTTACCTGGAGAAGGACTGCGACTCGTCGTATCTTCGAAGGCTGGCACGATGCAGTTCCGCGAGGCATTCGAGCAATACCGTGAGGAGTACTGGTCTGAAGTACGAAAGAACGCTAGCAACGCAAAACACAAAAAGAAAGACAACGTACAGCATGCTGCTCAAAGCAATCATCGGCATCATCAGCATCACGCAAAGAAGCAATGATAACTCAACTGCTACTCACTATAAATAAGCATGGCAATATTACGAATATCATTAAGTTTCTCGGTATACAATTGATACATTGTACATTGCGACAGCAATAGTCGGATTTCTCGATTACACGCGTTCAAAGGCCTGATTGTTGTATCGACCAGTGTTGTTGTCATCGATCATTAGGCCAGCACTGTTGGCAAATGGATCCGTCGATTGTTGCGTATTTGGTGCTCTGGAGACTCTGGTCACCACTGAGTTGCCATTTCCAATCTGTGTCGTGCGTCTAGAGCCCACAATTGGTCGAGCTGTCGCAGGGTCATTGCCGAGTGAATGCATGATGTTATGCATGCTATAGTCTGATTGACCACGTTGCATGTTGCCGCGTTCGAGGCCAGCTATGCGAGCCTCGAGTCTCCGGGCTGCTGATTGGGATGGCAAAGCCATTACATCCTCTGGTGCTCCCTCTCCGAGCAAATCGTTCAGTCCAGGACCTGTTATCGCTAGGTTTGTGGAATCAGCAGTTGGTAGATTCGTGGCATCGTCACCTTCCATGACTGTGCCGGCTGGTACTGCAACATGTTCTTCGGTACCGTCTTCGTGTTGAACCACCACCACATCAGAATCCTGACCTGGAACTACAGTCTCGTACTGCAGGAATTTCACGAATTTATAGAACCCAGACGCAAGCAGGGACCCAAGAATAGGGCCCACCCAATATATCCAATGATAATTCTCAAATTCTCTCAGTGCAACACAAGGCCCGAAAGAACGCGCTGGATTGAGCCTGAGGAAAGTTAATTCGGTAAGTTCTTAAAGTGCGCCACACTTACGAGCCGCCGGTGTAATACACGCCCACAAGTTCAGCTATGAACAGCGCCAGACCGATTCCAATGGGCGCCAAGAATGTAGCCTTGTGTTTCTCTGCCTGGCTGTGTCAGTTCATTGCTATGAGCATAGATCGGTATGCTTACAGCCAGCATGAAGATTGTGAACAGGAGCATGGCCGTTAAGAACATTTCGAGGAAAAGTCCTTGTGTTCGGCTTGTGCCACCACCAAGTGTGGTTCGAACCGCCAACGGTCCCGGCAGGATGGCGTGGATGATCGCTGCAGCGGTGATGCCACCCAAGATCTGTGAGACTGAAAGCAATGCTCCTCTCAATGGCGGTAAAACTCCTACTACCACGAGTCCGAGACTGACTGCAGGGTTGAAAAGGCCTCCAGAGATTCGAAAAAATACCCATCTGATATGTCATCAATGAATTGTCGCAGAGGAACAGTTGTGTTGACTTACGCATTCACAGCGAGGGAGAATCCAAAGGCGAGGGAAATGTAGAGCAGTGACGATGTGCTTGTCACTCCATTTACCTGACGTTCAGTATTCGTTGTCACCTCGCAGATTCGTGACCTACCTTCAAATCCGGGTTGTTTGCTATATTCGTACCACCTGCATGGATGAGTGAAAATCACCGGGTTTGATCGTGGTGCTTTACCGAAGGCGAAAAAGAGAAAGAGCACTGTCCCGACATACTCGCCCACCATGGCCACGAAATGGTTTTTGAGTGCAACTGAAGCAGGACCATTGAGTGCAGGACTACAGAGCTCAGTCTCAAGTCGACAATGTCTTATGTTGGCTTACGATAGATGCCAAGAGGTAGCCTTTGGTCGAATGATCTTCTTGATTACTGGCATTGGTCGCTTAAGCCTTCAAGATCCGGAGGAATTTGACAAGGTAGATCCAAGGTGAAGGAAGTGGAGGGGAGGATATTTTTGAAAGTACGAGGAGGCAGAGTTTTTGGTGGAAGATTGCAAAATGTAAAGGTCGTCATCTGCAGTTGTGCAGTGCCGCCAGGTGCATGAAGCACTCTTCCGCAGGTCAACAACTCTTTCCTTCCAGGCTTGGACCCTGTGGGTGTAATTCCACCTCTGTCCGCTATAGGACACCACTCCAGACCTGCTTGAGTCTTCCAAAGTATCCATTAGCCACACAGCTCGAGTTGAAGTTTCTGCAGGATTCACTGGACTCTGGCCAATCATACGTTCTGAGGATGATACAAAGGGAGGAGAAGTTCGATGACGCAACGTGCCCGGCCGAGGCTGGTGATACGGTGGCGGCGACGGCTTTACGGCTTATCCCTACAGATCCGGCTCTCTCATTGGTCATCCATCCTCGTAGGACACATACCATCTGTTCAATCGAATGAATGCCCAAAGCCTAACACATAATCAGGCGGCGAGTGGTGCTTTCCACAAGCATGCACAACCTTACTGGCGAAGTGCAACGAAACTGCTTTGCCCAAGTCCCTTCAATGTGATGAACATGAAGAGGCAAACGCCGACGTAGTGCCATCCCACAATGACTCCACGATCGGTAATTTATGCTAAGGAACCACCGCTGACCTGTGAAAGAGCACTTTTGCGTGGCTCAAGAACCAGCTGCTCACAACTGTCAGATTTCCCATTAATGCTCTAGAATTCCAACGGTACGTCAGTCACTTCCTTCATGGCTGGCTTGGATCATACGTCAGGCTGATGCGAAGTCTAATCCCCCTGTGTCGGCCTCACTGCTCCAATTGAGATCTACTCGTATATCAGCTGCTGTTTGCCCAGCTATACGTACAGGACCGACCACACATCACACTTCTACTTGATCATGAGTACTAGTTCGAGACAGGTGTCTATGAAGAGGACAATGAGGGATGGTAGTCATCGTCGCTCACACGGACATAGTCGGGACATGGACGCACCCCTTCAGTACTCACCGAGTCGCCCAATACACGGGCCACACAGTACCGGTCGGTTGTCGGGTCAGAGCTTCTCTAGCACCTCAAATGCACCGCGCTATAACGATCCAAAGGTCAATCGATCTGTCGCACCACCCCTCGATGGAACAAGACACAGCGATCATTCACCAGCTCTGAACTCCGCGCACGATGGGCACACCAGTCTGGAGGATTTGGCTGGCGGTATCGGCGAGAAGAAACCTCAGAAGTACATGACCAAGGCACAGAAATATCAATTGAGACTCAAAAACCACTTCCTTGCCATGATTGGAGAATTCGTGGGTACTGTCCTCTTCACCTTCTTCGCGTTTGGTGGTGCTCAGGTCGCCAACGATCCGTCGACATCCATCACCGGTTCTCTGACGACGGCAAACGGCGGTGCCGCAGCTACCACTGCACAGGCACCAAACACCTCCTCGTTGCAATTCATTGCGCTCTCATTTGGGTTCAGTTTGACAGTCAATGCCTGGGTCTTTTTCCGAATCAGTGGAGGACTATTCAACCCTGCCATCTCTCTCGGTCTCGCGCTACTGGGAGTCATTACTCCTGTCCGGGCGGCTCTCCTGTCCGTCTCTCAGTTCCTGGGCGCCATCACTGGTGCAGCAATCATTCAAGCAATTTTGCCGGGACCATTGTACGTCACCACACGACTCGCCAAGACAATGAGTCCCGTCCGAGGCATGTTTCTCGAAATGTTTCTCACCGCGATGCTCATGTTGACCATCTTCCTCCTCGCGGCGGAGAAGAGCAAGACCACCTTTCTCGCACCCGTCGGAATCGGTCTCGCCCTCTTCATCACGCAGTTGGTGGGAGTCTACTATACCGGTGCCGCAGTTAATCCCGCTCGATCACTCGGCCCCGATGTTGTCGTGATGAGTTTCCCGTCCTATGCATGGATCTACTACGTAGGACCTATTCTCGGCACATTACTCGCCGCTGGATTTTACAAGATGATGAAGGTCCTTCATTACGAGACTGTCGTACCCGGCCAAGACGCCGAGGACGAACGAGTCGCGGGTGCAAACATGGCCGATGAAGAGACCAATGGAAACCCAAACCTTCGCAGTACAAAGAAGCCTGCTATCGATGCCATTGCAGGTCCGGGAATTGGAGACTATGCCGCAAAGGGTCACAATCTAGGACCAGATTTGGAAAGCTCTCGAGCTGCCGTGGACCCTCATCGATCAACCAATGCTTCAGTGTATTAAAACTGTCTCTATTGCTACCACCGTAGAATATCATATCAGAGCTTAAAAGCTGATGACTATATAATCATGTACAGGCACATAGTATGAAGAAATTTCCTTGAAAACGAATAGCCATGTTTTTATTTCAAATGAATTCGCAGGACGCTCGTAATGTCAGGAACTTTATATTCACATTGTGAAAGTGTCGCCTTGTGTGTCTGCATCAACAACCTGCCTACCTCGTATATGTTCAGTCCAATCGTCGTGAACTGACTATATTGACCGATCACATCACTTGCGCAGACGAATCATGCCTGTCACGCATTACTTTGTTCTTGCTTGGAGAGACATGACAGCTGTCCACAAACCAATACTCTGTTGCCGTTGAGCAGCTCCAAGAACCCGTGATCTTTAAAGTCAATCTTCAATCCAGTCTTGGCCACGTTCTACTTGATGGTGTTTGTGCAGTGGTAGTCCTTGGAACAGTAGATTGTGTCGTACGGAATCGCCGGACAATCTTCGTCCTCACATAGAGCTCACACGTAACATATACGCTAGACCATCACGAGCTACAGATTCTGGAATCCCAGCGAGTAAAACATGTCGTAAAAATAAATGTTACAACAATTTCCCGAGTCTGGCCAAGTGATAATTGATGGTATTGTCCTTTTTCACAAATCTGGCCTGAAGCAAAATATTAATACTCGACATCAGACTGTATATGTGGAGGTGGACTTACGGAATCGTTCATGCAGATTTTGAGATTATTGGCAAAGGAAGCACATTGAGCCGCGTCCGGGTCGTCGCCATGAGATGCCCAACAGCCCAACATGGCTGCCATCTCAGCTGCGCAAGGACCGGCATTCTTCTCTTTCCTCGGTCTGACTTTGAGTTTTTGAAGATTCAAACGCGGTGCTTTCTTGATTGTCGACATGTTTCGTGGCCTCGAAACCCGTCCCGCTGATGAGTTTTATCGGTCTGTCGATGTATGCGACGGTATAGCAAGGTGATGAATTTATTGGTTCATTTTCGATAATTATGTGGGGGAGCCCCAACACAGATTATATATTCTTTCCATCTCAAACAAGAATCAATACATGAGTAAGAACGCTTCAATTGGACTTTCTCAGTGCATGTCGTGATGGTTCTCTGTCGACAGTCGAGCTCTCGATAATCACAATATCATATCTTGTGTACTATTTGTTTCGTTTATACACGTTCAATTCATTTAGCCAGCTTCGTATCGATGCCATCTTACCAATATGCCTCCAAACTATTCGCCTGCCTATTCCTGACATTGACACTCGCTAATCATTCATATTCATAAACCGCTCTCATACAACCTTCAGTAGACTTGCTTCACCATGTGTTGTCTTCAAACCTTTTCCGAGACTTTGATCGCCACACGACAGATGCCCTTGATGACCTCGGTCAAGACTGGATAAGCGGGCGCGTTCTTGGCATCCCAATCATTCACGGCCGTATCCAAGTGCTCCAGCTCGTCGTCACGAAACTCCTTGATGACCTCCTTCAGACCCTCAATCTCTTTACTCGCGGGTTCCATCTTGATAATCTCCCTCAATTGATCGTTGTAATGTGTGCCAATGACGGTCTCTACCGCCTCGGTACAAGCCATCGCTGCTTTTGTGCCCATCAATGCGGTGGATGCGCCCATGACAAACGCACCCACTTCCCACAGGGGTCTCATGGCGGTAGGCCGAACGCGATGCTTTGCGATGAGTTTATCAAAGGTGGCCAAGTGATGAATCTCTTGATCCCACATGTGCTGAATCGTGTCCTTTACCGAAGGATCCGTCCGCGACAACACCCAATGCTGGCCTCTATAGATCTGATTGGCACCCAATTCGCCGGCCTGATTGACTCGCAACATTGATGCGAGTTTGGCTCTCTCCGCTGTGGTCAATGCTCTCTTGACTGTCTGTGCCGCGGCTGACATGACGCACTATACTCAAAGACTATTCCGCAAATATCGAGTGTACTATTCTCCAGCACTGGCAAGCAGACTCGACGCAGACGGTTGGTATAGCAGTGTCCTTCATTGATGGACCGACTGTATTGAACTTGCTGATGTGATCAGGTTATAGCGTCGTATATCTCGTATATATCCACTAAAAAAGATAAATCTTGACTGATTCTTGTGCCAATGAAAGCAAGATTTGATACACAAGTTCCTGATGTACATACATAAGAAAAGTGGATAGACGCTTGTGAAAGATGATTGGCATGATGTACAGGATTCGTCTGTCTCGCAGCAGGTTCAAGTGGCACCGGGGTCTTTCTCATCACTTGATTCCTTTATCGCATTGGCATTCATTCATTCCACACGGCAGCTACAACCAAACGTGAATGGTCATACACAAATTATCAACAATTTCAAGGCTGATCATTGCTGCACCGCCGTGTCCTTAATAATTTTCAACTATCAGCCGTCGCAAATCATCTAATCTAGTGTCGTGACAACGACGTGTGCGTCCATACTTTTGTCTAATGTACATGCAATCTCTTGAGCCTCTATAAGAAACACTCCTCGTACCTGGGATAAAAATCAGCTCTCTTGGTTCATTGCTCGCTGATACGCAAATCACTCACGTCTTTCCGTGCTTGTTTTCAGTGTGTTGCTTCAATTCGGGCGGCTTTGCAGTCGAAAGGAAAGCTATGCAGCATTAATACTCGTTCAATCCCGCTTTCAAGACATGTCGCATACTTTGAAAGCACACCTTGCACTTGATTGACTTGGCTGCCTCGTTCGATTTGAGTTGCGAAGAAGGTCCCTTTTTGGCATCTGCAGCATTCCTTGCTCTTCGCTCGGCGGCTTTTGCTCCATTGCCCATATTTTATGATGTGAACTGTATTCGAATTGGATGAAGGAGACGAAAGTATGAAGAATTCCCTTGAAGATGTCCTTGTCGACAAACAGACAAAGACGGTACGATTCACCAGAATTTTGTGAATTTGACCGGTTCTTCTTCGGGATGATACTGTGGCTAGTGGAGGCAACCATTTCATCATTTCGAATGCTCATGCACTAACAATTATAGTCGATGTCTGAAGTCTATCAAGTAAACGTCGCTCTCCAACTACTCTAGTTACAAGATGATACGTCGGAGACTTCTGTCTGCCAGTGGTAAGATATGTCGACCCTCTCGCATCTCAGAACTTCGACCCATCTGCACTAAAGTCTCCACCTTTCGACCTCGTCAATTCCACAAAGCCGACAGGGTCATACTCCATGCGAGAACTTACTCGACAACGACCAGATCTGATGCCGCACAGAGGGAGAAACGTTGCCAATTCTGTGGTGCGTCGAATACTTTAGCCACAACTATCTGTCAATCATGTTCCTCACCAACACCAATTCCGGAAGAAGTCTCATACTACTCTTACTTTCCCGGTCTCTCTCCACCACCAACGGGCAGTTTTGACATTGACGTCCGAAATATGCGGCGAGAATTCCTCAAATTGCAACAAAGAGTCCATCCGGATCGCTTCTCGCACGATGACAAGAAGAGATTAGTGGCAGAATCTACTTCCTCGTTGTTAAACAAGGCGTACACGACTCTACAACAGCCCTTGTCTCGGGCCGAATATCTACTCAGCATCAATGGCGTAGAAATGTCTGCAGAGGGAGAAAAACTGACGGACAGTGAAGTATTGATGACGGTAATGGAAGCACGAGAGCAGATTGAAGAAGCACAATCGGAGCAGGACCTCGAAGGAATCAAAGAAGAAGCAAAAGAACTCATCAAGAACGAACTGAGCACGCTCTCGGATCTCTTCTCACGAAGCGAGTGGCAAGAAGCGAAAGTCAGCGCAGTCAAGCTGCGATATTGGCTCAACATACAGAAAGCGGCTGCAGACTGGGAACCTGGTTCCGAGATTCGGCTGGACCATTAATGAGTAAATTGAGAATCGCAAGGCATCATAATGACCATATATAGATGATGAGCATACTGTATATAAAATTAAAACGCCGTGCATATATATTGACAACATTTTCCGCAATGCTTGGAAAGAGAGTAGAGATGTGATGAAAGAGTGATTATTTTGACGAATTCCTCAATTGCGGACGGCACCAGACTTTTCAAGCACGTCCTTGGCTTCGTTGATTTTCGAGGCGACATAAGGCGATCCACCTCTATCGGGATGATTGATGACCATGATTCGTCGATGTGCTTCCTTTAATTTCTTACTCGTCACGCTCGCCTTTTCACTATCACCCAATGAGTATCACTTGTCTCAACTCATCGATTGAAACGAGATGACGTACTTTAGTCCTAGGATGCGACTCGCTTCGATCCTGTCCATCTTGTTTGCGAACCCGCCTTTATAGAAATTAGTCAGTGCGCCGCCGCCCTTTTGAATCGTGTATTTCTGCCATGCTCGAATGCCGATTTTTCCAGCGGTCGCTGCCACTGCTATTCCCAACCCAGCTGCCACAACGGATGCCATCTTGTGTTTTTGAGAGGTGCGCACAGGACAAGTCTTTTCTTTGGACAAGGGTGATTTATTATGCCGGTACAATTCACAGGTGTGGTCACTCACTTCAGAGATGGTCATTTGTGGAGTTTTGATCGGCAAATCATTAAATCTTGCTCATGGCTCAATTTGCTAGGAAGCTCCATGCACAAACTCAAGACAAAAGACATCAACGACACCGGTCTCAAGCAAGGTCATGAGTAGTGAAAGACTGTCATGATGATGGTCACAACGCTCTGTACAATGTTGCACAAGCACGACAGAGCTATCCATCGGACATTGAGGGATCACCTTTTTGTATTATGCTTGAATGAGTCTCGACACTCGTAATGACGTGAGCCTCATCAAGTAATGTAGTCGTATGCTGGACTATCCAGTGCACTTATTGCAGAGAGTTAGTGCTCGTCCTTGCTCGTCATATAATTCGTGTGTGGTTCGATTCATGAGGCTTCGCACAAACCTGATTTCGCTGGTCATTCCGCCAGGAACTGAGGCGACTCTGCAGCTCAAGCGTCGGACGCTATGTGCTTTCCCGAAGCTATGTTGTTGTGTATATAGTCGTGGCAACCCTGATCTTCTCATCATTCAGCTTGAACGAACGGATTTGCAATCTCCTCTGCTCCATCGACTGGTGTAATCATGACCAACGTCGGACCTCGTACGACGACCAGTCCGAGCTCCCTCGTTTCATCCAATATAGTTCCTTCCTCGTTTCGAAGATGTTCGCGAACCTCGTCGAGCACCAAATTCATCAATTGATCGTGACCTTTCAAAACGCCCACTATTTCGCGACCACCGGTAAACTTGACGCGAACTTGCTTGTCTTGATACTTGGCCAGATCCAGTATTGCTTCCTAGTTCATCAGTGTCGGCTCAGTAGCAGACGAAATAATGTCCAACCTTCTTGGGACGGTCAGATCCACCTTGTGGTCCCGATCCACCTCTGCCTCTACCTCCACGTCCTCCTCCACGATTATTCTGTCCTCCGCGAGAACTCATTGAAGATAATTGTAAAGAGAAGTACTACGACAGATACTGTGTTTGTATGTGTCTCGTACGTATCTATATATTGCATCGTCTTGGGCCCCAGTCAATCTGAAAGTCGCATTTCTATCGTAAGTATCGTATTGTAGCGGCACACACTTGGCTCATGGTGGTCCAGATTTGACCAATAAAGAGTTAATGACTGAATGACTGAATTGACTGAGTAAAGGCGTGTTAATGTTGCGCGAGGTTCAAGTTGGTTCAATGTAGCAGATAGACAAACGAAAACACTGCAATCATGTTTCCTACCTCAACTAAGGATTCTCTATTGAGCCGAGTGTGATAGGGTGCACTGGCTCGTGGTTATCGTTGACGTCCTTCTAAATCTACATTTCATTCGCAATTATCCCCTACTTGCAATTGACATGCCATTCGCTCTAACACTTGGATTCCACCAGGTCCTGATTAACTATATAGTGAGATCCAGCTCTCGTGTCAAGAAATTGATCATGTAGTCATCAACTGAGCCCATCTCTGGTTCTTCTTCTTCTTCTTCTTCTTCTTCTTCTTCCTCCTCCTGCTGCGGTCGCGGTGGCTTTTCCAAGCCAGAGTCTTTGGCAGCCTTTCCTGTTTCTGCGAATTCCACTGCATCGATGTCCATTTCCTTCTCTGCTATTGCCGCCGCTCTTGCATCATCCTCATCTTCTGCAGCTGCCAGAGCCTTTTGAACATCGACGGCATCTGATTGATTGACAGTGGCTGCGAGCTCATCTCCAAGCATATCTCGCCAGTCCACCTTGTTGAAGAAGTCCGTCGTAAAGTCTCCTTCACCGATGACCACATTATCGAGCATAAGCTTCTGATTTGCTTTCCGCATTATGTTTTGTTCTATCGTATATTCCGAGACGAATCGATAGATATGAACATCTCGAGTCTGACCAATTCTATGTGCCCGGTCTTGACACTGTCGATCCATGCAAGGATTCCAATCCGAGTCATAAAAGATGACGGTGTCGGCACCAGTCAAGTTTATTCCGAGACCGCCCGACCTTGTTGACAGAATGAACACCGGGATGCGCCTATCAGTGTTGAATCGTTCGGTTAGACTTTGTCGAGCCTCGATCTTCGTGGATCCATCGAGCCGGAAATAGCGATAGCCGTGTATGTTCAAGAACTGTTCAAGGATATCCAACATTTTCGTCATTTGTGTGAAGATCAGAACACGGTGATCTCCAGCGATGAGTTCTTTCAATAGAGTGTTCAACCGTTGAAGCTTCCCGCAGTCAAATTGCAGAAGTCGCTTGTCAGGAAAGGCGATCGCAGTAGAGACTCGAGCAAAATAGCTTGCATCTTGCGTGTCAAATCTTAATTGAGCTTTGTAGTGGTCCGGAAGGGGCACCATGTGTTTTTCAAGATCGAGAGTGATTGCTTTTGGCGTAATGCAAGCGAACCTTGCTATGAATGGTTTGAAATGGTCGGCCACTGTTTCTACAGTTGGACACATGTCCTCGACTGCTGAAGCCGTATACCAGTAAGAAGAACATCTAGCCGGAGCCGTTGTTGCTCCTGCAACAAAGCGAATGAAAGAAGAGCCGTAGACGGGGACGCGATCGCAGCGGAAAGCACTGACATAATTCTGATGCTCAATCCTAGATCGTCTAGCTGCATTCCTGGAGTTTTGTAAGGAGGATGCCTTTTGCGCTATTGCGGACTTTGTTGTGTCTGCAGAATGCGACTGAACAGGTCGCAACTCAGGTGACGAGCTGAGTACCTCGATCCGAGTGGACAACTCAGAAATCCTGACCGCCACAGGCTTAGATAATCCTTCTAATCGCGCAACATTTAAATTAAGACAGTCGACATTGAGTTCAGTAGAATAGTCTTCTTGAAGAAGCCGGCGCCTAACAAGCAGCTCTTGAACCTCAAAATGAGCCACGACTGATCTTCGAGTAGCGAAGGAGGTGACGATTGGTCTCGATTCGAACAAGTCGGGATGGTTGCATACTTTTCTCAGCTGCATGAAACAGTTGATTATGCTCAGAAAATTTCCGGATGCCATGATGGTACGCGTGCCTGATCGTGCCATGAAATCATCATACAGATATCGTTGTCGTTTCGATAGTCTACAGGTGACGACATGCTCAAATTTGCCGGGCATCTGCTTTTCTACGTCAGCCTTCAATCGCCTGAGTATATAGGGCCTGAGAATTCGGTGTAATTTTGCAATAGTGTGTCGTGCTTCCTCATTTACCATTGCATCACCTTGTTCAATGAGTTTGTCAACAGGGCGTGCAAACCATTCCTGGAAATCCGCCAGGTTTGCAAAACTAGCATTTTCTGAGAGTCCTTGTGGCATAAGAAAATAGAGGAGGGACCATAATTCGTTGAGGTTGTTCTGCAGTGGAGTACCTGTCAGAAGAAGTCTATGCGCTGTATTGAAATTCAACAGTGTTTGCCATCTTTGAGACTTGAAATTCTTGATATTGTGAGCCTCGTCCAAGATCATATATTCCCAGTATTTCCTTCTAAAGACTGCCGCGTCTGTGATCACCAACTGGTAAGAAGTGATCACCACATGCACAGTATCGGGTCTGGACCAGCCCTTACGTTTCTCCTTCCGCTCTTTTGGAGTTCCATAATACGTCAACACCTTCAGTGCTGGTAGAAACTTTTTAAATTCTCTTTCCCAATTCAGCATGACACTAGTGGGGACCACGATCAGATGTGGCCCCCAAACTTCTTTTTCACAAGCGAGCCAAGCAATAAGGGAGATTGTCTGAATAGTTTTACCAAGGCCCATCTATGATTCGTCAGCCATTGCTTTGCAGGGACTGTGCCGACTTACCTCATCAGCCAATATGCCATTTGTGCCATTCAAATACAGGCCGGCCATCCAATCCAATCCAATATGCTGATATTCCCGCAAGACTCCTCGTAGTAAGAAGGGGACCGGTGTTCTGATAGCATTTGCAATTGTGTCCTTAGCATCAAGTTCCCCGCTTGGGGTCACAGGCCTTTGGGGACTTTCTGTAATGTGTTGTGTTGCAGGCGGTTCGTCCTGCTGCTGCTTCTGTATGGGATTCGCGTACAACCAAGAAAGACCAGGGCCGTCTTCGGACTCAACCTCAGAGTTAGTGCCACTTCGTTCTGCATCCGACTCGTCAAGTTCGGAGTCCATAGGACTATCGTCTGCGTCCTCATCTGTGTCGGACTCATCGCTCGGTAGAGCTACAAGGGAGTCTGACGTCGCGCGAGATGTTCGAAGACGCGAAGATAGCATTGAGTCTTCGTGAATGACAGCTGAAATTGTGTCAACAGATTTGTGCGGAAGGTCTGTGTCAGCAATACTGAAAACAGTGCTGGATCCCTGCGTTCCATGCTGCCGGCGGAGTTCGGGATAGAGGAATGCAAGACCTGGAGCATCACTATCATCAGTATCTTCTACAGATTCTTGATCCGAAGTTTCGAGTTCAGAATCCATCGGGCTGTCATTGCTCGATTCATCAGAGGGCAGACAGTCCATGTCAATGTCTGAAGGATCTCCATTAGTGACCGAGCTTGAAACCTGCTTATGCGCCAGTTCTGCGGCTTCGACAGGATCTGGCTCGACATCTGTCTGTGCCTCATCCGAGGCTACGTTTTCGTCCTCCTCTCCCTCCTCGCTTTGGTCGCTGCCAGACTCTGCAGCTAAACTGGTAGAAATCTCTGGCAGATTGGCGTACTTCTCGCGCAATTCTTCGACAGACAAATAGTGGTCTTCGTTGCCTTCGGATACATTGTCAAGAAAGGCCTCATCGTCGATCTTGCTGCTCATCTGAGCATCGAGTAAATTGGTAGAATGCTCCAAGATCTGATTGAGATGTTCCTTCCCGGCGGCTCTTTGTTCCTCTTGCAATTTGAGAACAAGCCGTCGTTGAACTTCTTTTTCAGCCTGTCTCCATTTTCGCTTTACTTCATTAGAAGTTCGCTTGGCTAGTTGTCTCATAGCTCGATGAGCTTCCTGACTTTGACGCTCGTCGGCTCCTTGTAACTTCTTGAAATGAGCTTGAATCATCCCAGCTATTTTCCGAGCATTACCATGATTACGCTTTCTCTCGTCTTGCATGAGTTTCGAGAAATACCTCGCTTGACCACAAAAGAAGTCCTGGTGGCTTTGTGGGATTTCTGGTTCCATGGGACGGACATTAGATATTTTTGGTTTTTCGAGAGCATCCAAAACTCCTTCTTGTCGTGCTCTGGCAACCTCTCTCATTGTCTCTCGAAGTCGACGACGTCGCTCTTGTGCTACCTCGGGCGATACATCTTCCTCCAGAGAAACAAAGGACCGCAAGTATTCAGAGAAGGACGTATGTCTACGTTGTAATGGCACATGGGCAGGATGAGTAATTATTGCTTGTGCGGGATGCAGTCCAAAGCGAAGCTTAATCTTTTTGGGACCTGAGTAGGCGGTTGCATTAGCGGTGCGCGGTGAGGCTCGATGGCTTTTGCTTTTAGGGTTTGATCCGTTCTCTCGCACAAGCTCACCAGTCAAGCTTATCTCACAGATTTGCTCCTGCTTGAGATCACTTTTCCGCGGCCGCCCCAAAGGTTTCCCTGACGCAGACTTTTTACGAGTGTCTTTGAAATCCTGGGTGTCATGACCAATTTCTTGCTTGATCACCAATTTTTGATCTTGGTCGATAGCATTGCTGAATTGTGAAGTCAAATCAGTCCTCACTTTTTGATTGAGATCGGACTTCCGAGGTCGGCCCATGGGCTTGCCATTTGCATGCCTTCTCCGTGTGTCGACAGCCTCTGGAGCCAATGGTGACGGTTTTGGCTTTTGTTGGTCACTGACAACCTCATTTATGGAAACTTGGATAGGTTCTCGGACACGCTCACTCCTGCGTCTGACTTTTGCAGATGTGGATGGCGTGTCTGCAATCTCTGGTGGAGATGATGCAGTCTTTTGTGTCTGCGCTGGTGAGACCTTGGAGGACGACCGCCTTTTGGAAGCCCTGCCGCTTTGTGTTGGTATGGATCCCACATCTATTGATGCATTGATCGGCCTATGTTTTCGAGGTCGTCCAGGACCCCTGCGTATTGGCGTCGACTGACCCGTGCTTTCTTCCGAGAATTTCTCACGTTTGAAAGAAGCATTCGCGATGGCCGAAGCAGTAACAACTCCAACAGGAAGGGCTGACTCTCGCTTCGTGATTGTTTCTTTAGAGGTACTCTCTAGATTGACTCCATCCTGGCCTGAAGATGAACTCGTCCTGCTTATATTCTCTTGGTTGTGTTCCTCCTCTGACGTGTGCAACTTTCTCCGTTTGGACTCTGGCGCACCATCGGAAGTGACTGACATGCACCGTACCGGCCTATCGTATGCACAAGCTTAGGGCTTCGGTTGTGTATGTCGTCCTAATCGCGTGATAAATTGGCACAAAGACTGGTATGGTTACGCACTTCCGCAAATTTGGATGATAACCCAAATTCCTAGTACCAATGGATAGAGAAAAGTCGCAGCATCCAGAAAATCGATCTTAGAAAGACGTACGACACCTACAGCTTGAGATAGAGCCGATTGAAGTTGATAAAAGCGATGTGTGTGTCACGAATTGTAGGGAGCTCTGACGATTTTAGTGTATGAGTGCTTTGAGCAGGTGTTCATTGCGGGAGTGAGGTTCTTCGTACTGAGCACGCGTTGCCGGATAAAGGATGGAAAGAGATTCGAGTTGAATGTTGGAAATTGGTGCTGACTCCCAGATGCGGCCAAGCGTCTCCACCATTGCCATGCGCCAAAGCGTTCTGGAATTACTCATTCAAGTCCATCTCGACTGCTGCCTAGTCCTCACGCAGTATAAAGGCTCGGCTTCCGCTTGCATCTACTGGTCCGCAGCAGGGATTGTCGATCGAGTATTATGGATAGTCTCAAAAAGTTTGTTGGACTTCAGATGTCAGATTCAGGTGTTTCTCTACAACCACCTTCGGAGACTGCTCTCAAATCACTGAGAGAGCAATATGACAACGCGAAGCAGGGACATGTCTTCTCCCTTTATGACAGCCTCGAAACGGATGCAAAGGCAACTCTGTATGGCCAGGCATCTGAGATAGACCCAGAGCACATCAATAGTGTGGTCAGCAAAACCAAGGATGAAAACAAGAAGGAGAAGGATGAGTTAGCCCCATTGCCGCACGATATCTGCGAGTCCTTCATAGACTGTGATGAGAAGAAACGGCAAGATTGGTATAAGCATGGCTTAGATTTGGTTGCTTCGGGCAAAGTAGCAACCATAGTGATGGCGGGTGGACAAGGAACGAGGCTCGGCTCGACAGCTCCCAAAGGATGCTTCGACATCGGTCTACCCTCGCATAAAAGTTTGTTTCAGCTGCAAGCTGAACGTATTTGTAAGGTGCAGTACCTCGCCCAAAAAGAACTCGAACAAGACGAATCTGTTGTGATTCCATGGTATATAATGACTAGTGGCCCCACAAGACAAGCTACAGAAGATTTCTTCTCCAAGAACAATTACTTCGGGCTCAACAAAGATAACGTCAAGTTCTTTGATCAGGGAACCTTGCCCTGCATTGATAATGAGGACAAGATCATCCTAGACTCGGCCTCAAGTATCGCAGTCGCCCCTGATGGCAATGGAGGCATATACAAAGCTCTCATAACCGGCGGTGTGCTAGAGGATTTGAACAAACGAGGCATACAGCATATTCAGGTGTACTGTGTCGATAATTGCCTAGCCAAAGTCGCAGATCCGACATTTTTCGGTTGGGCTGCCACTAAGGAGCTTGACATTGCAACGAAAGTCGTTCGCAAACGCAATCCACAAGAAAGTGTCGGTCTAGTCATGCTTCGCAATGGTAAACCGGATGTTGTGGAGTATTCCGAGATCGACAAGGCGACGACCGAGGAGAAAGACTCCTCTGGCTTGTTGAGGTACAGGACGGCAAATATCGTGCAGCACTACTACTCATACGATTTCCTGTCGGGTGCGCCGAGATGGGCGTCCACACTCCCTCATCACATAGCCAAGAAAAAGATACCATTCTACGACATGAAGTCTAAGCAAGTGGTCAAGCCAGAGTCGCCGAATGGCATCAAGATGGAGCAATTCGTGTTTGATGTATTCCCACTCATCCCACTCGATAAATTCGGGTGTCTGGAAGTGGCTCGCGAAGACGAGTTTTCTCCACTAAAGAACGCCAGCGGTGAAGATAGTGCAGAATCCTCTAGGAAGGATTTATTGAGACAGGGTGCCAAGTGGATCACCGCTGCGGGCGGATTCAGTGTCGATGATGGATCCGCAAGTGGCAAAGATGGAGTGGAGATCTCACCTCTCATCAGTTATGGGGGTGAAGGATTGGAGAGTCACGTACGAGGACAGGAAGTCAAGGGTCTAGGATATATAGAAGCTCGTAAGCCTTGATTTGTGAAATGGCTTGTAATTAGGAGTTGAGACAGATTGTTATGGCTGGGTAGGATTTAGCAGCTTAGATTTGAATCGAAACAGGGGAATGGGATGATGAGTACTGGGAATACAGTTCTCCCATGACGAGGCATCATCTGGCCTTGTCAATTGGCAGCATATTTCTATTCGCTGTTTTGCTAGTAAGCTTAAGATGATGGTGTAATAATGAGCGCGGAGTACAAGATTAGTGGAAGCGACGGCACACAAAAACCTCCCACCATTTGGAGTCGCTGTAACAAGCCCCGCAATCTCGCTCGACTCGACATTACACAAGAATGTCAGACTCGCTCTTCTCTCCTCTCCTCATCAATCGCAACTGACAAGACACGAGACCCCCTCCTTACCGTCCTCAACGTTCTTTTAAATTACCCGACAAGGTGCTAGGAAAATCATGAGCAACAGCATGTATCGCAGCAACAATAGGCGAGACCCCGACAACATCTCCCTCGTCAGTGCGGCGCCTTCTCTCGCACCATCCTATCACACCGTCTTCAACGACACGCAACTCATTCCGCCGACCTATCGAAATTACATCAGCAGCAGCAGTTATGAATCACGTCCCCGGAGAGCCGCGAGGTCACACTCGACCGGCTCGACACCCACCTTGAACGTTCACCACATGCCTGGCTTTCAAACCTTTGGAGTCGCCCGCAACGAGGAGACGTTGTACAAAATCGCAGCCAGACGGCGCTCGCAAGAGATGGAAAACACGTTGAAGCAATTCTCCATCAATTATGACCGTCAAGAATTTGGACGCGGCAGCAGTACTCATCATCCCATGCTCGTATCCCAAGGTTCACGAGCGCGGTCTGGATCAATCAACTTGCCCATGGTCGAAGAGGTGATTGATGAACGGTGTCCGCTCGTCCAGGACAACGAGACCTGGGACTATGGATTCATGTGTCTCGGCAGCTTTCCCTCCCTCAAGGCCTACCAGAAGAACGCCAGGGATACCTCAAAGTTTGAGGAGAAGGAGGCCGCCATCAAACAAGCTCACCTCAGACTCTGTGTGCACAGACACGGCAGTGATGCAAGTGACAATAGCATGGTGTCTGAAGTCTCACGAGGCGACTAGCAAGTTGCATATAGGCTGGGTAGGACTCTCTCATCCCTGATTTTCTTTTTTGACATTGAGTTTTTTGCATGCTATTTATATGTAGTTTCGTAGTGGTTGGACTGAGCGGGAGCACTCTGATTGTGGTGCAGATTCCTATCGACGATGAATAAGTTCTCAGCGTAATCTTTCCGTGGCGCCCATCGTCGTCGTCGTTGTTGTTGTTATCGCACTTGTCCGCTGAATTCATGCGGATGAATGTTGCGCAGGTAGTTGTTCAAGATGATTTCTGAGCCAGTTCTTGCAATTTCTTCTCCACCTCGGTAGTGCTGAGACCCTCTACACTGACACTCGACTCCTTGCCCATTTCTATCGTCCAGTCAGCCAAGTCTTGCAGGTGAGGAGCAGTTGACAAACCATAACGAGCCCAGATCTTTGGTGGAATGCCGAATGCTTCTCGGACTAGCAGCGGAGTTGTCGGATTATGTTTCTTCATGACTGGATATGATTTTTGCAGAAATTGCCTGTGATGTTAGTCGGTCGAATCGGGCTTCTCCTTCTGTCAAACCTCAAACCCGACGATGCTTCGCTGTTCTGGCAGAAATGAAATCGGAGCTATCTTTGTCAATGAATGTCTTGTTGTCGGCTTCGATGGCTACTAACCTCCTTCAGACTCTTGGAGAAAGCATACTTTGACGCCATTGGGAACTATCAATGTCGAGGACGATACTCAAGACAAGGATGTATCACAAGGCATGACATTGACATGATGACCAGGCGGACTTCTACTATCGATGTGCCAAGTTCCAGGATTTACACGGGAGCTCCACGATATTACCTTGTCTCCACATCAGTTGACTCAACCACCAAATCATCTCACTTTACCTTGCCGTAATGACATATTCTATGACACTTGATATCAAGAACGACAAGCAGATTATGCCGAGCGCAGTTCGCTGACAGATCTGAAAATCGTCGTTCAATTTGTGACGATGTCTGGCCAGAATGAAGGCCGCACGAAACGAGGCAGACCAACAATCAAAAAAAGTAATCTCTTTGCGAAAGACTGTAAGTACGATCCTAGCTCTCAACAAGCCTGATTGCTGATTGCGTCAGTGAAATCAATGATGTATGCATTTGGTGACGAAGACCCGACACAGGACAGTATCAACGTCATGGAAGATATCCTGACTGACTTTATCACTGAACTATGTACCGAAGCAGGCCGTGTCGCGGGGCCACGACAAAAAGTCAAGGTGGACGACTTTAAATTCGTCTTGAGGAACGATTCGAAAAAGTTGGGTCGAGTGGAAGAGTTGTTGAGTCTTCAAAAAGAAATTCAGCAGAGTCGGAAATTATTTGACGAGTCTGCGGAGAAGTGAAAGCCTACCAACCGAAGTCAATTTGTATGAATCTCAACTGTTGCTGTACCGGTAACAATGACCCGCATACTGCTGTGTGCCAGTAGACTCTCTTGACACTGCCTTTCTGGTCATCATCATAGACAAAAATCAGGGCTTGTGCGAGCTGTTTGCGCAATGGTCAAACGCCAGTGGAACGTGCGTTTCAGATGATCGCGCAGACAAACCAATCGGCACAGGACTCATTCTTGTAATCAATATGTTATACATGTACATTATACTATACTACAACCTTAAAAAGACTAATCTAATATGACAAATTTTATTGCCCCTCATTAATACAAAAAGTATATCATCACAAAATGCCATTCTCATCATTTCCACCCATCGACACGACCTAGACATTGACTTCTTGCGTTTGTGATTCGAGCGACATGGTGAATAAACTCGGCCGAGACTCGATGGCGATATCATCATAGGCAGAAGTCTGATTGACATTGATGGCCCCTTTGGTGGCCAACAAGAGGACTTGAAAGAAGAGTTCCGAGGCGGCGGCCTTGCTCGCTCCGGAAGAGAGGGAAGAAAAGGAGACGCCGTCTTGACTCTCGAGCGACTCGCGAATCTGAGTGACGGCCTGCCTCGTGTCGACAGAAGTGGGTTGAGATTGTTGCGTCTCGACTTGTGTATTGGTCGACGTCTCGATAGAGTCGGATTGAGGAGGGTCCAGGGTCGCGTACTCGGGACCCCTCTCGCGACCCGCATCAGAACCACGATCCAGGTCCTCCGTCACGAGAGCAGGTAATTCCGAATCGTCTTCGGGAATCTGTGGCAGACTCATGTCGGGAATGTCAAAGTCAGACAGTGGTTGTATCGCGACACTGTCGAGCGTCTCGTCTCGGGCCCTCGCCGCTCTCACACCATCTTCCACGTCCTCCTCTGTTCTCTTTCGCTTCGCCCTCAGCATTGCCATGCGGTAGAGGAATTCTGGCGCCAAGAGTGATCGGATGGCGGGATTCAAGTTTGGAGGTGCAAACACATCGTTTGCAAACCCGCCAGTGAGGGATTTTTGCATGAGACTGAGCATGACGGGGTCGGAATCCAAGAAACGTTGCTTTTTTCTAATGGCAGAAGTGTCTCGCAAATTAGCGGCGACAGTCCTCGAAGAGATCTCCGTGGCCGAGTCCTCGACGACTTTCCGCTTTCTCGGTGCCTGACGAGCCGGTCTAGGTGTTTCCTCTCCGTCCAGGTCAACCTCAAGATCCTCTAGTGCTGGACTTCCTGCTCGAGGCGTGGTCGGAAGTTCTAGTTCATCTTCAAAGGCAGGTAGTATATCAAAAGCCGGAAACTCTGGTAGTGCCGAAGTATCCCCTTCCTCTGGTGCCAAATCCTTCTCTATCGTGGTGTCCATGGCCTGATATGACTGACCAGCGTCATCTGGCAACTCTGAGGCAGCTCTTCGTCCAATTTCAATTGAAGGGCCATCATCAAGCCCAATATCAAGTTCGAGATCAACGCCGCCAGCAAGCGGATCTTCCTCCTCCTCTACCTCGAGCATAGATAACCCGCCGGCACGACCGTACTCTAGAGACCTGTCTAAAGTGATGTCTTGTCTACGTGATATGTTGGCAGTACTAGGTGGAGCGTCAAAGTCCAAGTCCAGGTCGAAATTGAAATTTGGATCCGGCATCATGAGGTCGAGTTCTGTGAGGGTGTCGGGTAATATGAGATTTGCTGCTTGTGCTTGCGCCGATCTGACGGAAGCCATCGAGAGATCGACATTGCCAGGTCGAAAGGCCATTTTGATCTTGAGAAGGGCATCGTTACAGTCCTCCAAGAGGTATCGCGCCTTGCGAGAGTATATTTTGACGACTCCCAGGAGCAGTTGTCCCGACAGCCTTAAAGCCATGGGCGCATGATTTTCCTCCCTGATTTCCTTTGCAGCGCTCTGGATATCTGTCGAGACGATGTTTGCCTTGGTCAGCTTCTTCTCCCAGTGCGCGGCGAGCCACACTCTAGCGAGTGGGCCCTTTTTCGAAAGGATGGTCTCCTGGTGTCGGTCAGTACATTGTTGCACAACGTTGCGGAGTGCTGAAATCTTACAGAATAAAACATCGCTTGGAGCCTGCTCTCAATGCGCCGTTGTCTTCAAAAGTGTCTGCGTGAAGACTGAATTGCCTTTGATGTGGCCTGAGTGAGCAGGACTGTATGACGATTGGAGGGAACAGTGTCAGAGGTGAACGGGAAGGAGTTTCTCGAGACGCGTCCGGAATTGGCGAGTTGGGGGGCGGGCACTTGATCCATCTGTTGGTGTCAGGCGAAGAAATGCGAAAATGATCAGTAGGTACGCGACATGCTCAAAGCACGTGATTGAAGTATAAACAAGCTGATCGTTGCCTCCCTTCACAGGAGGAGCTCACTTTCAATCAGAATGCTAGCATCAGAAGAAAAACTCTCAATTGAAAGATATCTAGATCTAGATCTCCGGCTATTAATGAAGAGACACGTGTATGTCCGTGGTGAGCACAGTAAAGTACAGAGGGAGGAGTCAAGAGGAGGAGGAGGAGGAGGAAGAGAACGAAGGAGTTTGTCCAGTCAAGCACGCAGCTGCTGAAGCTCAGTCCACGCTGGAAGGTTGTGCACTCACTCGTTCACTAACAGACACACACACACACGTATTGTACACACAAATCTTCCCGTCTCTTGTAAGGTTCTGACACGGTAACGAGGCAACCACCACTCCCAAACATATTTATCACTCAGCATCGTCTTGTTGCTTTGCTCCCACTTGTCTACATTTGATATCAGCAATTACAGCACGTCATGGCAGAACAACAAGTCCCTACATTCAAGCTCGTCCTTGTCGGTGATGGTAAGTTATTATATTCCCGATCGATCGCAATGTCTGGTGGCCCGTCCTTCCGAAATTTCGGCCAGCAGTCAGGGCACGCCTCGATCGTTGTTCTTGGCGACGCAATCTAATTCAGGATCTCAGGTGGTACCGGAAAGACTACTTTTGTAAAGAGACATTTGACGGGAGAGTTCGAGAAGAAATATATCGCAACACTCGGAGTCGAAGTCCACCCAATCAGATTCCACACGAATTATGGCGAGATCTGTTTCAACACTTGGGACACTGCTGGACAAGAAAAGTTTGGTGGTCTCCGTGATGGTTACTATATTCAGGTGCGGCAAACACTTTCTGTGCTCTGGCGATAATTACTAATCTGTGATAGGGACAATGTGGTATAATCATGTTCGACGTCACCTCACGAATCACATACAAGAACGTTCCAAACTGGCACCGCGATCTCGTCAGAGTCTGTGAGAACATCCCCATCGTACTTTGTGGAAACAAGGTCGATGTCAAGGAACGAAAAGTCAAGGCCAAGACCATCACCTTCCATCGAAAGAAGAACCTGCAATACTATGATATTTCCGCCAAGTCAAACTACAACTTCGAGAAGCCTTTCCTTTGGTTGGCTCGAAAGCTTGTTGGAAACAGTGGTTTGGAATTCGTTGCTTCTCCAGCGCTGGCACCACCTGAAGTTCAGGTCGATCAGACTCTGATGGCAGCATACGAGAACGACATGAACCAGGCTGCCGCTATGCCACTGCCTGATGAGGATGACGCTGACTTGTAAGTCGAGCAGTTGATCCCAGAGCAAAAACCGAAAACAGCTGTGAGGATAGCATGTATCTAGATGATCTGCGGCATAATTCACAAATTTAGTTCACCTCGCTGCTTGGATTTTTAACATGATCATCCGATAATATCTCCTTACCTTGTACCCACGTCCCTGGCAGGATCCCTACTGGACTGTTTCTAGCATATGTTGCGAGAACATCTACCACAATATACAGAAACATTTAAGATCACAAATGAGCTGAACTACCATGCTCAATCTTTTACAGCTCGCGCGCATAATTTATGCGTCGTGGAGGAGCTCAGAGATGGCTATACCACTACTGGTGCGACGCAACTGCTCCACTGCACAGAGACGAGGCGCTGTCCTGCTTAATGCAATAGCGCATACTACAAAGCGCAATCTGTCTACTATTACTATCAATAAAGACATTCTTCTCTTTAGACGTCAAGCATCATGGAGGGATTGTTCTCGCAGGACATAAACTACATCGAGGCCATCGTCCGAGGTTATCGTTCAGGACTCTTGACAAATGTGGTCTATCAGAACTTGACGCAATGCGAGACGCTGGACGACCTCAAGATGCAGCTGAGTGCTACAGACTACCAGAACTTTCTGGCCAATGTACCTTCTCCCCTCAGTACCAGCACGATCGCCAACAAAGCAAATGAGAAGCTCATCTCCGAATTCAAATACCTTCAAGCCAATGCGGTCGAGCCGTTATCCACTTTTCTCAATTACATTACTTATTCATACATGATTGACAATGTCATACTCCTCATCACCGGAACTCTTCACGACAGGGATCTCAATGATTTAATCGAACGTTGTCATCCTCTAGGACTATTTGAGACCATGCCTGCACTCTGTGTGGCTACGAATGTACAGGAGTTGTACGAATCAGTCTTGATCGATACGCCCTTGGCACCATACTTCAAAGGTTGTCTCAATGCTTCAGATCTAGACGAGCTCAACATAGAAATCATCCGAAACACGTTATACAAGAGATATCTCGAGGACTTTAACCACTTTGTCTCTGGCTTGAATGGACCGACATCAGAATTGATGCAGAGCATCCTCGCATTTGAGGCAGACAGACGAGCAATAACAGTGACCATCAACTCCTTTGACACAGATCTCAGCAAAGAAGACCGTAGGAATTTGTATCCCACATTTGGGCGGCTATACCCGGAAGGGACGTATGCCCTGTCGCAGGCAGATGATATCGAGACGGTCAAGGCCGCTTGTGCAGGTGTGGGAGAGTATGCAACGATGTTTGAACAGTTGACTTCGGCGACCGCAGGCGAAAAGACGTTGGATGACTTTTTCTTTGAGGAAGAGGCCAAGTTGAACAAACAGACCTTTTTACAGCAATTTCACTTTGCAATTCTGTATGCGTGGCTGAAGCTCAAGGAGCAAGAAGTTCGCAACATTACATGGATCGCGGAATGTATCGCTCAGAATCAAAAGGACCGCATAGGAAAGTTTGTCAGTGTGATGTAATTCTCGCTCCTCGTTGTCCTTGTTATCTCTCAAATAGCTTAGCGTACAATGATGTAGCGTTTCTGGTGTACCCTGTCCTATCGTCATGACCTGTCGACTACTTTTTGCATTGTCACTTTCATTCCTCACTAGCCGAGCACAAACAGAGTATAGAGTTTTGATCGAATTGAAAAATATAATTATACTAATCCCGCTTGATCATTTTCCAAGATATAATAGAATTATACTGATACGTGTCGTGAGGATGGCTCCGATGATCGAGTCAGAGACGCAATTAGCGTTTGAATCGTTACAAGTAGCGGAACTTCAGGCTTCATCACTAGAATCCCGTCTCGACCGTGCGTACCACTACGAGAACACTATTTCGTGATTGATGACGAATAGAGTTGGACGCTTCGTTGGATTCCTTGTTACGTGAATTAGAGTCTGGTCAGTACGGTGCATCAAAGGACGCTATCGAGACGGTATTGGCGGAAATGAATGATTTACAGCGTCAGAACCGTTCTATACCCGTCCAGTCGCCACCACCTGACGCACCACAATCACCTAATGTACCACAAGAGACGAGGGATAAGAAGAGTGAGGAGGAACAGAAACGACGAGACAAGGTCCAAGAAGACGCATTATTAGACATGATGGACGCTTGATTCTACTTGTAATATATATATACTGTAAATACACGACTACATTTCATTGTAGACCTGCGAGACCGAATTTGCCACGACCAATGTTTCCCATCATAGTCACACTCTGCAACATCAACATCTGATGTCTCTCGACCACATCTCGAATACGAATCAGGATCCCGGCACTGATCATCTGAACTTTTTCGTCCTTTACTTTTTCAAAGATTAGAGTGCACCACTCTTGTGTCTCTACAAGTGATTGTGAAAACTCTCCAGCCAATTGACGTGGTTCAATCGTGTCGATAATGACGAGTAGACCGTGCAAAATTGCCAGCAAAACACTATGATCTGATTCTGAGCGCAGAGACAGCAATAATTTCCAGAATTCCAACGTCAGTCGAGAGATTGCTGGGGATTTGCCACTCGCTTGATAGATGAGTGATACTGTTCGCAAGTAATACGATAGCAAGTGTGCCTCGTAAAACGTCTTTGCGTCCTTGTCCACCATCTTGCCGGAATGAAGCGCAAACCTGCCCAAAAGTGGAAACAATATACAGTCTGCTGCCAACGGTGTCAATTTGTTATGGATCATCTGCTGCTTCGGAGTGGTCAATTTTCGTGTCGTCTTGTTGACCTTTAGTGCCGCCGGACCAGATAATGATTCTGCAGCATCAATGGCGATTGGTTGCAAAATTCTCTCTTGGAGTGCCTCGGAGACGCCTTCGATTGTTCTGTAGCGTTGTAGGACTGAAGATGGTAAAACCTTGGAAACTGTCAGGTTCTGGAGATGAGCTGGAATATCGGACAGTCCTGCTAATTCTCTGGCCCCCAGTCCGAGAGAAGTCAGAATGATGACCCGTTGTTGTAAGGAATAGTCCCCAGTAAAGAGGACTTGAGATAGATAAGGACACACGGCTGTGGGATCTGATACGACAAGAGCTTTCAAGGCCTCCTGCCTTAGAGCCTGAAAATCATCCATATCAAAGTTGTCACGAAGCCCAGCGAAGATTTGAGCCAAATTGACTGAATAATCCTTGAGCTCTGTCCCAAAATTCGCCTTGCGCCTGACTAATGCTGGAGCAGTATGCAAAGCTAGAGAGACATGCTTATAAGAGTCGTGATTGTTGATCATTTTGATCAGATCTCGGATGTATACTGGAGGACGAAGTCGTTCTCTATCGACCAATGTCGGATCTTCATCTGAATCTTCATCATCTGAGTCAGGCACTCGCATTGTTTCAAATTCATCATCACTAGATACTGAATCATCGACCACCTCAGAAATCTTCAGAGAGCCCCTTTTGAAAGTCGTGTCAGTCACTTCGACGGGATCCGCAGGCACTTCAACTGTGCCAGCCGATAGTTGTGATAGATCGGTCATGGTGTCTTCGAGCTCAATTAGAGCTCTCCACCAGGATGCCTCTGCAGTCTGTGTGTCTGGTACACCAAAGCTCAGTCTCTTGGCAGGATCAGCAATGACTTGAGCTGAAATTGTCTCTCCAATTATCATGCCTAAGAAGCGGATCCGCTCCGAAGTGGATTCGAGATGATTGGAAATACCACTGACGAGAGCCTTACCTTTGCTAATGGCAAGTAAATCAGTCGCGGAAATATATGCACACACAATCAGTATTGTCTCTGTGAGCGCTTCCTGATCAAAGACTGAGACAAGTCGAATGAAAGTGGCATCCGCCCATCTTTCCAGACACTGTTCTGCGAGCGAAGTCAACAGGCTCTTCTCGTAGGCTAAGATGAGAGATCTTCTCATAGATACTGAGAATTGGCCAGAGTCAAGTAAAAGCACTTTTGTAAAATGTCTAGCGGTGGCAAATCCACAAAGGCGATTGATGTAGGTGGCCACGGCTCCAATGCGATCAGCAATACTCTGCAGACTTTGAGGATTATCTCGTGTAAGTGCGATGTCAAGATGATTAGCTTGTAAATGTTGTATCACAGCTGTAAAAATTCGCGGTTGCATCGCAAGCGAGCAATTCTTGAGCAATGCTTGCATTTTGGCAAGCTTGACTTCAGACGTCCTGACATCTTTTAGCAGCACGGAAACTACGTCTGATGGACTTGAAAGAGCTGCTATACGATCGAGCAAGACTCCAAGGTGTTCTGCGAATTGCAAGTCCTCGATAATGTTACCGTAGTTCACGGCATCCACGAGTCCCGCAGCGATACGTTCAGAGTACTGCATCCGGTCGTCCAACCAAATGCCTTGGACATCTTCATATTCCGAAGATATCACACGAGCCTCTCCCACTAGACCGACGATTTGACCCGCTGCGATCAAATTCACATAGTTTGCCCACAATTGCTGTGCAGTCAAGTCGTCAGGACCACTAGTTTGGAATAGGGCAGTGTGTACAGACAACGGCGATAGTTCTTTTGATGTCAAGACTTTTTGAAGAATTAAAATAGTCTGTAGGTGCTTTCTCTGGCTCAATAGAGCATTGACTCCGGCCAGAGATGCAAGGCTGCGCAAAAGCAATCTCTCCAAGACATGGTCATCTGCCCTGAGATGCCAAAAGCTCGGTATGATGTCGAGCACGATTTTCCTAGCAGCGAGACCATCCTTTGCAGCGGTCTTTGTGACCACAGGTTCTTGAGTCCAAGCTTGCAAGGCATGCACTAGCTCTTCATAACTTGGCTTCGAGTTCAGTACCTCGATGATATGACCCATACATAGCAACGAGAGACCTTGATCACTCTTTGAGCGGCGTGATCCGACGGTGCATGAGCTCGAGATCGATCCGAGACTAGCCTGCGAACGAAAGCTCAAGACGAGACTGAAACAATCATTTGTACTTGACGTCTATTCATGTACGCATACATGTACAGTGTCCCAAGCTTAGTTCGAAGAAGCTCAGAATTACAAGTGGCTGATGACATACGCCAAATTCAATTTGGCACGAGCGCCATACCGCGGCGAGAAAAATTGGGCCATCTGAAGACAGAAACAACCAGGCATACAGGCACAAATATTGAACGTCCTTGGTCAGCAGTCATCTCTACGCATCGCCAGCTTTCAAGGAACATTTCGCATAGGCTTTCAAAACATCAGAGCTGAATGGCAGCTCCTATGCAGATCGAGGGCTATGCCACTCCGGACGATCTTACGCCGTCTGTTTTGATCAAATACAACACGGCCGCTCGATTTACGAATCAAGCTCTTGCAGCTGTGCTGAGCAGGTGCCAAATCGGAGCGAATACACAGGAGCTTTGTATCTTGGGCGATCAAATGCTATCCGACGCAACAGAGTCGGTCTACAAAACTGGTGTTGAAAGAGGAATCGCCGAACCCACCACTGTCAATGTCAATAACGCCCTTTCTTCTTACTCGCCCATGGACTCACCATATATCTTACAAGTTGGCGATGTCGTCAAGGTGTCTCTAGGAGCTCACATTGACGGATATACTGCCAAGGGCTGTCACACGACTGTGGTCGCACCATTGGACGCACAAGGGCCATTAATATCGAAGCCAGCAAATGCTATTATAGCGGCTTACTATGCTTCAGAAGCAGTGTTGAAACTTCTCAGTGCTGCGAACGACGTTATTACCGCGCGGAAACTACGCGCTATAGTAGAGGAGGCTGCAAGTACGTTCCACGTAAAAGTCGTCGAGGGTTCGAAAATTAGAAGAATCAAGCGATATTTAGTTGGTCAAGCCAAAGTCGAGGAAGACGCTTTAGGAGCTGATCAGCCTAAGCAAGTGGCATGGTACAGAGACATTCCAGGCACGCCAACATACGAAGACGATGAATTTTATGTCGAGCAAGGGGAGGCCTGGCTGATTGACATTGCCATGAGTACAGGATCTGGAAAAGTCAGGGAACATCTGAGCCTACGCCCGACGATTTTTGCTCGGGACGTCACAGTCACATACAACCTCAAGCTCAAAGCCGCTCAGACCACGTTACGCGAAATTGAAGCTACGAAATCCGTCTATCCATTCTGTTTGAGAAGTCTCTCTGATCAACGAACAGCACGTATGGGAATTTCAGAGTGCAAGACAAAAGGCGTCGTATCAGAATATCCGGTCTTGGTCGAACATCCAAAAGAGACGATCGCTCGACAGGCTTGCACGCTCTTGCTGGCAAAGTCAGGAAATGCCGAGGCCATCAGACTCACGGGCGGTTCAGCTTTTGCTGTACCATGGGTCAAGAGCGAATATGAGATGAAGCAAGGAAGTTTATTGGATCGTTATGCTCAAATGGCTTCTGCCACCAGAGTCAAGGAGGTCGGTATACCCGCCAAGGACTCTGCCATGGATTTGTAGATTTGAAGGTGTAAAAAGGATTCTTGAGAATAGCGATTCATGAGCATAGCAGCGTATTACAGAAACAGCATTATATTCTGAAACCCAGCTGGATCGCGTGTGTTTCATATTCGTGACTAACCGAGCACATAAACTTACTTGTCGCCTAGACCCTTCTCCAATTCATCCAAAGCAGCTCGTTGGTCGGCAATGTGCTTCTTGAGTCTCTATTCATCATTAGTGGCTACATGCACCACATCGAGCCCGCTCACCTCGGTCTTTTCTCTTTCTCGGTCCTTCATGTATTTGTCCTCGTTTGCCTTTTCTCTCTTTGAAAAGGCATCTCCTGAAGCACCGACGGCACCCGCTGGTGCATCAGCGTAAAACCTGACTTGAGTTCGTAGAACCGAGCTTGACTGCTTAAGGACGTTTCGAGCGTACATGATCACTAAGGAGTTTCAGTTTCTCGATTATGGTACTGCATGAATTTATTTCATACGTTTGCGAGAAGATGAATTTAACCAATAAGAGAAAATAGCTACTTCAAGATCATAGTCGTCTGGTGGTTCACCTTATGTGCTACACAGTAATGTGCATGTTGCGTCAGGTATACGGCAAGGAGCTCCTCAAGTGCGCTACCCATGACGAAGACGGAGGGAGCACGCATGCGTGCATACAGGTAATGGACAGCGACAATTGGCCATGTTGCGAGCACAGGAATGGATTGTAGCACATCCTTGCTAGGTTGTGCACATATACCAAGAGTAAGATATCATCACAGCGATTGCTATCATATTTCTTTCAATTCTACCATTTATAGCACATGCAAAGTCTTGCCATAACTATTTTTCCTCAGCTGAAGGAGCGTCCGTGGCCGGAGCCGTGCTCTCCTTCTCGGTCTCGTTCATGTCACTTGTCCTACCATGGTTAGCTCAGTAGCTAAGATCATTAAAAACTTACCATAGTGTCAAATTGTCTCGTAGGAGCTGCATGATAAGTGTCGAATCCTTGTATGATTCCTCGCTGAATTCTTATTAGTCATAATCACTTCAGTATAGTTTTCACCTACGATAGAGTGTCGAGCTCGGCAATAGCATCATCGAAAGCCTGTTTGGCCAGATGGCACGCACGATCAGGCGAATTCAGAATCTCATAGTAGAAGACAGAGAAATTCAGTGCCAGTCCTAGCCTGATAGGATGCGTCGGTGGCAACTCCGTGACCGCAACATCAGATGCGTTCTTGTAAGCACCGAGCGAATACTCAGCTGATGCGGAACGCTTGTCACCAGTCGCGAATTCCGCAAGATATCGGTGGTAGTCACCCTTCCTAGAACGAGTAAGGATTCAAATCAACACAACTGGAGTTAAAGTATTACATCTTGTGGTAGAACACCTTAGACTCTCCGGTCTGTGCAGAAGGAATCAAGTGTTTGTCCAATACCATGAGGATATCTTCGCAGATCGTGGCAAGTTCGTTCTCGATCTTGATTCGATAGTCCTTGATGAGAGTGACTTGCTCGCCGTTGCCCTTGGTCTCCTCCTTTTGCTCGATGGAGGAAACAATTCGCCAAGAGGCTCGTCGAGCTCCAATAACATTCTTGTAGGCGACAGAAAGCAAATTTCGCTCCTCAACACTGAGTTCTTGATTTGTGCTGGCCACAGCTTTCATGTTTTCGACCATTTCTGAAACACACGTCAAAATATTTCATGTTTTCTGGAGTAAGGATTTACCTTCATATCTTTCGGCTTGCTCTGCGAGCTTCGCAAGGTAAACTGAGTCATCTCTGCCGGCCATTTCTGTGTTGTCAGCAAGTTGTTCAGGGAATACTCGTGTCTCGCTTCGCGAATGAGATTTCGACCTAGTAACACGATGCGCGCAAGAGCCACAATCAAACGAATGAAGCGAGAATTCCGAGTACGTGAAAAACTCACTAGCTTTTTCAGTATTGTGTTTTGAAACAAATGAATAAACGCTAATCAATACTACTACTGGTATGCCGAGCGTGCTACGGATACGGACGACAGGAGGTGTGGACGAATGGTTGATTTTGTAACCCTAACCCAACCCTGATGTCTGATTTCCACCGAATGAACAGCCTAGACAATCTGAGCATTGGTGCGCTCGGACTACCTGGTAAAACATTCTCTGCCGCATATACAGTAGCTCGAGCGACCATGGATGTCGATGTGTTCCAGTTTGTTGTTGTTTTATATTCAAATGATCAGGCAAAGTGTGATAAGTCATTCTTTGTCCAAGCAGAATTCGTCTCGATAAGGACTCACCTGTAGTTGCATATCGCTGTCCCCCTTTGCACGCACTCGATTTGCGGTTGTTCGAGCTTTGATTTCGTTCTTGACAAGTTCCAACGATTTCTCTACTAGTAGCTCACTGGACATCGTGCTATGCATGTGGCACCAGTTTGTCGTCGCTCTCGAGGTTACAGGGTACCCTCGCTCGTCTCAATGACTGCAAACGTGTACAGGAGCTTGCATACCTCCCATAGCTACGGTACATTCAAAAGACAATATTGATATTTCAACTTGCCTATATATTATTGCCATAAGTGGTCAGTCCATAATCCCTCCCTACAAAGTGGCACCGTAATCCTATCAAAGAAGCTCATGGTGGCTTTCCGCCCATATTCTGACTTGACATTTAGTTGCGAAATGTCAATCGCGCTTGCAATCGCAGAGTGGCTCATGATTATGTAGATGGTACATGGATTTCGTTTGTTGCTATATAACTAAAATACGTTCTGTCTATCCATCTGACATTGTCGAAGAGCTGTGTACCTTTCTCGCGTCCGGGTTGCAAGAATAATAGAGTCTAGACGCGGCAGGATATGTCGAGGAGAGCTTGTTACAAGGTGTGCTATACGTGGTCTTTCGTGCTACATGGCCTCGAATCCGGCTAATGAGATAGTGTGGAAATGGTAAGTCTTGATGAACATTCTATGAAAGCTTGGGTTTTTGAATTGAGGCACCTTCAGCTTGACGTCGGAGTGCATTACAAATGATGAGCTCGGGAAGCTCATACGCTAGTTGGACATTTTGCTCAGGCCTGTGCTGAGACAGGGCGTCTCTGTTACAATTGTAAGGGCTTAGGACATGAAAGCAACAATTGTCCAGAACCGCTTTCCTCCGCTCGGCAACAATGCTACCACTGCCAAGGCTTCGGCCATATTCAGGTATTGGCACAAAGGACGATCTCAGACATGCTGAACCCAATAGGCTGATTGTCCCGTCAACCGTCAGCAAGGTCCAAATATTGGTGGAGGTAAATGCTACTCATGTGGACAGCTCGGGCATGTGGCTAGGGCGTGCTTGGACAATAAAGTGCAAAACACAAGCATTACTCAAGCTTATGGGAATCCTTCACCAACGCTAAGTCAACAATCCCTGCCAAGACATCTAACTTGTTACAAGTGTGGTATGACGTTTCGAGTCGATATTGAAGAGTCTCTTATAATTTAATAGGTGGCCCGAATCATTTTGCAAAGGACTGTAGATCTCCTTCAGTAAAATGTTATGCTTGGTATGTATCTACTGTACTGTATCCTTCGATCTGATGAAGTTCAGTACGAACTATGGACATCTGAGCTCGGAATGTGATGTCAATCCGGGTGCATTCGGAGCCAAGACATGCTATGTATGCATTGCTCAGAGCTCTTCTCAAGCACAATGCTAATCATGCGAAAGCGATGCGGAGCCGTTGGGCATCTATCCAGTAAATGTCCTTCAACCGAGGCGTCAGCAACCTTGGAAAGCACTTCGAAGGGCTTCCTTAGCTTGAATTGATCTTCCGAGGGCAATCAAGCGCTTCAAATCGGATTTCATATCCAAAGCTTTTCTACCTCATTTGACATTGTTGTCTCCATATCTTCCTGAATCGATTACGATTGCGATGGCTGGCTAGAACGAACCATCATACTCATGACATGCGTCGGCATAGGACACTGGTCAATGCCTGAGTCAGCGGCCAGCAGCGTCAGCTCGATCACTCGCACTAATGTTCTCTCTATCCGTAGCTATACTGGGAAAGACAGCAGACATTTCACCGTAAGTGTGCAAGAGAGACCGAGCTCCCACTCACACTGTCGACGATCTTTGTTTCGGCGGCTGTTGTAGACAAGTTCACGGGGCTTGAGAGAAATAAGCTGTGTACTTCTTTGTACTACTGCTCCCTGACTGTGCGCAGAAGTCTCATGCAGGGCTGCTGCATTGAAATGCACCATCCGTGAGATCATCATGGCTCGTGGTGATCATACCACCGTGGGGCTCAGCTCAGATCAATTCACATCCAAGGTCATACCCATGTGCGAGAGACGAGCGTAGACCGTCAGCATGTCCTCATTATAGATTTTGTTTAGTATGAACGTTTTTCGTGTCAAGTTGATTTGTCCTCTGGGTATCATCGACTTGCTACATAAACGCTGGTGACATGGATCTGCAGTCTACAAGAGCCAGTGAACTCTCAAGTCACAAATCCTGCGAGTTGTCCGGAATGCAGCACCTCGATCTCGCAAGTGATGTTGAACCTGATTCGTGCTCACATGTTCTCAATGAATATAATCTCGTTGCTAACTTTTCAGTGCTGAGGCTATCCGTTCTTTGCATTCCATGTTTCCAGCTCTGGAGGGCCAGTATCATGTGCTCAGAGTCATCGGAACCGGGACCTTCTCCTCTGTGTTCAAGGCTATTGACCTTAACCACCACGAATTAGACAATACTGCTTGGGATCATTCTCCAAGAAAACGGTACCAAACTCGTCTCTCTGCACAAGAACCAAAGTTAGTTGCGATCAAACAAGTATACGCCAGTGCTTCCCCAAATCGAATACATCGAGAGATTGACATATTATTGGAAGTGCGAAAGACTGGTTGCAAACAAGCTTTAGCCATTGTTACAGGAATCCGTCACGAAGATCAGATACTGATTGTCCTGCCTTATGGTCTGCAGAAACACAGTGGTTTGTAGACTAAATTGACCTTGCAGTCCAACATGCAGACTTCAAGGATTTCTACGTTCAGTATCCTTTGAGAGATATTGCGGCGTATATGAGAGACTTGTGCCTTGCATGTGAGGCCCTGAATCAGATCGGGCTGATACATCGAGACATCAAGCCAGGAAATTTTTGCTGGAATCCCAACACTCGGAAAGGGGTTCTTGTCGACTTTGGCTTAGCACAGGCTGGTATATCCGAGGAGTTTTGGAGCCAAACTCATACCTTAGTGGGAAGAAGAGATTGACGAAAGCCAAACACCATGTCATTGCATGAGTGAAGAATTTCCTGCCGGATTTTACGATCTGAAGAATATTCAAAGAATCACAAGGCACGAAATGCAGACTGCTGGTTGGGGCTATTTCAAAACTGACCGGCGCCCGAACAAGAGAGCTGAGAGAGGAGGCACTCGTGGTTTTAGAGTGAGTCTAGATTTGGATTGTGTTGAAGTGGTTCCGTTGACATCTTGAGGCACCCGAAGTTCTATTCAGATGTTCAACACAGACGACAGGTCTCGACATATGGTCTTGTGGTATCATTTTACTTGTATCAAAGCGCATGCAACCAGACTTTTACCTGACGTCTTCAGTGCTTTTTGACGCAAACATTCCCATTCTTCGCCTCCGACGACGACACCGAGGCATTGCTAGAGCTTATCAACATCTTTGGTACTGAAGATATGTCAATCTGTGCTGCCAGACACAGTAAGGAATATTCTCAAAGGACATGAATCATCGCTGATGGTTAGTGTGCATTCTGGACGTGCAAATACCACGGATGGCAGTGAAGCGACATTCTTGGTATCATCTCGTGAGGAGCCTACTGCCTGGCAAGATGCAGATAGGGCACTACCCTGTAACTACCGCGGAAGAATTCCAGATTTGCCGAGCGGCTTTCGACTTTCTTGAACGGGCTCTCGATCTCGATCCTTTCACGAGATTTACTGCCGGTGAGCTATTGGAACATCCATTTCTTAATATCTCTGAGACACTCTGAACTTCAACACTTGTAAGATTATGATTTTCATTCAAATCATATAATCAGACCACTTTCTTCTGGTTTAGCAAGGCATAAAATGTGCGCCCACTGCACCTCGTCCACCCCAAGAAGTATTTGGCTTGAGATCTTTGTTGAGAATTGCCGTACCTTGCGGAGTCTTTCGAGACAAGGTGACCTTGATGATCGACTCTTCCGACACGGCGCGCTGCACTTCTCTAGCGAGACCCTGTAATTTATCGTGATTGGTGAATGTGGTGGTTCCAAACTTGACAATCTTGTCGTCCTTGATTATGCCAGCGTTGGCAGCAGGAGAGTGTTCGACGACAGAGTTGACGAAACAAAAGGCGACATCTTGAGCGGCGGAGACGACTTGGGAACGACTGGGCTGAGCCTTTGATCGGTCGAGGTTCAAGGGAGAACCACTCTCAAAGGCTCGATGGACGGCTTGCTCGATTCGTTTCTCAATGTCCTTGTGATCGTTTCTCAACCTGATGATGGCGGTCCTTGCGATGCGGACGTTGGCGACGTCGATATCCGAACGAGGAAATCCATCGGGCGATAGGAGGGGTGCCGTGAGGTCGGTGTGGTTACGGTCCAGAGTGGATGCATATTCGTCCATCGACGTCTCGATTTCTTTGCGGACATTAATCAAGTCCTGAAGACTCTCTGTTGCGCTGGCTCCGACGTCGTCTCTGCCAGTGACGTGAATCATTGGGATACCCATCGACGTGATGTTCTCTTGGATTCTTGGTGATTATTTAGTAGAATGGACACTCCACATAAACTCTAAAAAGTGCAGGAGCTCATTCTTGTTTTACACCCGTGTCGTTGAATTTGTGGCGGATCAAAAACGTACTGTACCGCACCGAGTTTGATGGACAATCATGACCATTTACAAAGTAATATTCGGGGACAGGTAGGAAGTATAGGGGCGTATTCATGAAGTCTTGCGTTAGAAAATCATGTGAATCGTTCCTTGATCACGGGTCCTGTTTAGCCACGATTGAAAAGGACGAGATTCCGTCTTTTTTGAATACAATCAATCAGACTCACTATAAAGAAATCCTGCTTAAAGAAAAGGCACAAATGTCACTTCCCCTCTCCTTTTCAACGACTCGAGAAAAGTGGAACTTTTACAGCATCTTGCATCTTTTAAACTTTGGAAGTGGGTTTCGAGTGATACTCAGGGCGGCGAATGGGATGGGCGCATTTGATAATATAATAAAGTTGTTGATGGCGGCACACATTTCCAATGCGAAATTGACCAGTACGTGGATGGAAGAGGTGGAGAGGGGAACGGTGGCAGAGTACTTGTGCATCGACCTCCTTCGTGAAGAACCACTTTCCGAGTCGCCCATCTTGACGCGACTCGTGCCGTCAGAGGCATCGGTGTTGGTGGACAAGATTACCCTCGCGGTCAACGAGACGGGACGCGCGCTCCGTCGTCTCGATGGAGGGTACGAGTACTTGATTGACTTTATCCGACACGTAGTGGATTCCAGCGAGGACGTCGACGATTTATGGCGGGGATTATCCCGATTATCCGTCCTCGACGATAAAGTCACTCTACACGATGGCACAAAAGTCTACATTTACAAGAAAATGCAAGTCATGATTTCGGAACTCGTCAGGAACGGATTCGAAGTTTCTTGTATCGGGCCAGGAGACTTGACTGTCTTTGCCGACAATGTCATTCCCACGCAAGTGACCTAGTCCTCTAGAATTTCCAATGCTGATTTCATTGTAGAATGTTGCATCATTATGGACTGATTAAATGTCCTTCTGCAGATATTGCATTACAGTCCGACTTGGAAATCACACCGCTTCAATCACTGAGTCTGAGAGCGGCATCCATCGTCATTTGTAGCGACATTGTCAACCACGCGCAAACCAATGGGTTGACTTGGATCGGGACAGAGATTGACTTGGACAACTATCTCTGGAAAGTCGCCAAGGAGGGAGACTTGCGCAAGTTGCCACGATATGCCGATCGATCTACCTGGTTCTATTGATCACTAAAACAGCAGGACTCTCTCACAACGTGTCTCACCTCTTTTTTCTCTTTCGACAAGTTTTGGCACTCGTCCATGGCACATGGCTCATAATTTCCTCCATCTCCTTCTCGTGACCTTTGACAAGACTTGACAAAGTGTAACCTTCGTGCAGCAACTGCAACCCCTTCAGAAATGTCTGCAGGTCATACATGTCTGACATGATTGGGTAGTCTGTGTAGCCCGTCGCCTGACAAAATAGAGTGTACGAGTAGACGATGGCCTGCCACCTGGCAACAAGGTGCAGTGTGCGAATAGGTGTCTCTACGACCTCTCCTTGGTAGGTTCCCATAAACATGACTATCAGTGCATTATACTCAATCTGCGTCAAGGACTTTCCTTCCTTTTGGTATATGTCAAGCAGAGTCTTGAGACATTCCACAAAGACATCAAGTTTGTTCTTGAGAACAAGGGGCGTTGTCTCATTGTCTGTCGTCGGCGAGTCGATCAATTTGCCAGACACGGTCTCTGCTCTTCTGATCCACTCGACCATGCCTTTGTGCGTGCCAACCTCGCTGTCTTTCGAAAGCACGTTGTAGGCGGCTACACGATACTTTATTCCCGACTGCCAGGCTGAGGACTGAGTACAATCCTCGAGCAATTGAGGTAGCCACATTTCTGCAGATTGTACGGCTTCCACGAGTCGGCCGTACATGCGAATTTGTGTCTTCTCTTTGTTGTCGACCGCGGCATGCTCGAGACCATGTTGAGAAACGGAGAATTGTCGAGCCACACGGTCCAATTCGCCGACACTCACGAGCTCGGCCAAATGTCCTCTCTTGATCAAATCGACCGACTCGGTGGCCGACCTCGAGAAGGAATCTTGACGACCTCCTTCAGCACCCATCAATGCAGCCAAATGCACTAGATTCACGCCAATTTTGTCCTGAGTGACTTTAAAATTGTATAGTGTTCCAGTGACTGAGGATTCTGAGACGTTCAAAGAGTCGAGGGGAAGGTAGTGACCTTGCTCCCCGAGATTGAAGCAGTGGAAATCAGAATCCAGACTCAAGAGATACACATCTCCACCGCTGGCGGTTGCGATTTCACTCACTCTTCTTGCACAGGCCATATCTGCTTCTTCATCCTTCGTCACCAACACTGGCAATTCGAGTCGCGAAAGAACGTCCTGCGTCAATTGTACGACAAAAGGCGGCGAGGGCGTATGATGAATCAATGATCCCGTATTTTTCTTGACTCGTTCCAAATTGACTTTTGCACGAGCCCGTCGAATGTCATTCTTGTGAGTTGGCAAGTACCCATCAAAGTAAATACCTTTGCTTCACCAGTATCAGCGCACCCCTCTTGTAAAGGAACTAGAAAACTTGACGTACATGCAAAACAAAGCCGTGGTCTGTAGCCTCTGAATAAACTCGACCAATAACTTTTTAAACTTTCTATAATCCCCTTGACAAAATCAATCCAAAGAAAGTCGAGAAAAAAAGCACTTTACCTTCCTTGAGACGATTGGATCGCCATAGTGAATAAGCGAGTGCCGGACCATCAATTATCACTGGTGTGATTGTTTCCTCCTTCTCGGGAAATGTATGATGGACGCCATGGCCGTGGAGATGAGAGTGTAGGCCACTGATTCCCATTCACCCTACTCATGACATTGCATCATCTTGGAAACCCGCCATGATTCGTTGCTCTGTGTCATTGCATTCGATTGTCATCATGATCCGTCCGTCCTTCCAGTCTGGCTGGAACCGCCATAGTAGGAATGATCATGATCATATTTGTGTGCAGAACGACTGCCAATCACGTGCCCGTAGAGCAAGTTGACACATCCTTGTAACATGTTCATATACACTAGGATCACTTCTTCAATCTCTCGTCCACTGCAGTTTCAGCTCAAACTCAAAAACATCAAATCAAAGGACGACTGTCGTGAAAGAGTACCACCACCAGAACGCTGAGAAACACAAGAGAAAAGGTTGACAGTAATATGCTATGGCTCTAATTTATGTAATGGCAATATTCGAAAAAATGTACATGCAGAGGACAAGACAGGCCTGCCTAGTAGTATAGTGCACTTGGCAAATTCTCCCACTTGTCTACATCATCGAGTGCGCTCATGCGGATGAAATCAATCTCAAAATCACGATATTTCGTGTCCCATGTGCTGGTCAATTCGTCCTGTGACTCCCACATTTGCTTGTTGACGATCCACGGGGTGGCATCAACTGCATAGGGCATCTATAAAGTCCGTCAGTACAGTCCATCCTCGCATGCTACATGTTCTACTCACGTCGGCGGTCTGTGCAAAGTAACCACGACCAACTGCCACATTCAAAATCAGATAAAATTCCTGGTCGAACGGAGCCGATTTATGACTCGAGATTGTCCATGGATTGTCCAAGGACTTGCCACTTTCATCTGATGCAGGCAGATTGAAATTCGTGAATGGATCAGTCTTGAACTTCCAATCGACAGTGGCATAGATCGGTGAGTCCACCCAGACTCTGATGCCTTGTGGAGTCCAATCCATTCCATAAGTATGAAACTCACGAGGAGGATCGGAATTGGGCAAGGGAACGATAGGGTGGGAATTCTTACCATTGTTGGAGTACAACTTCTGTCCGACCGGTGCCATGTGTACGGAACTCTGCATGGTGTCATACCCGCCGGCAGGGAACCCTGGCTTGTTTCCTCGAGCCTCCAGCATGTCGATCTCACCTGAAGCCGGCCAGATACCATAGGTTGTGTTGACTGGCAAGAGCCACATTGCAGGCCAAAGCCAGTCACCCAGCGGCAATCTTGCTCTGATTTCAACACGACCATACCGAAGACTGTGCTTTCCCCTCGTCGTCAATCGGGCCGAATTGACAGGGTTAAAGAAGGATCCTCGAGACGTATTTCGGGTGGCGACACAAGCGCTCTCGGTATATGCCACCGTACATCGTCCCTCCTCGGTGAGATTGACCTTTACTCCGTCAGTGTTGAAATACGGATCTGCAAATTCAGTGCGGATATGCAGTTTGCCATCCTTGACGAAGCTGTTGTTGTTGTAATCGGTGTTGAATTCGATGGAAAGTGCACCTAGAAATCCATCAACCTTGCCGTTCATCGAATCACGGAAGGAACAAATTGCATACCGAATCCATCAAAGGCGACCTCACGATTGAAGTCTGTCAAAAAGTCGTAATTGTCCCCGGTAAAGTCCTCGTACCAGATGACCTTGGAAAATTTGTACTTGGGCACCTTTGCATAGCCCCAATAGGCACCGGCAAAGACCATGAGGATACCAAAGAAGGCGGCTATGAAGGGCAACCTCCTGGCGAAGACTTCCGTCTTGGTTCGTGGTTGCAAGGGGATGACGAAATCATCTGGAACCCGAGAAGATTTAAAAGGTCGATAGTAGCGAGCAGGTTTACCACTAGCGTAGAGACGTGGCGATGGTGCAACACCGTCGCTGGAGGAGTCTGACCGACTGAGCGATAACAGGCCTTCCTTCTCCATGGTTCTGATTGTTGGTCAGATTTCCTGCTGGTCTGGCCGATCTGATTGATGAGTCTGCTTCGACACTGGTTATCGCAGGTGTTGCCAAGTGTCTTTGGTGAGAAGCTTTTCGACAAGGCGGCAGTAGTAGTGGTAGCAGTAGTAGTGAATGAGGAAGCTGGACGAAAGAGAAGTCAAGAACCGAATCAGAAAGGGCGATTCAGTGGCTGGTCTGAGGCGTTTGCAGTTGCACAAGAGGATCGACCAATCAAATCAGCTGAAATAATTGGAAGCTGGGTGTAGAGCACGTGAGCAGGATCAGAGCGCAATCAGCATGATCAGTTGTTTCAGTGATTGAATGATTGATTGATTGATTGATTGATTGATTGATTGATTGATTGATTGATTGATGGATGATTGATTGATGATGGACTCCAATCCTGAGCACCTTTTAATGCTGCTGCTGCAGCAGCTGATGGACAAGAGTATCATGCACGTGCAGTCTAGTCTGTGCGCAACTAAGCTTTCTTCATCTGAGAGTACTCTCCACACTTCTCTTCAACATAAATTTCCCCCTCATTGTCATCGACTGTTATAAGTCATAGCAGAGACCGACTCGTCGACAGACATTTCATACAAACTTTGCTTCTCCGTCAATCAGTCATCATAGACTCCAAGTAAGACACATGCCCGCAACCGCGGTCGGCCTTGGTGTCGGCGTCCTCGCCGCACTCGCCGTCACGACGGTCGTGGCCGCGACCATTGTCGACAATTGGGACGAAATCACAGACTCGTACGACTCCTTTGCCGACACCATCGAGGACGACCACCACATCTTCCTGCCACGCTTCAAGGACAGATTACCGCCCCATCACGCCGCCCCTCGTCGATACACTCGGCAAGACAGAGAGGACGTCTATCGTAGTGCTCGATCGTCCAGCGGGCCCGGCATCAGACTCAGGAACCGTCTAGGTCGTCAATCCTCATTTGTACCAGAACAATCGAGTCCCGGTACAGAAGCAAGAGTCGATCGAGACGAGGAGAGTTCTGCCTTTCAAGCCGCCATCGAGGCAAGTCTCTTGGACATGCCCGTCGACAACGACTCGCTCAAAAGTTACGAGGCCCCCCTCAAATCGGAATCATCATCGCTCTTCTCTCCTTCTGACGAGGAGTTTCACGAATCGACTTTCGTCGTCGGTGGTAGTGTCCAGGATGAAGACGAGTGGACAGAGACGTGGACCGTCACTGATGCCTCTGAACATTCCGACATGAATGATCGCGACTCTGATTGGCATGGCGCTGATCATGGAACCGAGTTGGACGACGGCTTTGTCGACACTCATCCTCATCCGTCCACCTCAACATCAACAACAACGGGACCGTTGTAATTTCACAAAAGTTATAACTACTTTTATGTTGCATTGGCGTCTGGCAAGAATCACAAGGAAGAATTACTAAGGAAGTTGAGGAAATGTACATGCAGATCACAATTTATTAAGCATTATGAGTACTTTGTTCGCATGTTCTTTTATGCCGTGTCTATGAGTGATTACGATTATTGATTGATGAGTTGTAGGTTACTGGTTATAAATGTCCAGCGTATTGGTCCCATTCGACAGAGAAGTCAGACCACAAGCACCGACAAAGTCTCCGTACTGCTGCTGCTTGGCTGCCACCAAATTCACAAAGTCCCCAAGCGGACACGATGCACCAATTCCACTCGAACAACCCGGGATCGGTTGGACTGCCGAATTGACAATGGCTCGAACATAGGAAGCTGTCGTGTTTTGTGTCTTGCAATCAAGTCGTTCCAGACCGAGATGACCAAGGAATGGAATGATGGCAGAACTGACAAATGATCGACCATAGTTGATCTCTGTCAATGGGAAAGTCGCATTCGGGTTGTTTGCGCCTGAAAATGCAGAGTTGTTGAACAGTCCAAGCACTGTGGTCATGAAGACTGGTTCCTCCCGATGAGTGAAGGAGATGAAAAAGTCTTGTGAGGCTGTGTTGTTGTCGGTCAAAAGCGCTGTGGAAGCATTTAGCCAGGGCATGCCCAGGTATGGAGACACAGATGAGCCATATCCCAGAGAGTAATGATATTGGATGTCGTTGGCATACTCGAATTGGAGCCACTCGTTCGTGGTGAAGAGATTGCAAAAGCTTGACGAATTGCGAATGACAACTTCATAACCACAAAGACGTTGCATGGCAGAAATATCATAAGCGGTAAGATTGACATTTGTGTATTGAGACAGCCTGGTAATGATGGCAGGGGCGTATGTGTAGAGGAACACATTTGACTGCTTCACTCCTGCACTCCCAGAATACGCAGGACAGGATGAGTGTGGAGTGAGAGTATCGGCACTAGCATTCTTTCCCTCATATACCTCGACAAGCTGCGGTGCCATTCGGAGAGAGCTAGAGAATCCTCGCGCAAAAGAGTAAGCTGTTTGGTTCGATCTGTCTGATGTGGCAGCCCAGATCTTTGTAGTGTTGGCAGATGCATTGCTGAATTGGGGATATCGAGCTGCAAAGGTAGCACCTAGAAATTGTGCAGCGATTTCTCCACTAGGTGTAAGTTCTTCGATGTCATCCTCGGCGATCGGATTTGTCCAATTGCTCAAGAAGCTCAGTTCGCCTGTGAACGTAGCGTTCGTAGCATTGAGTTTGGCGACAAGTGGCTAATCTTATAAGCGGTAAAGTCTCGGTAGGTAATCATACTCACCTCGATGTAGATCTCGTAGTCATTATCGTTGGCATAGATGTTTGAGTGCCTTGACAGATAGGTCGCCTTTTCCACAGTGCAGCTTGCTGGTGGACTGGGATCAATTCCGGGACCGCTCGACTCGAAGAAAGGTGCAATTCCAGAGAGATGATGTAGGGGATTAAAACTGTAGCTTGGGTATGCAGAGCTTGCGGTGATAAGTGGACTGTTGTATTGTCCTTGGGCGAGAACGGACGCTGCCATTACAACGACAGGCAGTGCAAGAAAAGTCATCTCGGTCAAGAGGTCTCCACGGATCGTTCGGGAAAGAGCGTAAATAGATTTGAAGAAGAAATTATCTAGGCAGAACAAAGGTAGTGCGAGTCGTGGTTGTTACGATGGGAAGTTGCACTAGGAAGAGTGTTTTTGTGAGAGGCTTGTGCAGGTGGTCTCCGAATCTGGATTCTGATGTCTGGCGTGGGATCTCAACCGTGAAGATGACGTTCCGTGGCCCCGATAAGTCCCAAAGTCCACCCGTTGTCATTTTAATCTCGATTGGCTACCAATTGCTTCCACCTTGCAAATGCTTGGCACAAAGGTTATATGTCTGCATGATGTAGTCTGCAGTAGTGTACACGTAATTTATTTATATGCATCGTATGTACAAAAATCCACCTTTGTGGTGGTGTAGAGGTTAGATCGGCTCCTGCCACTCGGCCAAAGTGGAAAGCACACTGCATTGCTTGACAGGGACCACGACAGACACCGTTTCATAGGTGTCGGTTCTAATCAACCGAACAGTGAAATTTTGTATCTGAAGCAGTTCCATCGAGCTCACGTTGCACATGAATTGTGCCGTCTTCGTCTCGTAGTTCCATTGGAATGCTGACAAGAGTCTGACGGACTGCACTGCATTGTGATTTCCGACGACGTCCCTAGCAAGATCAAGATTGATCTTCTTGGCAGAATTGGTGCTAAACCACAAAGCGAGTATTGGTAGTGTCTCGTCGTAGGCCGTCATCGACTCGGTATTGGGTGTCAGTCTAATCGAATAGCTCTTGACACTAGTGGCATCTGCAAACTCCACAGCTGTGATGCCGAAGGTCAGCAAAGGAAACCAAATGGTCAGGGCCACCTCCATTTCCATTGAGAATGGAGTCATACAGATTGCTTTCAGAGGACCTTTCGCGCTCGCAAGGTTCTGCGTCGTTTGTGGGCTACTTGTAGTAGGTCTTGAACGGGTGACAACACGATTTTGGACAATGTCATCGACAACCGAGCTCAGCCAATGAGCTGGGAAATCGATGCTCTGGAGGTACATAAGTAGTCGAAAGAAAGAATGTAAATTTAGCGGTTGTTGTAGCCGAACATCAGAGGAATTAGATTTGCGCGCAGGAATAGCAATGCGCAGGAAAGTCGAGAAGAGCCAATCGATGAGCTGTGAGCGCTGTATCGGGGGCCCCGATTTCCAGTCCTTACCGGCTAGGCTGATCGTAGTTACATTTGCGGGATCTACAGGTCTCAAACGGATATAGTCTGCCAAGTAGAAATCTGTCACGAAGCGTCCATGAATTCCGAGACCCAGTAGTCGTTGTGCATCCTGTAAGGTCGGAAGACCAAGATATTCGGAAAAGAGCCCTTCGACTGAGCTAAAATGCGAAGTATTGTGCAGTATCTTACTTGCTATGAAGGTGTGGTTGCAAGGTTTGAGTATCGCCATAGAGTCTACTGCTTGGGCGAGCAGTCCTCCTGTCATATCAGGAGGACCTGAGAAGTATATTCGATCGAAAAAGTCAAAATTGTAGTCCTCGGGAGACTTCGTAATTTGTTCCAAAACCTGATGTGTTTCGTCTACCATCCATTCGAACAGAAATTTCGGGCCATACGATTTGATGGAGCGAGCTGCATTGAGGAAGAACGCAGCAGTATAGTCATATGTGCGAAAGGGTTTGACTAGTGGTCGCACCCCGGTACATGTCACTAGCTGTTGTGAAGCTGCAAAAGGATCAAAGCTAACCTCATAACGCAACGAGTCGATTGAATCGGTCTTCCATTGTTCTTCAATCAGGGTCACATTGATCTTCCAGTGACTCTGGATGTGGTCACGGACGGCAAGAAGTGGTACAGATCTTCCTTTGGGATCTGCTGATGCGCTCGTGTCGATATGGCCCTTTTTGGCAGCACCCCACGCAGTCCAGAGTGATTTCAATTGTTCAGCAAGCTTTGGTTCTTTGTGATGAAGCTCATCTGGGCCATAGAGCATTTTTAGAGATCCTTGGTAAAACGTCGAGTATTCCATCAGCAGACCATCTGGAACATAACGTTTCCTGTTTAAGGTATCTAGCGCCTCGTCAGTTGCGAAAAGTTTGAATGCCAAGTCTTTCTTCGCCTTCAGGGTCATGCGCTTGGCATTCGCACATTTATTGCTTAGAATTGTGTTGAGCTGCGAGTCAGAAAAATTGAAGATCGCGTCCTTGATGTCCACACGAGCTTGATCTCGTGAATCCTTTAGTCTTTGTTTGAGTTCTGGTGAGACATTAGGGTACGAGAATACATCTGAAGGGCCGTCGAGGGGCCTCTGCATCTCCATCCAATCCTGAATTGACACAGCATGAACTGCGCCTCTAATCCAATATTTGAACACAGGAATGATCTTATCAATGGTACCAAGAGAAACAACTAACCAATAAGGCACCCCAAGACCAGAACACAACTTGGTAGAGACTACTCTGATATACCCAAGCAATCGTTCGTGTACCCAATCGGGCATGATAGCACCGAGATATGTGTAGTGCAGTACTGTCAATATTTCCGTAACTTCAACAGTGTGATTCTCGAGATCGTGATTCGCGAGGTCATCAAGGATGAAAAAGATGAGAACATTTCTTGCGATGACGGAGGGATTCCTGTCTACCAGGGCCATCTTTACTGCAAAGTCCATACTAGGATCAGGGGCTTGCTGGTGAATGTCAATCATCGTTGCAAGAACATGGCGGGGGTCCCCACAGCCCCCATAGAAGAAAGATAGATGCGTCTGTTGAGGTTGTAATTGTGATAGCAAGATCCTTGATTCTCGTCCTGTTGTGTCGTTTTCCTCCTTAATTTCCTTATATGCAGTCAGTGCACTCGTAGCACTGACATGCCCAACTGCAGACCCATGATGTATGCCTACTCTAGCTCGTATGCTTGGTCTGTACCGAGGTAAGCAGGGAATGAGCTTCCTCGCGCGTTCAGAATCCCAGGCCGCAAGTTGGTCAAGCGAATGTAATGCAGCATCTTCAACTACACCAAACTCAACATGCTCATCGTACACTGCCTGATCTACTTCTTGCACCGCATCAAGCAGCTGATCGAATTCTTGTATATGTAACAGACATCTGCATTCTCGCACTCTCAATTTTATGTCCAAGGGAGTCGGGTTGTCATTGCGATCATGATCAATTTGCAGGTGCTCGAAGGCTCGGTCTATAACATCGAGTGCTTTTTCGTAGTCGCCAGATTCATAATACGCCGCTGAGAGATTCGATAAATAAGTAGGTAATAAGTCGTCTTCTTGAATCGCGGTAGCTACATTGATTGCATTCTCGTAAAATCTTATAGCATCGTGCAATGCGCCAGTCTTGTAGCTCTCATTGCCAGCAATTCGCAACTCGTCAGCATGAGCTCTTGTCCATTGTGCTTTGGTCGGAAAGGAAGTCCAGAGCGATTCGGGCTGAAGATGTCCAGCTTGTATCAGAGCTTCACTACACTTAACAAGTTCTATATCAGCGTCCTTGTGCGCAGGCTCATCCTGCTCCATAAACCTTTCGCTCAGACGAAAGGTTATAGGAGAGCACAAACGCACAGTCTCTCCAAGAGAGTATTCTAAACCCCGGGAATATGCTCCTTCTAACGATTTCGTGGGAGCTGTCCAAAAGTTCCTTGGTACAGGAGCCCGACTTTCTACCTACTACCTACCTGCCTAATTCATCAACCCTTGAAGCCAGGTAACTTACGGACCGATCTAAAGAGCACATTGCGAAACAGGGAAGTATTGCCTATTCGGGTGCTCTCGTATCTTCCATGGTAAATCTATCCGATATCGCCTCGAAGCTGATGCTTGAGCGGCTAGAGTGTGTGCACGTGCAGGATGCCACTCCGCCTCAATAAACCTAATTCCGTGGCTGTGCAGAGTACATTACCGTTCACAACGCTCAAGTGGAGTCGCTACATGTAGCTATGCATTCGGACAGTGGCATTTGTTATCTACACTTTCCAAGCACCACTGACTCAGAAATCAGGACTCTGCAAGCAGTCCATCCAGTAGTAGCATTATCAGCGCACCCGATACACTGGCCTCTCTATTGACCTTCATAACCGATTCATTCTCAAGAATGGTAATGATTCGATCAGCCCTTTCTGAATGTCACTAATGCGTCCCTTAGCTCGGACGACTATTCCATTATACATTCGATGCAGTCGTCTTCAGTGCTATGTTGGCCGGCATCAAGCGCTCCACTGGACTTGCACCAAAGACTTCTGCCATAGAAAGCAAAGATATCAGATCGGTCGTGGACCGCTATCTTGGTGTCGGTGAGTGGGTCATGGATATGAGCATTGGATTTATGTCAACTTCGCAGTACTTTGAGAGGAAGAGATAGGCAATGCAATAGGCCTTAATTTTTGTGCCAAGTCACAAAATGTTTTGTTGTGCCCGCTTACATTCGAGACGAGGGAACAATATTCTACTCTACATGCTGGACTTACGGATCGGCAGGTCGAACTCTACGCATGGTTATGCTGATTCTATCTTGTCTGGGAAAGCCTTCTCCTGCATACGTGTCGTTTTCGATGGCCTCGATATGGTGCTCCCAATCATATCTCGCTTGGCCTTCACATAGAAGTAATGATCGTGGTTTCAATTTAATGCAATGTTGTACACCATGATCGCGCACTGATCTGAATTTCATGGTGACACTGGAGAGCAATGACAAGATTGCAATGCCATCACCAAAAATAGGCAAATCTGTGTGCCATATGATACCTGCAACGGTCAGGAGAGCCTATCACGAGAGAGCAACAAATACCTTCACCTGGTTTGTACCTTTGAACAATGGAAGAATTGCACTCCTTCCCAGACCAAACCCGCTCTTTCCAGAAATCCGGTATAGCATCCTCAGACACCATTGACACAAAGTCTGGTAAGGGAGGAAAGAAGTGCATCTGCAGACTCGATGCAGCTTTCATGTCGGAAGGGATTCTCTTTTCCGAAAGCTCGGAATCTATTGGCAAGTTTACAGAGGCAGCCCACCTGAACTGTGGAGGTAATTGTTCCAGTATGCAATCTGCATATTCAACAGATATTGCTTCGTCTATCAACAGTAAACCATTTATATCGCACATCCGTCTCTTGTGAAGTTGGTGCAAATCACGCAGCTCCGCCCTGCAGGGTTTTGGCTGGCCTGTTGTTGTAGGACACTAATTACAAGAACGAATATTGTCGAGCACGATTATGTATGTTTGCCCAAGAGAAGCTTCATTCACGCGCGTCCAGCAGGAGATATCGATCTGTTTTGTGGGTGTCTAGAAACGTATGCATCGGTCCTACATACGCGACAGTAGTAGATATTTCATTCTTCGTAGATTGAAATTATATGGTGAGATTGTTGTGATCGGCTCCACTTTCCCACAACTTCTCCATCATTCGTGCTCGAATGTCAATTAAAGGCCGCTGCAGGGTCAAATCCATCTCCGAAGCTTCATTGCACGCGGTGTGCCCGACCATATGCCTACATACCTACAGTAGAGACTGCAAAGACAGTAGTATCAGTCCTGGGAATTGCATATTTGCGTTGGATTCTGCCTCATCTTCTGCATGCATCAATCTTTGCGTGTCTGCATGTTCACCCGTATGGTCATGCAATCTTCGGGAGAGTCCCAGGCGGCTGAAGTAAGAGTTCGGAATGATTCCGCGTGCAGTCTAGACTGCCAGAATGTATGATACTTTTCTTGTCTGTCATGTGTTCTGAAAGGGTGTTCGTATGCATGCGTGTGAAGGTAGATGGAATTGACCAGGAATGGACTGGAAACAAACACGCAATCTATCACCGCAGTTCCGATGAGCGACATCGCGTCATTGCGATTCACTCCATTCATCAAACAGAGGCAGATCAATTGCGCATTGCCCCGTTAGGCCACGTCGTCCTTATGATGATCAGCTCAAGTATAAAAGGCACCATGCCTTTGCCTCAATGCTCGACTCATTTCATACAACATGACTAGTCGATTCGTTCTCAACAAGGTCGAAAATGCTAAACGCAGTGGACTAGGTCTATATCGCAAGGCCGTCAGCAAGTATCATATCAAGCCAACCAAGGGATTCAAGGCCACTCAGAACAATAGCCTTTACCTCGAGTCGAAAACTGCCGGTACGACCTTAGCAAAATCCCTAGACTAGGACCTCCTGCTGATTGAGATGTAGGACACGGTGAATTTCCGGTAGAAAACATCGATCATGACATCGAGTGGCTCGCGGAGGTAGCCATTGGAACCCCTCCACAGATCGTTCATCTGGACTGTGACACTGGAAGCAGCGACTCTTGGGTCAATTCAACTCTGCAGCCAAGCATTCAGCACGGAGAGCATCGCCTCTTCAACCCAGACAAGTCGAGCACGTTCAAGAGTTTGACAGGCTCTACGTGGAAAATCCATTATGGGTAAGTATATCGCAGACTGCTGCTCAAACATGATTCTAAGACGACAGGGATAACTCCACAGCACAAGGGGTGGTTGGTACTGATGTGATGAACCTTGGTGGGATCATCATCAAGGATCAGGCGATTGAGCTCGCTCAGTCTGCCTCTAAGTTATTCATCACCGGAAAGGACGATGGTTTGCTTGGTCTAGCATGGGGCAAGATCAATACTGTCGAGCCAAAAAGGGTCAACACGGTCATGGAAAACATGATTGCACAAAACTTGTTGGAGAAGCCCCTCTTCACGGTGAAACTCATTCGAGATGGGCCAGGTGAGTTCACCTTTGGCTACATCGACGAGTCCATGATCCAAGGTCCACTTCTCTACACTCCTGTCAACACTCACCGAGGGTTCTGGGAAGTGGCATCGACAACTGCCAAAATCAATGGCAAGCTCTTCAAGCGGGATGTAAACAACGCTTCGGTATGATCTTTTCCAGTGACCTCAAGAATGCATTACTTATTGAGACAGATTATTGACACTGGCACCACGCTCGTACTCGTCGATGACAAGTTCCTCGAAGCTATATATGCCCAAATTCCAGGGTCAAAGCTTGATCCAGAGTACGGAGTCTACGTATTTCCAAAGGGCTCCACCGGCCCTACCGTAGAAGTCGCGATTGGAGACAATTACTTCCAGATTCCAGGCAATGCCCTTTCAGCTGGCCCACTCGACGAGGGCTCCGACATGGACTTTGGATCCTTCCAATCTCGAGGTGAGCTTCCATTCGACATTTTCGGAGACGTCTTTCTCAAGTACGTTCTCGCCGTATTCGATCAGGGAGGTACTCGATTCGGATGCTCGAGACGTCCAGATGTAAAGTACGACACCGTCGCTCACGATGGCCAGTCATCTCATCATGGTCATCATCACAGCCACCACGGTCACCATGAGCTCTAGACAACTTATTTTTTGATGCTGATAGCTAGACATATTGACAGAGAAGAGTCGAGCAGTTCATAGCAATGTTTTCCCAATACTTCAAAGAGTCGAATATACTTGTGAGTGCTTGCTGTTGAAGAAGAGTACAAGCAATGAAGCGGAGTGAATTTTGTGTATACATTGTATGAAAGATTCCGCTTATGCAAGAAGAAGACAGAAAAAGGCTACATGCTAAGAATAAATACAATTTAAAAAGGTACACATCAATCACTCCTTGCAAAATTTCAGTCCGATGGCTTGTGCGATCCTGAGCCTGACGAGTGACAAGACATCTTGCGCCTCGAATTTTGCAGTGATTAAGGTCTTCCAATCTGGTATCGCGGTCAAAGACACAGGACTCGCCATTGCCTTGGTCAACAACACTAGACTCTGGGAAAACTGTTTCGAGTCGTAAAATTCCTCAATGGCCGCCAACATGTCGAAAATATCGCGCAGAGTAAAGGCATTGATGGCGGGTTGCAGGAACGGCAACATTTCTGCCATGAGAATCGATATACACTCTTTCGGCGTGTCGGATGATTTCAGTAGAGCGGACAAGTGGAGTGCTGCATTTGTGGCGTCATTCGTCTCTTTGAGTTTGTATAGTGTCATCAAAGTCGCAAACGGAGCCATGAGTGTAACTATCGTGTTTGAGGACGTTGTTTCGGGTGTTTCGAGAGCCTCCTCTAATTCTTGATCATTTGCGGTGGAATGACCGGCAATCAGAGATTCCTTAAAGAAGCTCCAATTGATGTCATCGATTCGTCGAGGATTTTGGGCTCTGTCATATGCCACTATCGATTGGTATGGCTTTCCTGCGTGGACAAGTCTACGAGCCCATATCGACTCTATCTGAGAAGCTTCGTACTGTAAATCGAGGTCAGTACAGATGCTCAATATCTCTTCTACCTCGGCCTGGTTTGAGAATGAAATATGAGTGATGACCTGCTGAATACTGTCAATCCCAACGTCTCCGACAGTGCGCCAGTATGTGACGGCGGCTCTCCAGATACCAGGTTGTGACATACAGTAGTCTCCCAGCTCTAGAACAGTGGCATCTCGCAATGTCAAGTCCAAGTCCCCATTCCGGACATCGTCGAGCACCTCTGCCTTCTCAAGCAGATCGGCGAGAAGTGCAGACAAGGTAACATCCACTGCCTTGGCTTTCGTGATTCCCTTGGGTATGAGTCCTGCACAGAAAGCAGCACAAGCTTCTTCTGAAGGCAAAGTTCGATCGACCGTGAGACCAAAGTCATCAGATTCAGTGATCATCTCAAAGAGGGCACTAACGTCTGCCGGGTTCTTCATGCCCGCAGGGTCAAAAAGTAGTGCAAGCGCCGCGAGACATTCTTGCCATGAATCACATTGTCTATACAGGGCATCCTTATCACCCTTTAGCAACTCGTATATTTGTCGAATGGCTGAAGACACTTCCGGATCATCTATTTGACATTCCTTCAAGGCTTTGGACGCTTTGGCTCTCCAGACTCGGTGTCTATCACGAAAATCGATCGGTTTTCCGATGAATTTTGATGCTCTCGGACAAGTCCTTAATAACAGACAGAGATCGTTGATAGCACGACTTGTTGTCGAATCGAGCTGCGTGAGCCCGCTAGTGCTCAAACAAGTACCGACGACATCAAACAAACCTCGAATGATCCCCTTTGATATGTAATCCCAAAAGCCGGGATGCTGATATGGTTTCCTTGCCGTCATGATGTCTTCGCCGTCTTCGGATAGGGGCTGCGGATCGGAGTAGTTCACCCAATCCATGAGTCCATCACTCAACAGTGCACCTCGAGGAGCCATATAGATTGCTTGTGCACAATCCCATACATTCAGAGCATCAATAAGTGTCTGTCGCCACTGCTCGTCTATATCGGTCAATCCTTGTTCCTGTGATCTGTTCAACACCTCTAATGATACGGCATGTAGCTTTTCTCGATAGCTGCGTGATCCTCCAGCCACCAGCTCAACTATATCTGCCTCGGGATTGTCGTTATATGAAATCTGAACGTCCTCATAAATCTCAGAGAGGTCGAGTGCCAGGTTCGTTCTTTGCTCCACAAACTCTCCATCGTACAACGAGGACGTCTGATATAAGAAAGTCTCCTCCGCTGTACAAGGTGTTTTTGACACTGAACTTTTATCTTTCGGCACCACATTATTGGTTATCCATGCCAGGGAATTATCTAAGAAGGGATGCAGTGTTGATTGCACGGATCGGCCGCGGTCGAGGAACTGCTCCAAAGCATCTTCCTCTATTGGAGCGCCAGTTATGGCAATTTCTAGCACGTCATCTTCTCCGACAAAGCTCTCATCTCCTGAGATATAGCTGTTATCTCCGTAATCCATGCTGCTGAACACAGTAGATGGTCCAAGAATCGGGACTACAGGGCTAAATTCTGGTAAAGCTCGCGAGACTCGAAGACTATACACAGAGCGTAAATTGCCCATTGTTGCCAATTATCTATCACTCGATACAATCGTGGTTTGACACGGCAAGTGTAATTAACATTGGCTGGTAGTAGACACGTCTATCCAGGAAGGTTTTGCCGCAGCCACAGCTCCACCATAATTCCTTGACTCTGGCCCGCAAGAGAATTATACTTGGACGACACGGGCCCAAGATTTACACTATTCTTCCAAATACATGGTCGGAATGAACTTGCCCAGTGGAAGCATATGCACAGGAGTATTTACAGACCAGCCAAATCGCTTTCTCAGCTACTCTGCCCTGTCATCAATGTGCGTTCGTTAGCCTCGAGACGAGCGACCCGGGCGGCGAAAGTTTGGCCACGTCCCGCGTACGATTCGGAACAAGGGCATCAGCTGTCCAGAGATCCTGAGACTCTAGTTCGATCTGTACACGAGAAGGAACGAAGTGCTTTCCGATCTGCCTTGGAAGACAAGGATTTTGTGACAGCCTATCAGATATACATAGAGCAACGAGAATTGCCAATACTGAATGGGGCCGAGGTGACTTCTCTGGTACAGCTCATCTCTGCGGATGCATTGCTGAGGAATCTGAATGGATATGAGCAACCACAGAGTCTCAAGGATGTCTTTTGGACGATTATCGAGGATGTCAAAGAGCACAAAGTGGCAGGTCAGATGATGCTATGGCACCATGCGCTTGAGGCACTCATATCATGGGGCAACCTGGATGAAGCACAAGAACTGTGGTCGTACTTGAGAGAACTGCCGAACCGTATTGCTGTAGATAAGAATGACGCAGCCTGTATCGATTCTAGAGTCTATGGAGCAGCTATCAAGCTGTACACCGCATTAGGCGACTTCGCCAAGGCCGAACAACTGTATACGGAAGCATTGGACGAGCGCAAGCTACGACCGTCATTGATGATCAACCAGGCCTTGATCAGTTCTTTGTTTCAAAATGGACAAATAGGAAAGGCTTATAAATTGATGGATGACTCCATTCGCGAACATCGTGGAGCACTACGACCCGGTTTCTTCAACTCCATGATAGCCTTAGCATTGGAAGCGAAAGCCGTTGGAGTGGCCAGCGAAATCTTCATGAAAGCTTGCAAGATCAATATGCCACCTTCCGATTCACAAGTCACGCGCTTGCTGTCAGCCCTAGCCAGAACTCGTTCAGACCCACTTGGATCCGTGCTCACAATCTTCAAGCACTATAGACAGACTAGTGGAGAGAAACTTCCCATTGAACACGTCAATTGTGTAATCCGAGCAATCTTTGCATCTGCTGGTTCAGGTGTGCCGACTAAAGAAGTCCTTTCGAGAGTCCATGAATTGCTGAAGGAGACACAATCTAGTGGTCTAAGGTCTTCTGCAAGTACAGTAAATATCCTGCTTGCTGGCTACCTCGATCTCGGCGAACACCAATTGATGCAGAATCTACTGAGTAGAGCTGATTTAAACGAGAATAGCTTTAGGAGCATTCTCAAGTCGTTGGCCCACTCAAAAGCTCCGGATGCGTATGCTAAGACACAAGATATCTGGTCCGTGTTCGAACAACATAGAAGAGACAAGGGAACTCAATTTGTGGCACGGGATTTGCTTATGCTGATGAGGGCTGCCTTTGCCACCGACGAGGAGGCTGCCCGTTCGTGGATACCAGCAACGATTGATCGGTACCATGAATATTTGCGTGTTGAGGAGCAGACTGTAGTCAGCACTGAACTAACCAAGCATGAGAAAGGACGATTTGTGCAAAGTTCACGGCATCAAACCAATAAAGTTGATCAGCCTGATGGAGACTCACGAACGCGAAAGTGGCTGACCCCAGAAGATACTCCTAGCATTGTCGAGACTCCCAGTGCAAAGGTAGAATTGTAGTCATGTCTAGTCAAAAACCTGCTCATGTCTTTTCAATCGTGATTTTTGACCACTTAATCGTACCTAAGCTTTTCATGGCTTCAAGCTTCCAACCACGCTTATATCGAGCGGGGCCGATTTATGAATTTCGAGATGTACGAATGAAAACCGCTACAGCGAATGTCGCCAAGGTAACGATTATTAGATTAGGTTACAAGCTCAAACAATTTCCGCAACTCGTTTTGAGCCAAGGAACACTGGTTGAGGGAGAAAAGCGACCATTTGAGTATTGCATTTTACATTGATCAGCTTGACTGGTTGGCGTGTACTTGACTTGCATATTTCGTCAAGGACGCTTCGTTCTCTGACCACAACTTTTCCTAAATCGCGTTCTCTGTGCATTGCGGGCAGTGCATACGGCACTCGAATGGGACGCACTGTCGTCACTGATTCGAGTTCATCAAGTGCGAAATCTACGGCTCAAGGAGAAAGAGGAGCCTGGAGAAAGAAGAAGGCGATGCAAACAACGCAATCATTCAATGGCCCAATCACGCCCCGAGGTATCCTGACAACACCCTTCTCCCGCTCGGTCACGTTGCCGATAGCGACTTCTGGACCATATAGTTCTCAATTACTGCAGATAACCTTCACCAACAATAAAGACACGGCACAGGAATTCGTGGACACGTATATTTCATCACCGGGCTACTTGGGATTCGATCTAGAACATCGTCCAACCTTCAGACCCGGTCAGAAACCAAACATTGCACTATTACAATTCGCTCCTCCGTCTCGTGACGGTGACAAGACGCATCCTGTGCTCCTCTACTCGCTCTACCACGATTCCGGCACGATTCCAGACTGTTTACAAATCATCATCAAGGACGTCCAGGTGAAAAAGTACGGTGTGGGCATCAATGGAGACATTAAACATCTCGCATACATGGCGCTCTCGCCGGCCTCTAAAGACTCATTTATAGAGTTGGGATTGATGGCGTACAATGCCCGTCTGGTCGAGCGCAAGACGATCGGCTTGAAAGCACTCGTGGCCGCCACGATGGGCGACGAGTGTTGTGATTACAAGACGAAAGCACTCACCATGACGAACTGGGAACTCGCGAATTTGAGTGATGCACAGCAAAAGTATGCTGCCATGGACGCCTTTGCCGGACTCGAGATTTTCAGGTTGATTAGTGCTGGATTAGTCGGCCCAGTCGCATCTCAAGCAAAGAATGTCGCTGTCTGATTCTCTTCTTTGTGCACAGAATTGTATATTATAATGTCTGGATATAAAATGTATAATATTAGACTTTTGAATGCTTGCCGATGACACGCATTATTCAAGCACGACGCCATGACAACTTGCTATTGCATCAATGTAGTGTCATTGGGATTAGGCAATAGTGTACAATCATTTAGAAGTGATACGTCTCTTCAAGAAACAACAACATTCCGGCGGGCGACCTCTCAGCTAGAGATGCTCTGTACAAGTAATGGGTCCATCAGTTCGCCACGATGAATTGCAATCTGTCCATCGACCAAATTACCCTCTTCATCCCAGTAATCAAAAGGGCCCGGGACTCGATCACCTTCATAATCATACATTGGTTCCTGTACGTCTGCCTCGGCCAATCGCAGCACGAGAAGTTCTCCTTCGATTTTCAGTAGTCGTCCCGTCTTGTACTGCGAGAATGATGGCCTAAATTTTACCATTTCCATGTGTTTGAACGCAATGACTGTGCCCGGACGTTTCAAGTGTTGGGAATCGAGCGTCAAGACTGGCAATGAACCAATATCCGAGGGTAAACTTGGGATTATTCCGTTCGCTGTTTGAGCAACTTCTTCCTGCTCAGATGACGAGTCACTTGCGCTCGTACTCGAATCAGTACTCGAATCGATACTCGATTCGTCGCTCTCTACTTCTCCGTCCTCTAGGTCATTCTCAAATGTATCATGAGGAAGTGTTGTAGTGTCTTTGACGTTTGCTGAGCCATTTTCTCGGCTTACGACTTCGGCATTTCCATACATCTCTGCGTCAAATTCTACATCGTCATCGACTCTTTCGTGGACCATTGAGCGCTGTCTCTGTCCTTGTGGCTGTGTATTGTCTTCTGAGACTTCTTCGTCCCGCAATCTCTTTCGTTGTCGTTGTGCCTCTGTATATTGCTTGACCGCCACTCTCTCTTCTGTATGCATCGACTCACACTCGATTTCTTTCACGACTAGTCTCTTCTCCCATCCTTCTTCGGGTTCAGATGGGTAGTCCCACTGGTCGGCTTTCGACTGACCATTGAGAGAAGCTGAATGCTTTACAGCAGTAGCAAATATCTTAGCTTGCCATTCCTGAACGGCGTCTGCACCTTGATCACGAACTTCCAGGTATCTCTCCAGTGTTTTGAAATTGGAGTTGGGAGGTAATGTTCCTGTCTCAATCAGCCGTTGTAATGTTCTTGCTCTCTTGCGTCGACTGTTTCGATGTGATGTTCCTGGAGATCCACGATACGGGAGGCCCGATTCTGGTAACAATGATGGTGTACGTGTATGTGTTTGCGATGCTGGTTCCTTACTACTGAGTATCTCGACTTCTCCAGATGATGAGGAGTCCTCGGAATCTTCGCTTGAGGACGAGACAGCCGAGCTACTATCCTGACGAGACTCAGACCTTGGTGTACTTATCGACATCTCCACATGACCATCCTCAACCACAATGGACTGATCTTCACCATCGGTGCCTTGAGAGTAATTTGTCCGTCCTCTTGGTGCAAGTCGCGACCTTGCCTGCAATGTGGTCTGCAACCTTTTCTGTTGGGACTTTTCGAATTGTTGCTCGAATTGTTCTAATAACTCCCCAATGTGATCGGTCTGTATACGATTCTCCTGCTCGAGCCTCTTGATCTGTTCCTCGAGACCCTTGATCACACCATCACTCACTCGGGCTTGTTCTTCTGTTCCGTGTTCTATCGAGGACAATGCATTCGCCTGCCTAATAGTATCCTTCTCGACTCTCTCGAAGGCCTCCTGCAATGCTGACGATCTTAGACGCCATTGCCGTACCTTTCTCCTAAGGGCCCTTTTATCCAGTCCTTCTGTGGACGTGGCAGCCGAGACAAGACTCGAGGCATCATCTATACCGACTTCTTGTGGTGTTTGTTGTGGACTCTCGAATCTTTTGTGACTGCTTCTGCTTCTTTGAACACGTTGAAGTACCCTACTTGAACGTTGTACATCCTCCAAGAGGTTGTGATGTGGACCACGAGACAGCTGATTATGTATGCTTGGAGAACGCTCAGAGATTTCTGTTTGTGCGATATGCTTCAGACTACCACTGTTAAGACTAGCTGTAGACAATTGTTAGTGTGACATACTTCAGAATATCTCCTTCACGAAGTATGCCCTCAATTCGTGATCGCCGTGGCAGATCATAGTCTGCCAGTTCCAGACCTAATTCTGAGCTGGGAAATTCTAGATCGAGATCGGAGTGTAGTTGCTGAATGAGATCCTCGATATAGGCGTATCTTGAGTTCTGTGGTATCTCATACCAGCATCCGAGAACGACATCTGGTAAGGATGATTGTAGACGAACTCTCATGTCTGCTAAGTACTGATCATCTTGTTAGCTGTTTATGCTTTGCTCTATAGTCTTCTAGCACTGGTTGTCAGCTCGACTTTATCTCACTGCACGGCCAGAACGACTCTTCAGATGCTAAGAGAGGCTTTTATCCAGAGAGAGGGTGCTTTGTTCTGGAAAGTGTGTTGCGAAAGACACGAAAATTGTACAAATGGATGCATGTGGGGCGCTATTTTGCTCGTATGACTGAAATTTGGCGACATGGCAACTACACATGTCGCAGTCTACAACGTCAATGTGCTCAAGTATCACTTCAACAAGAATGTGTAATGACAAAGGGCAGGTCCGACTCGTACTCCATGCATGCAATTCTACTGCGAATTTCATGAAAACATCAAAACATTGTATCTTACCGTGACATTGCCTAGTGCAGCAGACGAGCTTACTTCCTTGGACATCTATGACAGAAAGACACTGCGTTTGCGTCACGCATTCCAGACATACTCAATCTCACTACCGGCATCCGTGAATCCAGCAGCAAGACTGGTTCTTACTTTTGATGGACTACAATTGACGAGTCGCTTCAAGGCCGGAGCAATCCTGGCCAGCACCAATATCAACAATGTTCCCGTTCATTCCCCAGAGACTTTGAGGCAGGACCTTAAATGCAAAGAATGTGATCAGGTCCTGGTGCATGGCCATGATCTCAAATGGTCCTTTATGCCCAGTGAGAATTGGACCGAGATGATGGACTCTTGGCACTGTCATCGCGGCGTCAGCGATGAACACCATCACGAACATCATGATCAATATACACTTCCGGACCACATCATCTCCGCCGCAGAAAGAATCCGTGCTCGCCCCGGTCGCGGTCTCGTCGGTCTTTCGTACCTCCTCGTTCATCAAGATGACGTACTTTACAACCAGGTCAGTACTCAATGATTCCGTGCAGGCACAAAAGAGTGATTGAGTGATTGAAACTACGAAAAAGGACTTTAAGAAGGAGCAGAGTGTATGTAATCACTCCTGTTTTTCCGATACAAAAGTCCGACAAAAACGATCCTCTTCCGCAAGGTCGATGGGTAATGAACTTCTCTGCCTCACTCTCAAGCCAATGCTTTGAAATTTGCTTGATTGAGGGTAACGAGTCAGTAACGGCTCTGAGCGCAGAGATTTTCAAAGTCGTCACGTCTTCAATCAATCTTCACTCACTCTTATTGTCTAAAGCCCTGAAGAACTCGTGACGACACAAAAAAGACTAACATCCTCGCAGGTGAATTGCAGCAGTAACGTATGCAAGACTTGTTGGTCCAGGTGTCAGAGTCTCGATGATGACGAGTACAAATTCCAAAAGAAAGATTTAGTAGTGGACGATGAGAAGGGAGATTCACTCGTCTATGTCGTCGCAAACATGTTGAACAAGTTGGAATTACAAGCCATTCACCATTTTTCACTTTCTGTCAAGGCGGGCACGAACCAGGATGATTCGAAAAGTCGAGAGTCAACCATGTCGCTCTGGATCATGACGCCAGATGCACGAATTACTGCCACCGATTTGTGCAATGAGTCGCCTGGAATGAGGGTGATGAAAGTCATGTACAGGGTCAATGGCACAGAGATGCACGACGAACAAGACGGGCAAGACGAGGAGCATATCGAGGTAGAGCAGCAGGAATTTGACTTGCTCAGAGAACGTCTGACTGTACACCATAACCGTACCGGACAAGAAAAGTTCAAGATGTGGTCTTTATCATTCTTACAACGATATGAAAGTGATGACCAGAGGCGCACGGAGATGGCTAATCAATGATTACCGTAGTTGATGGTCAAAAGCACGACGCTTGCACATGAAGGAATCTCGACGTCTTTGTATTATGTTTTTTTGTCTTCCGACTTGTCGTACATACAGTAACAGAGAGAGAGCTATCGCTGAAACACTTTTCTTTGAATTAGCACGAACAATGTTGACCACTTGCAGTCAGTCAGTCAAATCTGGAAGCCTCCAGCCACAGGCTTGCATCTCGATTCTACTCCCCAAAACTCCTAAATCATTTTTCGCATATCTCCAATTTGTCGCATTGTTAAAAGGCGCCCTTAGTTGGCATAGATCCCGCCATAGCTTCGTGAGTCGTTGTCCAGTCTGTCCATGCGCCCGTACTGCTGATTGCCGTATTGCTCATTCATTTGTTTGGTGTTTTGCTGCTCCATTGGATCGTGTGGGCCTTGCATCTGACCTGGCAAGCCACCGGGGGGACCCTGCTGTGGATAGTGCTGCTGAGACGCCTGTGGATTAATAGGTGCAAATGCTGAATAATGGTGTTGCGCTGGCATTCCCATGGACGGATAGACCGGTGGAGGTGGTGCTGGTCGATAAGGCGTGCCAGCAGGACCAGAGTTGTTTTGAGAACGTCCCCATGAGAGTCTGACTCGAGAATTTCCAATGGGATACCCTTGCATCTGGTTGATGGCCATCTCCGCCGCATGACGCTGAACAAATTGTACGAAACCACATCCCTTTCCTGGTGGGATCTTGACATAGGTGATTTCACCGAATCCCTGGAAGAAGGATCGCAGCTCGTCCTCGGTAACATACCCAGAAAGTCCGCCGACAAACACCGTGGTATTGTTCGGGTCGGTGAACTGGTTCATTGGCTGTGGTGCACCGTAGTAGCCTAGCGGTGGCATGCCCATTTGCATCATGCCCATCTGGTTCATGCCACCAGGCTTGTTCTTTGGAGTCGCTGTGGAGATTCTCATTGGACGACTGCCACAGTAGACACCTTGCATCTCAGTCAACGCACGTTGCTGGTCCATCTCATCAGCGAAACGGACAAAGCCGTAACCTCGAGAAATGCCACTCATTGGATCAGTCATGATCTTGGCGGACTTGCACGACGGGTATCGACTCTGGAAGAGAGATACAAGCACATATTCGTTCACTTCTGGTCCAAGATCGCCAACAAAGATGGAGTACTCTGGTCCTCGTTCTTCTCTTCCACCAGCTCCAGAATTGCTAGAGAACATATCAGTTCCAGATTTTATGGCGAGTTTCGAGAACTCACTTTCTATCGGCGAGGCCACCGCCAGAGGCCCAGTTGAGCTTGAATGGTCGACTAGTGTTTGGGATCAGAGTGCCGTTAAGTGAGATCGCTTTCTGTGCTGCGGCAGTGTCGTTGAAGTCGACGAAACAATAACCAGCATTACTTTTGTTTGTTAGGTCCGATCAGAAGACTATGCGCGAACCTAGACTCACCCAGAAAACTTGTCCCTGATCATCTTGACGTTGACCTGTTCGCCAAGATTGAACCAGACCTGTCGCACAAATCCTTCGTCGATCCATGGTTCGAGCTCACCCATCCTTTCACAAAATTAGAAATTTTATTCGTTATCGCGCTGTACCTAGCAAGGCATACCAAAGAGTCGTCTTTTCGCCCATGGAGTCGCTCTCATTCTGGCTACCTCCAGTACCTTGTTGCTGTTGGAATCCCGGAGCAGATTGCTCTGCAGAGGGACTTTCGTGTCCAGGGGCAGGCTGTTGCTGACCGAGTTGGGCTTGTCCTTGCTGACCTTGTTGCTGCTGCGGTTGCGACTGCTGCTGACCTTCGCCTGGAGACTGCTGATACTGATAAGACATGATGAATCGAGAGAACTAAGAAGAAGCAACGCGCGAAAACAGTACTCGAAGCAACCACAGAATATTTGTGATTGATGGGATTGAAGAGGCTTCATCAGATGTATTGGTTGAGCCTGAGTGGTGGTCCAGTTGGTGAGAGGAGGGCGGGTTCGCAACGAGCGCGGAGGAGGAGCGAAGGGAGGAGGGTCAGGCAGGAGGAGGAGGAGAAGAAGAAGAAGAAGAAGAAAGTTGGGCAGCAAAACTCGAGATGCGTGATTCCGTCAATTGGCTTGATTGATTTGAGCACGGGAAAGGTTGTTGATCTCGTGCCTGCATCCCCCCATGGCTGCTGCCACAGACAACTCTTCCAAGGTTGACATTGGGACAGCAACTGATCCGGGGAGGAGGAGGAAAACAAAAACTCAGGCTTTTTTGTACGCGTGCCTTTCTGCCTTTCACTCAAATCCTTTCGTGTTCTCAATTAGACTGAGAATCCCCCGCAGTCCCGTACACACACACATACACTTGCAATTGCGGTTGTGAATATGTTCACACCATGGACTCGAGTTCAAACAGCTATAGACCATGCCGCAAAGCACACAAACAGTCCTGAGGTTCATGTGACATTTCTGCCACGGATCAATCACATTGACCAAGCGATTGTTCTGCAGTATCCACTACGATGTATTTGAAGATCGTGAAGATAGGTAGTTATGAGTGGTAAATACTGTATATAGCGCACATATATGCATAGTATGTTAGCGCGTGCGTGTCATCTGGCTCCACTGCAGCCACTTCTACGGCACCGGACATTTCAAACCCATGTCTGCAGCCTCTATAGCTACAATCGCGCTCGATCTGTGCAAGCTCGATTGCTACGCTGCACTTATGATATGCCTTGATTTTCATGCCTGCAGTGCAGGCAGTGCTTCAACTGTCAGACAACAATCTAGCACACGAGCACAGAGCTGTTCCCAGAAAATAATTTTGTTGAGAGCATGATCTTTAGCTATAGACTCATGTATATTCTTCCTCGTCACATACAATAAAGTGTCTAGGTTCTAATCATCGCTACTTGTGCACACATGGACAGCACACACGGATCTGGCGGGTTCGTGATAGATGAGGCTACAGACAACAGCGCTTCCGAATCGGGCACGGCTTTGAGTGTTAAGCAAGAAAGCAAGCTGATACACTTTATCGATCAGAGACTTCTGGATGTCTCGAGACTCTACAAACGTCGAGCAGTAGAAGACAGTGATCAGGCCGTCTCTGCAAGCGCACTAGATCAGCTGCTCACGGAATTGTCATCAATCATCAAAATCATGGCACAAATCCCACGAGGCTCAGCTCCTATCGCTACCGCCTATGCACTCAGCATTTTGGATTCTGTCACCGATTACATACACGTCTTCAATAAATCGCCTACACAGACTTTCCGTTTCCTCTCCGATTTCGATACTCTGTTTGCCAGACTGGTCCGACAGAGAGCAGTCAATCTCACCGAGCAGACTCGGCTCAATGCTCTCGTCGCACGGTCACGCTTGATTGTCTTTACAAAGTACAAAGGTAGTGCAGAGTTTGAGTCTCAATGCTCCAATGTCTTCGAAAATACTCTCGGACTCATCTGATACTCAAAATACTACTTCTACAAATGGGAGGTGTTATTCGTCCCGTTCATCTCTCGTGAGATGAATTTTGAAAGCTCGTCGATCATAGTCTCGGTACATCTATGACCAACACCATCGTAAATCTCAACCTGCACACTCTTGGCGACGCCCTGCAACTCCTCTACAAAGCTTGCACCCTTTTCAAATGGCACGAGCTTGTCCTTCTTTCCGGATAGAATGAGTACACGCTTGCCTTTCATGTTGGCGACCTTTGGATCGAGTCTCTGCACTGCCTTGCGCAGTGAACTTGGCATCAATTTGTCGCTCAATCCCCCTAGCGCTGCTGCGCGGCCTTCCATTAGTGTCATGAAGTCTGGGCAGCCAATGATAGGACAACCAGCCTGAATTCGTGGCTCATGTGATAGAACAAGCCATGTAGAGTGTCCACCAAGACTGATACCGGCACACAAAAACTGCGTCAAGGAATGCTGACCTTCAGGAAATACATAAGATGCGAGATAGTCAATCAAGAGAGAGACATCGGCCGCAGTGCCCATTTGAATACTGTGCATGTCTTGCGCATGCCTTGGATTGGATGGTTTATCGGTCCATGTAGTGTTGGCTAAGGAGGAGACTTCGCGATGACCATGACTGTGGTGTCAGTTCAATCTTATCCACTACAGATACACATACTTTCGTTGGTCAAAAGTCACCACAAGTAAGCTGTGATCTTTACTTTTGACAGAGTCCAGTATTTGCTGTATGAAATGAATGCTGTCTTGCCATTTACCTAGTCTGCCATGGAGGAAGAATAGTACCGAAACTGATGCGGTATTGACTTGTTCAATCCCGAACACATGTACCGGCAAGCCAGCGATGTGGTACGTCATGTATGATTTTTTGCCCAATTTATCGAGCATCGTGTCTTCGCCGACCGTGGACGGTATACCACTCATTTCGGAGCTACTGTTCATCTTTACTAGGATTCAGCTTTCTCAGAATCGCTCGCCTCAGCTATAGTCGAGCACTTCGACTGGCTTATGTCGCATTTGAACTCGATGTAGTGGGGGATTATCCAATTGTCGATGTCATGATTCTACCCTCTCCACTCCGGTACTTGCACGCGAAAGATGGAGAAAATTCGGAGGACCCGTTGTGGCGGGTGCGTCTGCCAGACTGGGACATATCTAGAAAACCGGTTATTGGAACAAAGGTCAAATCATCGAGTACGGACTATTGTGCAGAGATACACCAGTTGAGCATTCAGAGATTGTTGAACTTCTCCGCACAACACCGACTACTTTTGTCAAACTTCAATCAGTTTGTGCGTATCACATCGCGGACCAGTCATGCTGTCCTTCAACATTCGTGTAACGGATTTTGTTGTACGACAATTTGTGTACCTCCGGCATCGTCCCGCTGTCTGCAGAATATAACATTCGTATAAAGAACATTGACAATTGATCTCTCTGGATTGGCGCATCCCATGGAGCCAGCTGCTCAGAAGTCGCCACGAAAGACGATAGAAATTGTGGATCTAGATACTGACTCTCCGGTATCGGTGGCAAATGCCACGACTGATGAAACCGTGAGCGCAAATGGTTCTCAACCATCTGCGGCGTCTTCCTCAAGGAAGTTTTCTCAAGCAATTGGTAATGGTCGCGAATCTCATGCAGATTCATCTTGTGGACCCAGCGCAGGGGAAAAGCGGAAACGTGCTCAATCTGGGCACGATGACGATGAAGTCCAAATCATCTCTGCACTTCCGGCAACGAGTATCGTAAGGGAGCGAGACAAAGACCGTACACAGGCGTCCTCGACTGCATCTGACAGATATAAGCGTCAGGAGATAGCTTTCGACGAGGTTATTGACCTGGATCTCTTGCCTGACATACGTCCACGGTCTATAGATAGATCATCACGACCAGCTTCAGAAGCTTATGCGAATCGTCAGCTTGTGGCGGCTGGGCCGCGAGAATATGGCTCCGCAACTGAGCCTATTGATCTCGAAAACTACATTGATAGTGGCGAGGGCCCGAGTCGGTCACAGTTGGTCAATGGGAATCCTGTTGGCACATTTCAGAATGGACGATATATACCTTATCGTCCATTGACGCCACCATATATAGTGCCGAACCTGCCATATGATCATAAACGGGATGTCTCTGCCCCTGGCAGCTTATATGATTGGGATCGTGATGTTGACGGACAACGTTTGATCGAGGTGTTTCGGCAGCAGAGAAGCGCTCAGCATGCTCAAGGGCATATTCCACTACCAGCATCGAGCTACGGCATCAACGCTCAAAGCCGTCAAGCAGTTCCGATGAATTTTACCTCGGAACGCTCGAGATATTATTCACAATATCAACAAGCTTTCGAGCAAAATCAGATTAGTGCTGAGGACTTGAACAACTTATTAGCTAATATTAGTGACAAGGACATTCCGCCGGACCAGCGTGTGGCAAATCCAGTCGGACTGACGAAGTTTTTGATGGAACATCAAAGAGTGGGCCTAACATGGCTCATAAGTACCGAGAATGGCACCAACAAAGGTGGCATCCTTGCGGACGCCATGGGGTATGTTATCCGTCCGCTTGGTTGCTACAATATTGATGTTTTAGTTTGGGCAAAACAATACAAGCTATCGCTATTATGCTCTCCAGACCCTCAGATGATCCGATTTGTAAGTCGACTCTAGTGGTAGCACCGGTCGCTTTGTTAAGGCAGTGGGAACGTGAAATCAGAACCATGACATACCCAACTCCAACAATTTACATCCATCACGGTCCCAAGAAGTTTCTGGAAGCTTCAGAGGTCAATCGCTACGACATTGTCCTCACGAGCTTCAACACCGTTGGCTACGAGGAGACTGCTCAGACGCGCTATTATGAAAGTCGGATCAAATCAAACGGTCTGGAAGCTAATGCTGAACCAGCGTGTCCAATTCTAAACAACAAATGGTATCGCGTCATACTAGACGAGGCACACTGTATCAAGAACAAGGCAACAAGAAGTGCAAAGGGCTGTTGCAATCTACAGGCCATCCATCGTTGGGCACTAACCGGAACTCCTATGCAAAATACAGTCGACGAGCTTCATTCATTGATCACCTTTCTTCGCATCAAGCCTTATAGTGATCACAAAGTGTTTGTGCGAGACATAGCGAAACCGCTGACGAGCAAGAATGAGGCGATTGCGAAGCAAGCGATCAAGAAGTTACAAGCATTGTTGACGGCAATCATGCTGCGACGCACCAAAGACTCGCAGATTGATGGAAGAGCTATCCTTCAACTGCCCGAAAAGCACAATATTGTAGACGATGTCATCATGAATGATGAGGAACGTGATCGATACACCGAGCTTGAAACAGGCGTCAAAAAAGCCTTACAACGCATCATGAAGCACGACAGGAACGCCACGGGCTCAAACATGCTAGTACTCTTGCTCAAGCTGAGGCAGACTTGTAACCATTTCCTACTGTCGGGCAGGGAAGAAAAGGACATTACTGTTCTTGGCAAAAGTGAGGGCGAAGCTCTTGCCAAGACCTTACGACCCGAAGTCGTGGATCGTTTGAAGGAGGCAGCTTCGGCTGGATTCGAGTGTCCAGTATGCCTTGACATAGTCACTCAGGGAGTCACCATTGTGGTGCCTTGCGGACACTACTATTGTGCAGAATGTCTCGTGCAAGCTATGGAGAGAAGAGAGGAACATAATGACGAGGACGGACCTCCGAGTTGTCCGCAATGTCGGGGACCCTTCGATTTGCAGCATTGCATCAATCTAAAGTACTTTCAAGCGGCTCATTGTCCCGAAAAGTTTGACGATCCAAGTGTAGGTTCTCACACTGACCCTGACCACACCAAGTCGGAATCGACATTGTCTGAAAAGGACGACATCAAGGCCAAGTTTTTGTTAAACTTTAAGGATAAAGGTAAAGCTAAACAGAAACAGAGGCCCACTACAAATCACACAAACGGCGCAGGAAATAGACTTTCCAAGATGCAATTCGCGGAGAAATATGACATGGCCATGGACGACTTTACATCCTCAGCCAAGATGGAAAAGATCCTGGCACTCTTGTTGGACATTCGAGTCTCGCGACCGGGGGAAAAGACGATTGTGTTTAGTCAATTCACCTCGTTTCTCGACCTCGTCGAGATTCCTCTCTTTCAATACGGCATTCGATTCTTACGGTACGACGGATCCCTCTCTGCCGAACAACGAAACAGTGCTCTCGTCAAATTTGAAGACGACGCCGACATCAACGTCATTCTCGTCTCTTTAAAGGCCGGCAACGTCGGCTTGAATCTGACTTGTGCCAATCACGTCGTCTTGTCGGAACCATTCTATAATCCGTACGTCGAGGATCAAGCCATCGATCGCGCACACCGGATCGGACAACGACGAGAAGTCTTTGTTCATCGGCTCATCATCAAGGACTCTGTCGAGTCTCGTGTGCTCGCCATTCAGAATCGTAAACGAGAACTGATTGAAGGTGCCATGGACGCCTCTCAATCAGCTTTAATCACAAAGTTGGGCAAGAAGGAAATTGCATATCTATTCGGACTCGGTTCATTGTAAAATCTCACTTTAACAAATGTACAATTTTTCAAAAGCATTAGTAGCGTCATGGCAGATTGTAATGTATAGAGTAGACTCGTAATTCCATTAATATAGACATTGATTCGTCCAAATCACGAGAGAGAGTTTCGTTGTGTTTGTGTGTATGGATTTGTAGACTCGCTTACTGATTCATCGAATATATCGTCGCAGACACATCTTTGGTCTCCATGCTTATCGTCCTCCTGATCCACCACCACCTCCTGCATTACTCTGGTTCTGTTCGGTGAATTTGTGACTGGTTGCTTTACTAGTCTCAATCTTTCCCTCAGTAATGATCTTTTTCACAATGTCGTCCTCATGCTTGGTTCCAAACTACAAAACGGCACATCAATACAAAGTGTCCCACATTTGACATGGGTAGAGAGTTCTTACCTCATTCTCGAGTTGTTGCTTCGATGGCCGGTCCAGGATTCCTTGAGCTCCTTGACCCACGTATACTTGAAAAGCATCCACTACCTGAGTCAAGGGAATCGAACTGTCCTTCTTCCATTCTTGAACTGCTTGTTCAGACTCGACGATGACGATGTACGTCTCCTTCTCGCCCCTGATGAATTAGTTTCCTTCTCAATCAACGACACTGAATGTGCCGTACTTGTATACAGCCCGTGATATGAGTCCTTCTTTAGTCATGATACTTGTTGATTGTGTTGGTTCCTACAAGAGACGGGTGTGATGTCGTCTTATAGTGGTGACACGGCTGACTGTGGGTCAGTTGTGGGGCGTTGTACTGCGCGAGTGGCTCGTCATTTGTCCCAATGAGCTCCTCTTGACGCTGATCACATTTGACAGCAAAGGACCCGTACATTACACGCGGTGGGTTCACGCAATTGGATTTCAGTGGTGGAATCTTGTGTTATTCCCATGCCATTGAATCGACACCAACGACAATCATTGCTGAACTGGTCATACAAACACACACTTAAAGGACAATGAAATGTTTGCAGCTGTATATACAGTGTCAAAGACTAAACAATACATGAGATGATTAGACATCAAAGATGTCGTTCCGCCATGAGTGTGCTCGACCGTGCTCATTCGCTATTGCATCCGCCTCTTCAAATTCTTGTTGTATACTTGCCTTGGTGTATATTCCAGCCAGTGGACCTTGACCCCCGACGACGACCTCGAACTGTCCTTTTGAGCCTTGGTTATTCCCTGCATTGGCAGTGAAAATGGCACGGAAGAAGCTTTCATACGATGCCTGGCCATTATTCGCAATGTAGGCAGTCTTTATGCGGTGCTGGAGCATTCTCAATTGATACTCGTAGTATGTCAATTGTTCCCTCATCGCTGCACCGACGGCAAGCCCAACCTGCCTCTTGATGAAGCCACGGATGAAAGGCTTGACTAGTCCAATCAACCATCCATTTCTTGTTCCGGAAGTGCTGAAATCAAGCTTATGAATGTTGACTCGAACGTCCTTGACGAGAAACAATGCATCCTTAGTCACGTCCTCGTCCTCGTCCTCTGTAGACATGGCAAGATCGATGTCTATATCAATTCCTGGACCGTCCATGATCAGGTCAACCAGGCCAGAGTCCGAGAAACGCCAGAATCCAGTCTTCTTACGTATGTAAAACCCTGCATCACGGACTGCAAGGGTAAGACCTTGTATCTTGATGGTCAACTGGTTCGAGTAATCACTTTCGAATTTGTAAGCATTCAAGAATTCGACTTGGTTGTGATTGTCGATTTTGAGTCTGTATGGCAGGAACGATTGGTCATGACTTGCACTACTCTCGAAGACCAGATTCTCAATCAGGACATCAACATCTGCATTCTGAAATTCTATGCGCGATATTGGGATATACTGCACAAGTCGAAGCGCAGATGGCATGATAATGTTGAAGAAGTCCTTCATAACACGTTTTTTGAATACAAAGTTGCCATATTCGTTCATGGCCAGGTGTTTGAAGCAAGTTTGTCCTTTCTGAATCACATTGAATAGCACTTTATCGTTTGTAAAGCCTTCGGCCAAACGGACAATTTCACGAATGAGTGTGTTGACATCTTGCTTAAAGCCGGTGTCCTCGGAGAATGCATCAACTCTGTCCAAGAGCTGCTGACCGTGCGCTTCGGCATCTTTCGAAGAGGCATACTTCATATCCTGCACGATTCTTTTAAAGAATATCATGCAATCATGTAGAAAATCTTCGGTTCCCTTCTCCTTGGTCATGTCCTGTTTCAGACTTTTGTACGCTTTCTGGACCCCACTAAACCCGACACCATTCGAGAATCGCTCGATAAGCTTAAGGGTTAGTTTCACAGCGTTGTCAAGCTCGGCATTCGTGGAAACGAGTGCTTCGGCGTCAGTTGGTATTTCCTCTGTGAATGTCAAGGTATAATCGACATATTTTTTGCCGATGGAAATCAAGCCGTCGAGACCATTAGAGTAGTCTGAATTGTCCCTCAAAGCGACTGCCAGGCCTTGGAAGTGTTTCTGTATAGCGTGACGTCGCTTCGGCGGAAACTTCTCACCGAGGTAAGCACGGATTTCAGAAGTCGATTCCTTTACAGCTTCGACAGCCGTATCGACTAAAGCCTGTGAAGCATCTAGCGTGTCGTGAATTTGCCCGGCCGCGTCTTTGGGAGCATTCTGTAGGGCATGTTTCGCATGTGCTCCGACTGTGACAGCTGCCTTCTGTGTGACCTCAGCGGCCTGTCCTGATTTCTCTTGTATAATCGCTGCTGCCTCAGACGACTTTTGTTGCAATACATTGCTACCTTGTTTACCTTTCTGCATCGCTTGTTCAGCCAATTCCTCACCGCGTTTGATGGCCCAGTCAAGAGATTTGCGAGCATCCTCAGCTGTCACACCAGTTGCCTGTTCTAATCTTTCCTTCGTCACTTTTAGAAGTCTATTGACAGCATCTTGAAGATCATGTGGATCGATACTATTGACTTGTTTTCTGACATCCTCAACTGTATCAGAAGCGGTCTGAGTGGCATCGTCAACCGCTTTGCTCGCCTGCTGCTTGACATCCTGGCCAGCGGACGACGCCGTGTCACTCGCCGACTGAGCAGTCTCCTTGATGGTCTCGACAGAATTCTTGAGCTTGTCTTCTGCAGAAGCAGCAAGATCCTGACCTGATTTCTTGCTTTTCTTCGCTTGTTCATCCAATGAGTTTCTTGCATCTGTGGCAAATCCATTTGTTTTCTCGATAAGATCTCTGGCAGCAGCGTCCAGATCTTCACGAGATATACCTTGTATACCTTGTACCTTTTCTCGGATTTTATCTATCACTTGTTGAACTACATCAGCGTGGATATGAGCTTCACTTGTTGTGCTTTCCTGTGCATTAGTTCGTGTGGTGTCACTTTCTGGATGGATGATTCCGATTTCTTGTAGATGGCTTTTGTCAGCTGAACCATCAGGATGGACAATGCCTATATTTTGTAAATGGCTTGAAGTAGGACTATCGTTGTGTTTCGAGGAATCGAGTGCCCTGCCCGTGCTCTCGCTTGCTTCCGACGACGCACTAGCAAGCCCTGCTTTAGCATTAGAAGCGGCTTTGTCGCCACTTTTCTGTAAGCTTGTGAGATTTCCAGCAACTTGCTTTGATACATGATCAATTTGTGACTTTCCTTGCTCAGCTGTATTTTTAAGTTTGTCTTGTGCATCAGTGCGTTTCAAAAAATCACTGGTTGCCGAGTCTGCCTTTTGTACAAGACGGCCACCTTCTTGATCTGCTCTGTGAGATAGATCCTTTGCTTGACTCACGACGTTATCTTTCAATTGTTGTCCTTTGTTCATGATTTCGTCAATTGAGATTCCCTCATTCAATTTTCTCTGGATATCGGCTTGTGTGATTCCAGTGACTTGCTCGAGCTGAGAAATGGCAGCTTGAGCAGAGGCCGAGGCGCTATCAGTGAGCTCTTTGCCTTTGGTACGGGCTGCATCCATGACATTGTCGGCCTGATCCTTCGCTGCCATGAACGTGGTCGAGGCCTGTTGTTGAAAGTCCTGTCCAAATTTCTGTCCACTGGCCTGGAGGTCCTGGATTGTCTTCACCGCTGCTGCTGTAGCTTCATCGTATGTTTCCTTTACTTGTGCTTTTACAGAGTCGATGCCATCAGTCAAGTCACGCTTCGTGTCGTCGACATCATCTTTGATTGTGCGGCCATCTACGTCAGTAGCTTCGTTTTCCAGCTCGATAAGATCCGACTCCTCGGGTGCGATCGCTGTGGCCGTTGCCTCCACTACATCTGAAAGGACGTCCCTTGCGAGAATCGACCCATCGTGTATGAGAGCCCTAAATTGCGGATTACTGTATAGTACATCAGCAATGGCTTTGGCCTGCAGGTGTGCTAATTGGTTAAACAAGGAACGTCGGAGCATTCATGAAGCATACCTGTCTTGGCGTCAGCCTTGGCTGTCGCAGCACCGATCCTCGAAGCAAAAATATCGCCATCGATCTCAGCATCTACACTAGCCCCTTTCAGGTTCCAAATTATGTCCTGGACAATATCGTCATGATCTTTGTCTTTGACGAGTTGTCCTAATGCCTTGAAAAAGTTGCGGGTGTCCTCAAGTACGACTTTTGTCTGTCGACTCAGACCACGTTGACGAGGGTTGAGTAAGGGCGATTGCACAACTGTGGCGAGATGTTCTTCGATTTGGGAATGTGATGGAAGGTATCCTTGCTTCAACGCATTGTATTGCATTAGCGAACGCAATTTTCTGGAGAGGATTGCCGTTGGCGAGTCATCATGCTGTATCAGAGCTTGTGTCTCTGACATCTTTGTGGCTGCGTGGGATGTCTGGTCTACTTTTGTCGTCACTGACTAAGAACGGTACGAGTGTTCAGATAGAAGACCTTCAGAAGGAATCAGTTCTATTGCTCAAGAGCAGAAAGACGTGCAGCACCTTCTACTCGAGATCATCAAGATTATCTCGTGTCACCAAGAAGGCTTCCGGGTTGGTTGGAACTGGAGACGGGGTCCCGAGGAGAGGCAGAGGGATCGAGTGCAAGTGCTGTGGGCCTGCTACGTCACTTATAAGTGCGAACCTGCATCAGCCACAGCAGGCCTAGCTATAGGAGGCTGCCAAGTTAGCTGCTCACCATCACAGCAGTGACCATTCACAACATACATGTCCCAGCGATGAAAGTCTTACACCATGATAAAGATTTATACTGGTAATCAGGGTCTCTTAGCAGCAGGTACATATAGGCTGTCTGCAGCTGTATAAGCTCAATTGCAAGCTCAATTGCAAGCTTATGGCGCCCAGCTATATATACTCATGATCAAATATGAGATTGAATTCGGTTGCTCAAGGTAGGAGCCATACCGTAGGTAGCGCTTGTGGCTGATTTGGTGATATTGCGGTGGGCGTGGCAACTGTGTCTTATCTCGAATTGTCAAACGACAGGACCGAGGAAAGCGGAATCGAACAATGCATTTACACTCATTACAAGCGGCGTGCGCAAGGCGCGAAACACGAATTATTGTTACGCGAAGCTCATATTATATTAGAGTATGTTATATCACAACTCGAGTTTATGATTAACAAGTCCATCGCTTATACTTCCTGCTTGCACGTCACTATCGATATCTTCAGAGCTTGTCGCATGGACACCTGAATAGCTATGGTACGTCAAACTTGATTCTCATCATTTCTCGAAGTCCATACACTACTTGAGAGATGAGCTGTCCGAGTGATGATGAGGAATTTCTCGATGACGAGGATGCTCTTGAGGCTCAGCAAGAATTTTTCGACGCAAGAAGTACTACTGGACAGCTCTTCCGGCGTCCCAGATCGCCCAAGATCTTTCAGTCCAGTCAACCCTTCGGATCATCTTCACCAGCACCACTAGGAAATCCCTTTCTTCTGGAGGATGATATCGAGGAAGCAGTCGAGCATGCTGCGAGTCCGACTTCTCTCTTATCGAAGCAGATTGAGGAGGAAGAATTACCGCGCCAACAAGTATTAACAGGGCATGTGGAGGCAATGACAAGTGATGGCAATCCGGTACGAATTGGTAAGCGTGAAAGAAAACATGGTCAAACACTTTTTGTTCCTGATCTAGACAAAGACCACGCAAGCAAGACTAAACACTATGGCATTGCTATACATAATTTGATAAGTGAAACAAATGCCTTAGCAGCAGTTCACACAGCAGAAGCACAGCAAATTGTGCTTGATGCTGATGAAGCCACCAGGAAACCGCAGGAACACATGTGGGTTGACAAGTACAGGCCGAAGAAATTCACGGAACTACTTGGGGACGAAAGGACGAATCGTGATGTCATGCGGTGGATTCGGCATTGGGATTATTGTGTTTTCGGTCGAGCTGTTCAGCAGAATTCTAGTAAGAAGGCATCAACGGGGCACGATCACGATCCATCTTTAGAGGTGGAGAAAGATCCTCATAACAGACCTGAAAGGAAAGTTCTGATGTTGACGGGCCCCCCGGGTTTGGGCAAGACAACTTTGGCTCATATAGCTGCACGCCAGGCAGGTTATAATGTCATTGAAATAAATGCATCTGATGATAGAACTGGAGCAGTCGTGCAAAACAAGATAGGAGATGCTCTTGGGTCGCAGGCTGTCTTCAATCCTCGCCCGTCACTGATCGTGATTGACGAGATCGATGGAGTAAGCACTTCTGGCGGTGAAGCTGGCTTTATTCGCTCTTTGTTGAAGTTTCTGGTCGATGATGAGAAAAGCACGGCACAAAATCGCTCCTCAAAATTTTCAGAGTATACCTCGAGGAAGAAGAAAAGACAGAAGACCAGTCAAGCTCTTTTACGACCGATCATCTGTATATGTAATGACCAATATGTCGCTGCTCTTCGCCCATTGCGACAGTACTGTCAATTCATCAACTTTAGACCACTCTCGATACCAACAGTTGTGGCTCGTTTGGCAAAGATATGCAGATATGAAGGTATGCAGGCCGATGCTCGAGCACTGAATTCGTTGTGCGAGATCGCCGAGAGTGATCTTCGTTCTTGCGTAAATTCGTTACAATACGTCAGGATGAAGTCGACGACTTTTACTTTGCAATCAGTCGCACATACACTAGCCAAGAAAGACACGTCCAAGTCATCTCACAGTGTGGTCGAGGCAGTCTTCAAAGTGCTCGATGCGAAGAAAGAGCGCAAGAAAGGAAATGTGTCGTCCGCTGCTGCGCAGGACAATATCACTCGTATTGCAGAGCTTGCAATGACAAACAATGAGTTTTCCAAAATCTTGAATGGATGTTTTGCACATTATCCATCGTCCTCATACCACGATAATCTCTTCTCAAAACCCATAGAGGCATCTGACTGGTTATTCTTTCACGACAGATGTGAGCGAGGCGTTTATGAGAGTCAGCATGGAGAACTGATGAATTATATGCCCTATCCGATTGCTGCCTTTCACCACCTTTTCGCAACACACGAAAGCCCGCGAACATTAAATCGCTCGAAAAGTGATTGGGAAGCTCGCGAGAAGACTCGAATCAATAACGAGATTCTCTCGGCATGGATTAGTGGGGTCAAGGCCTCTCTGCGGCAAATTTTTACCCCTCTTACCTTTGCTAGCGAGCTCATTTCCTACGGTATTAGGATCGTCGGGACAAATTTGAATCCAGCCAATGCTCACTTGATCAAGGCTAGTGACCGTGCAGTCCTAAGGAAGGTAGTGGACGCCATGATTGCCCTTGGGCTGCACTACAACCAATACAAAGTAGATGATGGTGGCTACATCTTCCGTCTAGATCCTCCCTTGCCACAAGTCGTCAGTTACGAGGGAGTCCTTGAGCTAAAGGGGGAGGCTCTCCTTCCTTCCCGTTATGCTGCAAGACAAATCATCTCGAGCGAATTGGCGGCAGAAAAGATCAGAAGAAGCTTAGAAGCGCAAGGACAAGACGGCCATGCGTCAGACAAAGTCATCACGAAGCCGCATGAGCCGCGTCAACCGGATAAGCGCAAAGCACTTGAGGAATTAAGCGCTCAACCAGCAATGAAGCGAGACTTTTTCGGAAGGCCGGTACAACTTCGCCAGGAGGACTCTGGGCTCTCAGTGAGCTCTAATAAGGTCCTGGACAAACCAAAGGCCGGTGTACATATCAAATTCTCCGATGGTTTCAGTGATGCTGTCAGGAACAATATATCCATCAATGAATTGTTGAGCAGGTGATGCTGGGTAGCGAATAGCGAATAGCGATAGGCGAAGTGTGACGTGTAGAGGAAATACACAATCTACTGCTTGCATATGCCAAGTGTAATTATGAGTCTTGTTTGTTTTTACCCATGAGTCTTGTAATACAGCAAATCCTGCCGTGACGCAGCGAAATTCTGTACGGTGGCTATTCAAGGTTCATGAGATCCTTCAGAATTCCAAGGTCCGAGTACATTGCCAGAGCAATCATATTATGGCTAGAACAGTAGAAATGCCCAGACTTGAAATGATCATGCCTGATCGTCGTATTGCTCGGCAATTGCTTCACGTGCGACGATTTGTGCCTGATGGATTTGTTCAGTCAGAGGCATTACCGTCTTAACGTAGGACCATTGTCGATATTTCTTAGACTATCCTCGACACAAGGCACATCGCTCATCTTAAGGTCACATCTCGACTCGATACTCATAGAAATCGGCATCATGGCAGCTCCTAATCCGAAAGCATTCCCCCTGGCTGACTCTGCACTTTCTCAACAGATTCTGGACTTGGTTCAGCAAGCATCGCACCACAAACAGCTGAGAAAGGGAGCCAATGAAGGTATGTTGAGTCGTTTCTACATTATACCTACGCATACTGATGAGATATAGCGACCAAGACGCTCAACAGAGGTATTTCCGAGTTTATCGTCATGGCAGCCGACACTGAACCAATCGAAATCCTATTACATCTTCCACTCCTGTGCGAGGACAAGAACGTCCCGTACGTCTTTGTGCCAAGCAAGTCGGCACTTGGACGAGCATGCGGAGTGTCGCGCTCAGTGATCTCTGCTTCAGTCACTACGAACGAGGCCAGTGACTTGCGCCCTCAGATTCAGAGCATCAAGAATGCCATTGAGAAATTGTTGGTCTAAGCACAAGAATGCCACGGACGAAATTGCGGTCACCTAGATGACAGGAGGCGGTATAGCTGGGAAAAGTCTGGTGAGGTATCGAACGATGAGCTAGACTATTCACACTACTATTCAATCTTATCATCTTGAAGAAGGAATATTGACCATCTATATGAACAATATGTGCTAAGCATGTATATTCAGTCTATGCTTATCTATGCATCTTTTTGTCTGGATTGGTCTTGATCTTCGTCCATACCCTCCGCCTACATCGTCTCCTACGTGATCATTGTCATGATGAATGTACACTCAGGGTCAGTCGTGTCTCGGTGATTACGAGAAGGTAGCGCGTTCCAAGACGCTCAGATACATGCTGGTGAGGACTTGCTCACGATATCCACTACTGATCATGTACAATCAATGTTATTACCTTGTGAATCTCAAATTGATGTTGTAGAAAATCAGCTCAAAACTCGCCTACAATTCTAGCTATACTGGCAACGTGGTCAGTAATGATTTCGTGGCTGGGGATTGAAGATCAAGTATCGCCTGGTGCATTGAGATTCTTACGCTCGATGGCCATGTCCGTCGGTACTAAACAAATAACGGACGGCAGACACGAGGGTGCACATGCTTGTCGAATTTACTTTTCTTGGCGCAGCATCAAGTAGAGGACGGCGGTATAGACTGTGTTTGAGACTTGAAAAGTCGTGGCTCAAAACTCGTGGAATCATGCTGTACATGCTACGGATACGTGGCGATGTGTATACAAATCTCTCAAGGTCGAGCTCAAGTGGATGTTCGAAGTGTATGTAAAGTGCTTGGAAGCCATGTGATTTGGGAAAATCTAGAATATTGGTACTGAGGCTCGACTTGTGGAATAGCGGCGCAGCAGTATAGTGGGCTTGGCAAGTGCAAGCGAGGAAAACGTGACACATGTCGACGATACAACTTGCATTTTCGACATGACTGAAAACCTAGACGAGTCGCTATTGAAATAGCTGGTACGAGGAAGATTCAATCAGACTTTTTGCGTGTACAACGAATATATTAGTATATATGTATTTATCGTGTCAAAGTTGAACAAAAGTCCCCTTGTTTAACTAGTCTTGACCTCTACACATCATCCTTGACAGGTCAAAGTATTCTCGTAGAATGGAACATTGACAAGTACCATTTTATCGCGTCAACGTGGAGGTGGAAAGAAGACACTTCCGTGTCTTGGGCATATTCAGGAGGTTCCGAAACTCAATTTACGAAAAAGTCCTCCACTTTTCCAGACAGCTCAGCTTTCGAATTTCGTGGACAGTTTGGACAAGCACGTGAAAAGGTCCAGACAGCAGTGAGACACAATAGTCGTGGCGCATTTCTCATGGCGTAAATGTTCCGAACCTTGAATTTAGGCGATTTGACAGTTGACCTCTCGACATTCCTTGGGGTGAGACAAAGATGGTCACGCGATGCATTGTCCATCTCGTCGCGTACTCTTCCCAATCATCTCTTCATCTTGTGAGTATCCTTGTTTGAGTCGACATCTTTGTAAAGTCTTATTACTATAGTGTTCCGAGATGTGCCATGTGATTCTTTCCGCCCTTACTGAGCGCACGAGGTTGACAGGCGTAATCTTATATAAAATTTTTCCCCATGTGTCGTACATGCTTTATCGCTTGCATACCAGTCTAGCCCTTCATTCAGTACTCGACATTCTCTGTACGCGAGAGTGTCGTGGTAATTGTCCTTCAAGCTCCGTCTCTGCGAAATGGACTAGGTCAAGATGTGATTTTATGTGCACGTGCATTAATTTACGAATCCACCTCCAAGTGCTTCAGGGTCAGCATCAAACAATCTTTGGCACGAGTATGTACAATGCTTAGATATTCACAGAGTTGATTTGCGCTACTGTTTATGCTATCTGATGCCCTGATTCATTCATTGTATCGCATCTTCAACGCCTCGCTCTTCGCCTTTTGCTACTTTGGTGTGATTATCTACTCGGGTCATTATTCATAAAACTATGTACAGCGAAAGCAAGTCCAACGGAACAGACACCTCAAGCCAGGACCTCATGGATGCTGGTAATGTGACCCTGAGGTGTGTAGATGCCCTTTGATTTGTTCTTCATTTGGTGGGTGGTCAGCTTGCCAGAGGCTACTTCTCCCCCTCTTTTGAGGTTGTTGAGGTTTTTTGGCGCTACAACGCCGATTCGTACTTCACTCTTGTTCGGCAGGATAATGTTTGAGTCTCTGTTGCTAACTCTGCTGGATCGCGACGATCGTGGAGTGCTCTGGCCTGCAGACGACTCGCTGATAGAGGTGTATGATCTTGAGGCACGAACTGGCTGCAAGGACTCTGGTCGCGAGGAAGTGAGGATGTAAGGAGTACTTTTCTCATCAGAGGAATGAGACCTTATCGGTCGTAACGGTCCGGTAGGGTATCTGGTAAAGGCAAAGCCTGTAGAGCCCGCAGAGCTCGGCGTTGCTACGTTGGACTTGACTTTCTTGAGTGCATCACGAGCTGCAGCAAGCTTAAACTTGGCCTCCAAGGCGATCTGGTCAGCCACTAAGTCGGACTTGGCCTGTGCCATCTTTTCTGCTGGCACCATCGAGCTGCAAGACGAGCTGTCAGAGTGCAATATCGGGGAAGGAGGCTCGGTAAACATCTTCTGTGAGGACATTGAGGAAGCAATCGATGACTCAGAGGAAGACGTCTTTTTCAATTCGTATGATGGTCTTTCGAGAGGAGATGACAGGGAATCGAGTAGGCGTTCACAGACCTCATTGAAGTCGATGCTTCCGTTTCGTGATAGTGACAAGGAACGGCTTAGTGTAAGATTTGGCTCAGTGTCCTCCTCGACAGATGCTCGAGCTTCCGGGAATTGAGCAATAGAAAGTGCATCAATATCTGGTGATTGAGGTGTCAGAACTATTGCGGGGATCTTCGCCAACTGTTCGGGCTTCGAAACAGCACCTGATGGCACAAGGTTGCAGTCCTCCTGGAGGTATCCGTCAATCACATTCTCGAGCTCGGAACCTGCTTGATCGTATTGCTCTGCATCGGTTTCCTGCTCGGAAGACTCGGCATCGGAGTCTTGTTCGTCCTTTTCTTCGATGAGAGAATCACTAAAGTATCCCTTTCTTGAGAAGCTGTTTTGGCGAGAGAGTCTGGGTGTATGTGTTGGAGAGTATCCTGTAAAGACTTCTGGTCCTAATATTCGGGCCAGTTTCATAGAGGACGTATCGGAGTGGAATGATGAGCCAGAGGACATTCGTTGATGCAGGCTTGAGGTGTATAGGTCCTGCTCGATATCCTTTGGGGTAGAATGGATTGTACTCGACGTGCTGGAGCTAGATCTCTTATGGCAGCGTGCAACAAAGTCCTTGACATTGCCTGCGAACCGCATACTGGAACTAGGAAGATCTGGTTGATGCGGGTGCACGGACAATGGAAAATTAGACTTGTACCAGGAAGTAGGTTGGTGTGTCTTGTTATATGACAAGACAAAGAGGTCAGAGGGCCAACTATACGTCGTGAGACACGGTCCTGAGACAATGCCCGAGCAAGGCTTCAGCGTAAACTCGTTTGTGTGACCATTAACAGATCGGCGGCGGATTGTCTCACTTCACCCAAGCACTGTGGCACCTCGGATGGCTTGGGGTGGCTCTTCCCTGCCCAATTCTGACGCCCTTTTTATCATCCTTCACTCCTCCCCTGCATAGCAAGCTGCTGCCCAGTCCAGCAGATTATACATCAGATATTATTATCCTTTCGTTCCAAGGATAGTACCCAGGACCACGCGTGGCTGCATCCTTCATGCGTGGAATCGGGTTCTAAACACAAAATCATCAATCTAGCTCACGTCCTCTGGATTCCTCGTTCCTCTAAATTGTGCAATTGAGATCAAGGGCTCAATTTGGCGATGCTTAGCACCAGCTAATGAGATGTTCCAAACGTGCATGCGTGGTCTTGCAACCCCTTGTGTTTCCTAAAGATGCGCATTAATGGCTGTCGTGCACGCCCGACACGATAGGTTTGGTCAACCAGAGATTTGTGATCCGTACCCCAGACACAATTCCCGATGTGAGACATGCAGAAAATTTAGGCTCATGTCTTATAAGTGCTTGTGGATACCGTGATAGCATTGTCAGCTGCTGGGAAGAAGTGCAGCACCGTACCAAGCAGCAGAAGTGATTCCGAGCCTCTGACCATCGTCAGACGCCCCGTCCCGTGTTGGCTGCTCGCTGCGTTTCAGAAATCTGCTGGCAGGGCTTCCATACCAGAAAAAGGTTGGCGTCCTCGGAGAAATCGGTCGATCGCGGGATACAAACTTTGGTACGCACGCTATGATCATGATGACATCCGTGCCTGCTATCTGTGAAAAGTGCTTTGCAAAAACACTCGCGCCCATCTTATAATAGTTATGACCAATCCCGAATCATCAATTATAAGAACGGAGTGTGTGGAAATACGGGTCGTCATGTTGGTGTATCTGCCAGTTTCGCGATTCTGATGACATGTGAAGAACGAGTTTCTCGTACGTAGTGCAAAGAGCTTGAGGCTCTCGAGCTCCGATGCAAGGCAATCATCGAGCGTGAGGGATTCTTTCCGAATTCCCGCGCCTTAAGTTGTTGTTTGAAGCCGGTCAATTTTCAGGGTTCGTGACCCGGAGGCTTTTTTTTTCTTACCGTGGGCGTCTGTCAGAAATGATCCGCGGGAGTCAAGCGATTCGACTTTAGTGTTGACTTGACCATATGCACAAGGGGCTCAAGGTATGCAACACCATTAAATCTAGTGTTCAGCACTGCACAAGCACAATGTGCTCGTTCGGCGACTATCTGGGAAAATCATCATTACACCTGACAAGTGTGAAGATCAACCCCTGTGTTGTCTCTAGTTCACTTCACCTCGCACTCTTCGCACTTGCCGAGACTTGTGTATAAGTCAGATGCGATACGCCACAATCTCGATTGAAGCAGGGCAATGATGACATCTTGGCACTTGTAACGACAACTTAAAAAATAACATTTGTACACTGAAAGTGCGTGCTTGTTGTGAAATCCCGAAATGGTCGATCGATCGATCGACTAAAAGGATTGCTTTTCATGCAAAAAGATAAGAAAGCCATTGCCAATCACTTGACAATCATAATTTCCACTCGATCTTAGAGAACTATTCCTCCATTTCATGATTGCATGAGATCTGATGGTGGGATAGAGCCCGAACAGATTCGTCAAAGGGTCACAATGTCAAGTTCAAAAGTGTTCTCGGAACGAATTCTTGACTTCCGCCTCGACACAAAGGTCATGATTGCCCGATCCACTAGTCTTGTAGTCCAATCAAAGAGACGTCGATGGCAGGCAGTCTGGCCTGAGTCCTTGAAGGTCGTCTTTCATGGTCAAGAGGACTACGATCAATCACGTAATGGTCGATGACACGCTTTACCTTGACTCGGCCTACAGAACGATTTGCAGCTGTCTTCTTGCGAGGTCTCCTGGATATCTCGTGAATGTGCCCACGCTCTTACCTAATTATGTGTTGGACAATGGATGTATGAACATCAGAGCGTGACGCGTCTCCGTTCGCGTGGTTTATCTTGCCGAGTCGATCCGGGACTATTTATAATGCTCGTAATGGCTTGGACTACGCCTCCAATCCTCATCTACAGGTACACTCGATCATTGCCATGCATGATCTAACCCAAAATATCACTACAAATGATCCACGATCTGAAAAGGCATGTTCTGCCAGCAGCCATAGCTTATGGTGCGAACATAGGCTAGACCCTTGAATGGTGCCAGGAAATTCTTGCCATGCATGATTTCCATGCATACAACGCCAAGAAGCCCGAGTAAGTCATGAACACTCTTGCGTTGACACATGTGCGGAGAAATAGTAGAATGTATCGAACAGAGTCTGGAAAGACCATGAGCGTGCCCGTAGTGTCCCGGTGGATGAAGCAAAAGTAGAAAAGACCATTGGTCAGGCTCTCATAAGCCTTTGCAGATATCAGATACTGCAACAAAAGCCGGCAATGTCATCTGCCATCACCCACGAAGCATCAACAGCCGTGGCCCGTAACTATTGCCGAGGTGAGCCCAATACTACTGTCCAAGAGAGGGAGTGCCGCTGGGTAGTGTTCTTTCTGTAGAAACCGATGCTATCTGCAATGAAGCCACATAATATGGAATGTGTGTTGCTCGCTGGAGTTCATAGCGGACCGTGACTTGATTCCATCTACAAGGAAAGTAGTCAACACTGGCGGTAGGCATAACTACTTGCTCTGTAGGGAATGCTTGAATTGTGGTATGATGGAGCACAACACAGCGAGCAGATGCGCTTCATCTTCGGCACGCGCGAGAACCATGGGGAAGTGAACGGCTCCGCACAGGATGAGATCGATGATGTATTCAATGCCAGGTTGCACCACAGAACTCGAGGCGTCCTGACCTTGTCGCTGGTACAGGAATCCAAGATACCCCTACAGCACCAGAAATAAGTCCATGCTCAGTAGATTCGTCAAAACAAGTAGGATTGCGAATATCTCAACTGCTAAACTCATGTCGACCAAGACTTTACCTACTAGATCTCCAAGCTCACACGAGAAGGAAATAATCGACGAAGTCCTCTCACTGTACCAATGCAAGCCATCTGAAAAGGCCTACAGTCATTACGCAGAGACTGCAGTCTTCCATGATCCCGTCTCGATTGCCAAGGGAAAGGAAAGCATCATGTCGCAATTCAACGGCATGCCAAAGCTTTGTGAGTCTTGGTGATAATTGCACGGGGCATTTATCTGACCCATCGTAGTTGCGAGCTCCGATACTCAGAAATGCGACGTATTGGATGACAAGACTGCTCCAAACGACATCAAGTTGAATCTGACTCAGCACTATGTATTCAAGGCTGGCAAGAAAGAGAAGACTCTGAACAGTCTCATCACGCTTAAACTCAACAATGGTATGATTGAGCACCACGAAGAGGAGTGGGACCACAAGCCCAACACCGATGGAGATGGTACGTGATCCTAGAACACTTTCAATTACAGCTTCTGACCCATTGCAGATGGATTCTTTGGACACTTGAACGAGTTCAGGAAGAAAGTGTCAGCCAAGATCATTGATAAAACAGTGACATCCGACCCCTCAAAGGTATAATTTAGCTAATGTAGAATATCGTCGTATGCCGAGATCTTGAAATATTCTATGGTGTGTTTGCTATTGTTGACTCATCTTCTCAAATGGCTCATTTGGCATAGCAAAAACTTGGGCTCTGTTCAAGAGACGATGGAACACTACAAGATCTAGCAAATCAGCAATCAATGTCAACATCTTATGCCTCGTCGGGATATCCTAACTCAATTGCCAAAGCCTGCCAGCAGTGTGTGTGCATGCAGTATACATAAGTGATGCAAGGTGAACTAGCGATGATGAAATTGACCTTTTTGCGGAGCCGCAAAACGTTACTGGATGTTCATCCTATTAGGGGATCAATCAATGAATGACATTTGCCTCTTTGTGATACAGTCCCCAAACAATTCCGTATATTAGCAGACGTCTGTGGATACAAACACCACTCAATCAGCGACAACAGATCGTTTACGGCATTTGCGAATCTTGCGTCTCGAGAGAGGCGCGCTCGGCAGTGAATGGTCCTGACGACAAAGCGCATCAAATGGCTCTCCTTTAGCTCTGCCATATTGAATTGTCTTGTGGCAGGCTCGATAGCAGTTTTCGCCCTCTATGCGCCTCAACTACAACTTCATCTGAATTACACCTCATTGCAGTTGAACTCGATCGGTATAGCGTGTCAGCTTGGGCTCTATTTGACAGTACCGTTCCTCGGCTTCATCTGTGACAATCAAGGCCCGCGAGTGTGCAGTTTCTATGCCGCTGTTCTTGCGCTGCCAGCCTACTTTGTCGCAAGCTTGGCCTATGATAGGAAATGGCCCTCATGGGTTCTGGTGGTCTGTTATGTCTGTCTAGGCAGTGCGACGGTCGCTCTATACATGAGCGGGTTGTCGACAGTCGCCAAAAATCATCCCAACTCACGAGGCTTGTCCATGGCTATCGTCACGGCTTCATTTGGTCTGAGTTCACTCTGGGAAACACAGGTGGTCGATCACTTTTATCGGTCTCGCACGACGGGCGATATCAATATACGTGCCATGTACATCAGCTTCGGCATCATGTTGAGCTCGGTGGGACTCTTTTCGGCATATACACTTCGCATAGTAGACACGCAGCCTCACATGGCACAAGCCGTCTCTTATGATTCTGACGACGATGATGAGACGACGGCATTACTGAGCCAGTCTGCCATTCTCGAACCATCAGATAAACTATCCCAGACCGATCGAATGAAGACATTTCTCAAAGATCACTCCTCTTGGTGGTACTTTTTAGCGTTTATCCTGCTTGCTGGACCAGGCGAAGTCTTTACCAATAATCTTGGCACAATGTTCCAGGCCCTGCAGGATTCCAGGGTGGAATCGATGAGTGCGTCGGGTCAAGTCTCCATCTTTGCATTGAGTTCGACGGTGGGTCGATTATTCTTTGGCGCACTCTGCGACGTCCCGTCAAAGTCGCCCATCACGGCACGAATGTTGATTCTGATATTGACTGCCGCACTACTCTCCTTCGGATTCTTCTTCCTCTCGTCAGTCGCCGATACGGCTACATTCTGGGTCTCTGCCGTAGCCATCGGCGCCGGTTATGGTGGACTCTTTACCGTGTACCCTGCCATCATCTCCATCGTCTGGGGAACGGAGAACTTTGCGACTTTTTGGGGCTGTTTGGCGACTGCTCCGGCAGTAGGATCGACCACTTTCGGCATCTTGTACGCCAAGATGTACGATCGTGTGAGCCAAGATCAAGGTACCGGCTTGTGTCGTGGCCGGGAATGTTTCGGCACGAGCACGTCGTGGTTTGCCGGGGCGAACGTTGTTGGGGTCGCCATACTGATGTTTGCAACGGTGGTTTGGCGGAGGCGATTCAGTACAGAATATTGATTGACATGCAATCACAAGGTTGGATGAGTAATTGATAATTGTACATTGAAATGAACGCGTGAGCATATCTGAGTAGATACGAAAATCAGGGTAGAATAATGATTGAAATAAAATGCCGTTACGCTGATATACAGTAGACCCTCTCAAGTAAAGCTACTTTGACTATATTATAAACAATGTAAGGTCGATAGGGTTGGACTAAAAAACATCGAGAACTTCGGATTCTGCAGCTTCAGAACTCAATTCTTCACCTTGTCGCCGCTCATCATCCTCGTCGTCGTCGTCGTCTCCTTCCTGTTCCTCACGGACACGTCGTTCCATGGCCCTGTCTCGCTCGATCGTGTCTGCGGTAATCTTCTTGTCGCATCCTGGGACGGGACAATCAATCACGCCTCTATTCCGCCGCAACATTTCGAGGACGGCGTCTTTGGAGTAGATGTGTACGCACACAGTACTTCTCATGGGTTGTTGAAACGTCATCATGGTGATGGGACACTTGAGATTTCGTTTCCTCTTCCACGTCATTTCCAAAACCTCGTCCCCATCGTCCGGTGCGCCGGCGGTGGTGGTGAAGAAGGAGGCTGTTCCTGGGTAATCGTCCTCTGGATGTTCGACATCAAAGACTCGTCTCTTGAATTCTTCGTAGGCGGGGGAGGAACCGTACTTGACGAGGTCCGGTAAATCCCTAAACTGACTCTTTTGAACCTCTATCCTCTCCAACAACGACTGCGCCGTATCAGACAACACCAACCCATGCGCATGCTCGGTTGCGAGGGCCGCGATGCTGGAGACTACACTGCCCGCATCGTGTCGTCCATCAATCATCTCCCGAACCCCTCCTTCCAACTCATCCACCCTCTCCGACCCGTTCCATCGCGCCTGACACTCTCCCAACACCGTCAAACTCTCCAGACAACCCTCGTAATGTGCAAGTAGCGGGTTCCTAGCGGCCCCCAACTGGTCCAACCTGCCCCGTCTTATCGGTGCCGGCAACGTCAACTCGGACTGAGTCGACCCAGGCAACGTGGACGTCATGATGTACGAGACTGTCCCTCTTTCACTAGCAAGTCGTCCGTATCAATCTTTCAGTTGTGAATGGAGTGAGATACGTGATGTCAAATCTTGCGTTGCGAGACGTGTGGAGAGCCAACCAACTCGGATGTTCCGAGTTTTACGTGTTCAGACGCGCCGCGCGCGAATTAAAACACAAAACCGTTCAGAAAATTTCAACAATCATCGACCTTTCATGGCACACACTGCAAGGATAATAAGTAATACATACATTAAATTGCTGATATGATATAGAAACAGATTCAGTAGTGCGAAATGACCAATGTGAAGAATGCTGACTCTCAGAGTATTTTTATCATGCAGGGTGTCCCTCTAGTCCCAGGTTGAAGTGAAGATAATGAATTTTGAAGACGATAATTTTATGCTTTAACGTCGTATGATCGTCGATACATGTCATCAACCTTTGTAAGGTAGTACGTGCCATCTCTGAGATTCTTGGTCTCTCCCTTGGGCTCAAAGTCCTTGTTGAGGTGAGCCTTTTCTCGAAGCGCAATAAACTCTTCGTATTGCACAGCACTGAGAACAGCGCGCTTCTCAAGCTTGTCTTTCAAATCACAAACCTTGATAATCTTGGACACGTCTCCACGAACTGTGAAGGAGAAGATCGAAGCTGCTAGACCGGAGCCGTAGGAATACGCACCGATGCGCTTGCCTTGAAGCGCTTCGCTTCCAACATTTGTCAGGAGACTGACCAGACCGCCATAGAGAGAAGCGGTGTACATGTTTCCAATGTGTGTTGATGCTTGGACACCAGGAGCAACTCGCTTGTTGTATCTGCTCTTCGAAAGATTCACGAAAGCCTTCTCCAAAGCTTTGTCACTCAAAGATGCTTCATGAGATATCTTTTCCAACGTGAATGCGTCTCCAAGTTCTGAAAATTCGGGGTTTGTTGGATCTTGTAGGTAGTCGTTGTACATCATTCGTCCATATGCCTTTTGCACCGTCTTCGTGGTTGGAGAGTGTGCAATCACATAGTCGAACCTATCGAGGGGAATTTTGCTATCGGTCGAGCTTCCATTTGTAGAGTGCTTCTTGTTGAATTTCTTCTGGTAGAGGCTGTAAGTCTCGTCACTGGCATTGGTATAACAACCAACAGAGTATTGACCAAAGACAACGGGATACTCCGAGGTAAAGTCTGGCTTGTAGAAGTCGTAGACGTGATCCATGAAGGTCGCCCGCAAGCCAGCGTCGAGGGCAATTGGGGCATCCTTACCGATGAGCATAGCGACCGATCCTGCTCCACCAGTGGGTCTTGCAGCTCCCTTGGCATACAATGCAATGTCTCCACAAACTACGATAGCATCTCGACCATCCCAGTCAGCCGAGCTGACCCAGTTGTAGGCATTAAATAATGCATTGGTACCTCCATAACACGCGTTGACGGTATCGACACCCTCGATATCGTGGTTACCCTTGAAGAGCTGCATCAGAACAGACTTGACAGATTTGGATTTGTCAATCAGAGTCTCAGTTCCGACTTCGAGTCTTCCAATGTTGCTGGTATCGATATCATAGTTCTTGATCAGCTGTGATAGCGAGGTCAGACACATGGAATAGATGTCTTCTCTGTCATCGCAGAAGCCCATCTCTGTTTGACCGAGTCCGATGGTGTACTTGCCAGCAGCAACACCATCGTGCTTCTCAAGATCGGCTTGGGAGATGCACTGATTAGGGAAATGTATTTGAATAGCTTTGATCCCGATGTTGGACATGTTTATTTTCGTGCAGGACGGGTCTAGTATGTGTGACTGAAGTAAGAGAGTGGATATTTTGTGGAAGGGCAAGACGAGTGAAGCTGCTCTAGTCGAGGTGCAGAAGAACGGACTGGTCGAAGGGTGGAAGAGTGTCTGTCGATTGTTGGAGATTAGTTGGGGTGGCCTGATGTTGAGAGAGAGAGACTCTGGATCCTGTAGGGGAGGCTCTGGCGGGAGATTTGGCAGCTGGTGTTGGTGGTTGCTTGGTTGGTTGGTTGGGTGAGAAGGAACGCGAGCCAGCAGCAACAAAAAACCAACTTTTTCCCTTTTCAGCTTTTTCAGCTTCTTCAGAACTTGCAGCACTTTTTGGCACCTGACCTTGACATTGGGTACAACTGATTTTGATTGGCTGTTGAAATTGGATCACTCACTCACTCACTCAAGACTGAATCAATTCTCCCGTAGTATAACCGATCATCTTCTGGGCCAAGTTGCAGCAGTTCAATTCACTTGAGCAAGACTCCATTTCACCTCTTCTCTTCCTGCCAATGAGTTGCCACATATCCTTGGCTATCATGATCATGAACCATATACAATAAACATGGCCACACTAGACGAGATCCTTTTACTGTACAAGATGGAGTTCTTTCTTGTTTATCGAAGTACCTACCTTTACTGTACAAGCCTGCCTCCGTCTGCTTTTTTTTTTTTGATAACAACCATACACTTAAGCATCAGGACGATCTCACACCCCATTCTCTGATATAGCCTTGGCCATCAGATCGACAAACCTGCCGGCCACATCATCATCTTGTCTAGCCGCCTCTCCTATCGTCAGAACTCGTTTCTATACTTTTGTCAGCTTTGCATTCTCTAAAGGATGATTCTGCATACCACTCCTACTCCTACTAAAGTCGTTCCTGTCAGATTGTTGATATCCTTCAGGACTGCCCGAATCTGATTATTATCGTGGAAGAGCTGTAACTCATTCACCAAGCTCTCAAGCTGGGACAAATCGGCCACTTCTGGTATCGGCAGCTCGGCGTCAAAAATGTTTGAGAATCCCAGCTGGTTGCAAATCGTCCTCTCTGATGTGGTCGCCAGCACGAGCAATCTACGACCCTTGGGAGGCTTCCTCTGAAAGAGAACCATCAAAGCCTGCAGCACGGCATTCGAGAACCGAGGTCCTATTGGCACCCATTCTATTAGTCGCTCAATATTGTCGACCACGATACAACTGAGCTGACTCTTGTTGGAATCTGTAAAGACCTTATTCAGTGCATTGACCTTTTGTGCTTCACTCATGCCAATCATCGATTCTGGCGAAACGAGCTTGATGAAGCCAAATTCCGAAGTCATCGCGATCGTTGCAGCCAGAGCACTCTTTCCTGCACCAGGCGGACCATACATCAGAACACTGACTAATGGCGTACGCTCCGACTGACGGACCTGACTTACAAACAGGCGCCCCTCACGCAAAATGTCGTCAATACCAGTCGAGAAATGAATGATGCCAGATTGTACAACACTTTCAAGTTCCTCCTCTGACACTCCGAAGGCTGGTCGAACTTCTTCTAATGCATGCATAAAATCAACACGATGTACTTGCATCTCCTCGATACCTTTGTCGAACGCAGCCACTGTTCCTCCTTTGACATATGCATTCATTGCGAAAGAAGACGCGCTGCGAACAAGACCATTGAGCTCAGCGCCTGAGAAGTTCTTAGTTAGATTCGCAAGCTCGTCAATATCGACATCAGCAGCAAGAGATCCTGACTTTCTCATGTGACCGGTATGTATCTTCAAAATTTGTGTCCGGCCGTGTGTATCTGGTAAGTTGATCTCGACATGCACCTCGAGTCGACCTGGTCGCAGAAGAGCCTCGTCAATCATATCCAATCGATTTGTCATGCCAATGATGAGAACGTTGTTGAGCTGATCCACACCATCCATCTTCGATAGCAATTGGTTGACAACTGAGTCTCCCACACCAGTACCACCACCAGTCGAGCCTCGCTGTTTACAGATGGCGTCCAATTCGTCGAAGATGATTATGTGTAGAGAGCTTTCGTCACCTTTCTCCTTGTACTCTTTCTCTGCATCTGCAAAGAGCTTACGTATGTTCTCTTCTGACTGTCCGACAAACTTATTAAGAATCTCCGGCCCGTTGACGATTTTGGGCTCGTTCGCATTGAGCATTTTACCTATTTGCCGCGCCATAAGAGTCTTTCCTGTGCCCGGCGGGCCGAACATGAGTATACCTTTGACATGCTGAAGTCCCATGCGATCAACGATACCTGGAGGCAATATTCTAGATGCAAAGGCACGTCGAAATATCGAGCTAAATTCCGTATCTAAACCTCCGATGCCCATATCTTCGAATCTGAAAGATGGCTGCATAATCGCATTAGCGGGGGCACGTCTCGATGATGCTTTGAGGTTCAATGGGTCCTTTTGAGCCTTAAAGAACTCAATTTGCGTTTCCTTTGTTAGGATACCTCTACTCATCTGGGACTCTGACGGTTGAGCTTCCTGACTGTCGAAGGTCAAGTCAGTAAGATTGACAGATTTGACTTGCGCTCTAACAATAAACGACTGTAAATCGAAGATGAACAATTGGCCGGGCGCAAATGGTTGTGAATCAAATAAGCGACGTAACTGGGTCTGTAGCTTCTCCGGATCGAATTGATCCGCTGTTTGTTTCGCCTTCATCAAGAAGCCCACTTCCAAGTTCATACTGCCCAGATATGGATGTTTCTCACCAGCACGAGAATCGAAGGGATCCCAGGTCGAAACAGAGACTTGATCGCCCAAAGCTAGCTTGCACCATTCCCGTTGTATGCCGCCCACACCTATCACGCCTGATGGTATGGCTTCATGTGGAATACATGCCATAGCGAATGAATCGTTGACCAACACAAATCCTGCATGAGGAAAGTCTCTTTCGTTGACACAAAAGACATTGCGATACGCCAGAGTGTTGTCTCTGTTCGGTAGACCTTCAACCGTACAAATTCGACCCGCTGACATGTCATCATTCCTTGCATAGCGATCGTTAGCACCATTGGACCGGTACTGAGGGGCAGGTTGAACCTGCGCAGGTGGAAGAGGGGTTCGTGTCCTGGGACTGGGAGCGAATGGATTAAGGCGGTTGCTCATTCTTCCGTTGTCTGAAGGCCGATGACCTGATTATTATTTATGTAACTTTGTAAAGGTGCTTGTCGAATGAGTCCGGAATGTATGAGTAACGGACCTTATGCTGAGTTGAGCGAGATATAAAGGCTAAATGAATTGGAATGAGCAGAGTGAGCGAATGTACACGTATGTTTGTATCCAACACAGAATCCATTGTCTAGAGACGTGTGGAGAGAACTCATCCGCGCACTCAGGAGGAGTCAGGAGCTCTCATACCATTCACGAATTTGTGAGATTCGCGCTGAGGATTCAATCAAACAATCAATTCTCCACTATTGACCCACTCTACCTCTACTTTATGGTGGATGACTATGGTCTTGAACTATCTACTTCTCAATCTATAACGACTGTGCTGGCTTCCGTGACGAGCGATTATCCTCTGACACCATCCGCTAGTTCTTCCCGAGTACGTGATGTTGCATGGAAACGTGGTCGGTCGTTCCAAAAGACAATAAAGTCTTCGAATAAAGTATGTTGGTCGTGCGTCCATCATGGCTCGGTCACTTTGCGGAGAACGATCTGCGGCAAGCCATCTACGCTCTCGACGTCTCAAGTGACGGTGTTCGTCTGGTGTCTGGAGGCCTAGATGGCAAGGTGCGCATCTGGGACGTCTCAAAGTGCTTGACTCCTCCGGATGATGTCAACGAATCGGGCCTTTTGGCTACCATGCCTGCTCACACAGGTAGCGTCCTTTGTGTTCGCTTCAGCCCGAATGGACGATGGTTAGCGAGTGGTTCGGACGACAAATTACTCATCATATGGGAGAAAGAAGAAGGGGCGTTCGTACAGAAACGATCTTTCGGCGAGCAGGAGGAAGTGAAAGAGATTTGGAAAGTACATCGCCGACTTGTCGGACATCAAGGTGATATAATGGATCTAGCATGGTCGCATGACTCTGCTTTGCTCGTGAGCACCGGAGTAGATTCGACCATATTTATTTGGTCTGGCACAACTTTCGAGAAGAAAAAAGAGATTACAGCACATGCTTCCTCAGTGAAGGGCATTACCTTTGATCCAGCTGGGAAATATTTTGCAACGGCATCGGACGACCGATCAATGAAGATATGGCGCACTAGCGACTTGCTCTGTGAGGCTACTATCAGCAGTCCATTTGAAAATTCACCAATATCGACCTACTTTCGACGACCGTCATGGTCACCGGATGGAAACAATATAGCTGCAGCGAATTCTATGAATGGTCTGGTGCCTGCCATATCGATCATAAATCGTGGCACGTGGGAAAGTGATATCAACCTTATTGGTCATGAAGGTGCCGTTGAAGTCGTGAAGTTTAATCCTGTAATCTTTGTCAGGGACGAGGTTCAGATCACGATAGTCGCGTGCGCAGGATTGGATCGCGCTCTTTCGATTTGGAATACTGCGCAGACACGACCGGTCACGACCACGACCGATATCGCCGAGCAAGGTATCGCAGATCTGGCATGGACACCTGACGGGCTTGGCCTTTTCTCCTGCTCTTTCGATGGTACATTAACAATTTTCAAGTTCAAAGAGAATGAATTTGGCAAAGCACTGGGAAAGGAAGCAAATGAAGAGGCTCTCAGTAAATACGGAGCAGGCAGACACGGAGCAGTCATGCCAGAAAGCATAGAGCAGCTGCAGCTAGAAGATATCAGTCGGAGGGAGGCTGAGGAGAACAGGAAAGAGCGGATAGCTGATCTTATGGGCGGTTCAATCGCAGTTGGATCGACGTCGAACATAGTGGAGGCGCCTGTCGCTAATCCTACGACCACAGTACAATCTGTAGATCACGAAATGAGTGATAGCTATGAGAAGGCATCGAAAGCCGTGGATGGCACACATAGCGGAGCAATGTTGAATGAAAACACCAACACGGCGATAGAAGGGCTCCATGCGAATCCTGCTGTTACTGCAATAGCAAGCGCTCCATCCGACCCAGTCAACAACGCTCCAAGGCCATATGTACAGAAAGTCACTATGGTCAACGGCAAGAAGAGGATTCAACCGCAGCTAATTTCATCTGGCTCATCTCAGCCGCAAACTTTCTCGCGCTCGACGAATCAGTCTACAGTGACCGCACCCTCCCAAATTCTGGACATTTCTCAACCAAGTCAAGCCCTACCTCGTGGTGGTATACCTTCCATGATAATTGGTAACAAGAGGAATGTTGAAGAAGAGCATCAGGAGCAGCCTCAAGCCAAGAGGTCAATGAATGGTATATCTGATGAGCCGCCGGAGTTTATCAGACCTGCTGTAGTAGCTCCTGCAACCACCGTGGCCCAAATCCGTCTCGGCACACCCCAGATAAAGTCGTGCATCTGCCACAACCAGAAGACTGGAATGCCATATGTGGTAGAAGCCCGGAATTCTGCTAATTCACATGACCCAGCAAGAATAGCGTTCATGAAAGGCACGAAAGTTGAATGGACAGATTATCTGCGTGCCTCAGTTGTGCTACTTATAGGTACAGCTTCCTTTATTGCTGCAGCATGTGAGGACGGCGGGATTGTGATCTGGACTCTTTCTGGGAGACGATATATTTCTCAAATTGTGGTGGAAGCGACCCCGGTCTTCTTGGAAGCGCGAGACGATTTTCTCATGGTAATCACTTCGGTAGGACTTTTGCATGTCTGGAATCTCAAACAACAACGGTCCCCGTTCGGCCCGGTCTCCCTCGCCCCGGCATTGGATGCTGCATCTTCACTAGTGGATAAGATTCGACGGACGTCTGCTGTGACACAGGCGAGTATTACCTCCAAGGGCGTGCCGATTGTCACCCTTTCTAACGGTGATGGATTTATATATCATGCAGACATGCAGACATGGCTCAAAGTCTCTGAAGGCTGGTGGGCTATTTCATCGTCCTATTGGGATGCGTCTGGTCTGATTTCCAAAAGTGACTCAGCCCCTGGTATCATCGACCTCATTGAGCGAAGAACGAACGACGAGGTAATGAGGCAAGGCAAGGGACGAGTATTCAGTAGAGTAGTCAAGCAGGCCTTGATGAAGGAAGGCTTTGAGGGACTAGAGACGATTGTCAGTATTGGTCATCTGGAGAATCGATTGGCAGCTGCAAAGATGTTGGATTCGAAAGATGAGTATCACACCATAATGCTTATGTATGCACAAAAGATTGCTGAGGAAGGCATGAACCTTCGAGTCGAAGAACTCTGCAGAGAGCTCATTGGACCAATGACCAAGAACCCTTCGCCTGCTAGCACTTGGGACCCTTTGCTCATGGGACTGAACAAAAGAGATCTGCTGAGGGAATGTCTTGCACAAATGGGCCGATTTCGAGGTGTACAACGAGTATGTACAGAGTTTGCGGCGACCTTGGACCGCATCACGACTATTTAATTACAAGAGAAGAAACAAAAAATTGTACCATATCCCGCCACGAAATCAGAAATCGATTGTTTCATTCGCCGCATGTGCATAATCTCGCTCTTCGTCCTCTTGACTTCCCTCGTCGTCCTCATTCAAGGCAAGGGCTTTGAATTCGACAAAGCTATATCTGCCTTCACCGACATCAATCATGAATTGTATTGCCATGGTGCCAACATCATCCGTCCTCATGCTGACCTTTTCTGCCGCAGCCATTGCTTTGAGACAGGTCCTGATCATACTAAACTTGTAAGAGTTCTTGACGTCGTTGCGACATTGAAAGGTCTCGATAACTGATCTATCGTTGGGATAGTCCATTTGAGCGGATCCGAGCAGTCCTTTGACGGACAACCTGAAAAATGGCCGAGTTGGAGACTGTCTGATGGTCAGGACGTCACCACCACTGCCGTCGAGCTCAGAGATGGCATCGGACAACCACTCTGACTTCATTATTAGTTTATTGGGTACAGGATCAGATTCGAGATCAATGTCGGCCAAGTCATCGGGTTCGTAAGTAGTTAGACTACAAGTCGTGATGACGCCGTTTTCCTCCAATATCATGTCAAGACTGCTTCCGTATTCTGCGTAGGTCAGTCGGAGTGTACCGCCCATACGTAAAATGTTGGTGGATTGTCCGAAAGCAGTCTGCTCTTTTACTGGATTGTAGATTGATAGTAATTCCATCAATGCTGCCAAGGAGATGCTGAACGATACAATTTCTGAATCGTGCGAGAATTTATAGGATGAGAAAAGGTTGGATTCCAGAAAGGCATGCGCTATAAATAATGAGCCATGTGATGACACTCGGTGCTTATCATTTTTTGAAAGTACCTTGCAAAGACCGTGATTCTTCCACAGATATCCTAAGTCCATCCTCCGAGATGCGGACTAGTGCCTGTGGCTTGAAGTTGATGCATCTTAGGACATCATGAAGTGGTTTGATTGACACTGCTAAAGCAGAGAATACCTGGGCAATTTAAATTCCTTACAGAACGGTGAAGAGTTGAGCTTATACCGGCTGCGTCATCTATCATTACATTGCACAATAGAAACTCATCATTGTGACGATATCAAATACAGATAACAAAGGACTATCTCAATAGCGTGATGCATATGATATATCGCTGAAGGAGTGTAGTCAACTGATCATTCAGTTGTGCTGATCGCCTGTTGTCTGTAGAAGAGCGAATACGAGAATACGATCAATCCCCACAGGCAAGGAAGGCGCGTGGCAATTCGTCTGGATCGTCATTGTCTTCTCGTTGTTCTCAACTCGGCAACCGTGACAACACTGCTGTTTAAGAACGGTTGCGACCCGAGCGCTGGTCGAACATAAAAGCTAGACTCTTTCATTCTCTGCTCAAGCACAATAACATACATCTGCAACTTGTTTAAATCGAATCGTTACCCCATAGGCATCTCGAATGGTGAAATTATACTCCATCTCCATTCTTAGGAATGACACGAAGCCCGCGCATGAAATCAGTCATGCAAGTGACCTCTCCTCTTTCCCCTGGCTCACGCGATCCACTGCTCAGGAATTCATGACCTTCACATCAGGTAAAGTGGCAGAAGGCACAAAGGCGGGTCTTCGACAGACGATTGAGGAAAAAGGTCAAAAGTTTCACGTATATGCCAGGACGGAAGGCATTTGCGGAGTCATCATAGCGGACGGCGATTACCCACAACGTGTCGCCTTTACGCTCCTCAATAAAGTCCTGGACGAATTTCTGGCGAAACATCCCCGCAGCAAGTGGGCCATGGGAACACCTAAATTGAGTATGCCGGAATTGGATACGTACATCATGAAGTATCAGGACCCGAAGCAGGCAGACACCATCATGAGGGTGCAGCAAGAATTAGACGAGACCAAGATCGTCTTGCACAAGACGATCGATTCCGTCCTGCAGCGAGGTGAAAAGTTGGATGATTTAGTCGCTAGATCGGACCAACTCAGTACGCAAAGTAAACTCTTTGCGCGACAGGCCAAAAAGACGAATAGTTGTGGTGGATGTAGTTAGACAATGTCACATTACCAGAAGCTTGAAGACCAAAGCCCTTCGTTCGTCCCCACTGCTGATGGATGGATGTATCCTATCAGAGTACACAACACATATTTAATCTTGATTGATCATCAAGCAAACGCTCATTAATCAAATCATCTACCATGAAATAGTCACTCTTTCGTGTCGGCAACTCAACTTGTGATTTTCTCGTCCATCGATCGTGTATGACGTGCTTTTGACAAATTGAGTATATTGATTGATGTTTTTCTAAAATGCTAATGGCTCCATCACTGTATTTGTGCATTCCCTTGATTCTACAACTACTCTTACAATTCCTTCTTGACATCACATACACCATGAAAATCGCCGTATTCTCGCATACCGGCATCGACCAAATCAGTGAATTCATGGACGGGACAACTCGCCCCCGGCCCACTCTGACAGGACGGAATCGGTCGTGGTGCACTGTTGGCAATGATTCTGACGAATTCCTCAATCACTTCGCCATTACCCTTCTTGCTCGTCTGTGCTGCTCCGTCGTCGTCATGGAGACCCGGACGACGACAACTGACTTTTTCAATTCCGATATGGCCCAGAAAGGGAATAAGTTCCGACATTCGCCAACTTCGACTCCAATTGATGGCGTCTAGTGGGAATTCTTCCACGGCACTACTCGAGGAATTAAACAGGCCCAGCGCGGTAGCGATGAAGGGTACTACTTCCCGATGCGTCGTCGACAGAAAGAACCGCTGTCCGTCGTCATCGGGAATCTTAGACTGGAGAGTGTCTTTGTGGTGAGATGGCTCGTGAAACTTGGAAAAGAGGGCAGAAGTCACGTTTAGCCATGGGAAACCGAGGTATGGAGACAGAGGATTTCCGTGCCCGACCATGAATGAGTACTTCAGGTCCCATGCGTACTCATAAGCCATCCACTCGTCGTCTGTGAATGCTGGACAGAATGGACTGACTTTACCATTGATTGCAGATTCATAACCACAGAGTTGTTGCATGCCGATAATGTCGTACGGATCCAACGCGAACGGAAAGTGACCACCGATTCTCCTGATGATTGGCTGTGTATAATGATCGATAAACTGGGCGAGCTCCTTGTTGCCTGGTTCCTTGGTAAACGCATCACAATACTTGTGTGGAATTTGTGCATGAAAGGACGCTTCCGAGGAAATAACTTTGACTTCTACGTCCTGTGGGAACGATTTTGCAAGCGCCTTGGCCGTATCCTGTGTCCTCGATTTCTTGTCTGCGTAAATGTGTTTGACTGTAGGTACCAATTGGGGATACCGACTGAATAGATGCTTACCGACCTTCCTCGCGTCTATGATGCCCTGTGGTGTGATTTCTTCTAATTGCTTCTTCGGATTGTCTATAGGAGTCTTCCACTTGGATAAGAAAGCGAATGCCCCCTTGAAACCTTTACCCTGTGTACCGAGCAGCTTCAACATGAAAGGCTCGATATACTTTTCATAGTCGTCGTCGTTGGCATAGATCGCCGCATGACGAATGAGATACGAAGCGGCGGTGACTTTACAGTCTACCGGTGCTTCATGAGACAATCCACTTCCGATAGCATCAAAATAGGGACTGATTCCAGGCAGATGAAGGAGTGGATCGAATTTGTAGCCCTCGGTGTGAGAAAAGGTCGAGAATGGAATCTGAGCTGCTTGCGCGCCTAAGCAGACAAACGAGCCAACGAGTGTAAAAAGCATCTATATCTATCTACCAAACCCAGGACAGACACACCTAAAGAAAGAGACCTGGTATTCGAGGGAGGACGACTTGCAACAAGTGACGTGATTACTGCTTCCTGTGGCACTAGAATTCCGCATTCGTTTGTGGGGTTGGAATGTTGACGGCTGGAAGTGCCGCCCTCACACTTTCCTGGGACGGCCCTCGAACGGCACTGGTTTATAAATCATGTCAGGTATAGGATGCAGAAGAAATGCTTATGCTCGCTACCTATCAATGCCATCATGTAATCAGTTGCCAGTCTCTTATCGCTTCACCCATGTGAAACTCTTCCTTGCCTTTGGCTTACCAGTCTTCTTCCTCTCCACTCGTCTCTTGTCCGCAGTGATACAACCTGCTTTTCGCAGCTCGGACTTGAGCTCCGGTTCTTGAATGACCATAGCCTTGGCTAATCCTAGCTTGAGAGCCTCTGCTTGTCCAGTGGTACCACCACCATCAACATATGCCCATACATTGTATTGTGCCACTCGATCCGTCACACTGAGTGGCAGCAAAACTTGCTCGCGATCGTGCAGTCTCGCACAGTAGTTGGGCAAGGTGCGTCCATTGATGAATAACTCTCCGGAGCCTGGTACAACCCAAACCTTTGAGACAGACTCCTTCCTCCTGCCGATGCCGAAGGACTTTCCATAGAGATCAGGCTTCAACTCCTTCTTCGTTGGGTCCGCTCCTAATCTTTCTCTCGTGTAGTATTGCATAACCTCTTCGACTTCGTCGGGCATGTAGTCGCGATCGATCCGATTCAGCTTATTCAACAAATTTAAGAGTCGTTTGTGATCTGTCGGTCTGACATGAGATGTTGGATCAATCTCCTTGTATTGCTCTATCGTTCTCCAGTACGTTTTTGGATATTCTCCCAAGGGTAATTCTGGCAATTTGGAATATTTTCGCTGCAGAGCCTCAAGTTTCAGAAGATTGTCGTTATACACAGAATTACCAGTAAAATATGATGAGCTTGCAGGTCTGTATGTGTAGCTCACGGAAGGATCGAACGGGCCATCTGATGTTGGTGGTGTCGTGGTGTTTGAGCCATTGAGACCGGTCGTATTTGCATTGTATCGCTCTGAACTGACAAGATTTGGTGTTGCTTCCAAATCTCGAAGTCCTCCTGCAGAATTGAAAGACCGTCTACAGGGTTGAGTCACGCTACTGAGAAACCTCGAACGACAGAGCATACTAATTGTATCTGCTTAGACAAGTAGCCTTCTGTTATCTTTGCTTTGAAGATATTGCACAACGTAGCCCACCAATGTTCCGCCGGTATACCTGACTCAAAGTGTGAGCCAATTTTTAGCCGAATTGCATTTGCGACGTCCTGGAGCCTCGACCTCAGATCACACCAGTTCCGAACGGGCTCAACGTACCCAAGATATCTTGTTATCATTGCTCAGGCGAGTCCAGCCAGTACATTCAAGATGTCATACGTTATTGCAGGTCGAAAGATTGGGTAAGTAACATATGCTATCACGTTGACTCTATCAGACTAACTTTTACAGTGCCGAGTGGTTATCCATTGCTACGCTGACCACTTTCTTTGGAGGCATCGCATATGCTACCTCAGGATCATCGAAAGCGAAGACAGGTGAGGCATTATCAATCACTACGAGAATTGTATTTTTAATGGTCATAGAGCAGTTGAAGAAGGAGACTCCACCAATTGAGGCTTCCGGATCAGAGGAGGAATCATTTATCTTGTATGAAAGCATGCAATCGACTACAAACACAAGCTAATTTCATCGCAGGAACTTCATCAAAGAGGAGGAGGAGAAGGCGAAATCAGTCTCACCAGCCGCACACTAAATTACCATAATCCTACAAATAAAGAAGTTCCCTCACGTCTAACGCATGCCTATGAAGCTATATACACGATTTGCAACATGCCCTTTTAAATCTATTCTACAATTGGCATATCCGAGATCAGCACTACACAACTTTTAAAGCAACAAAACTTGCTGCCGGTTGCACGACAATTCGATCACCCACACCAATAAACCCGTCCTCATCCACGGTAGCCATGACGCCGCTCTTGCGTCTCGTGACTCGTTTCGTGTCTGCGTCTCGCTCGACACACAATTCCCGCAGCCCGTCCTTGAATTTATCAATCTGCGGACAAGGATTCCTCAATCCTGTGATTGTGATGGCAGCACGCGGTTCGTCATCAGGACCATGAAAGATCAATCGATCTCCAGTCCCCAACGAAAGCAAGTCTATGCCCTGGGTAGTGACATTTTCGCCCATATCGCCCGGCTGAACGTCCATTTGTGTCCCCTTAAACAACTCGGCGTGAATCAGGTGAACTTGTCTCAAGTTGGGCGCGTCCCCAAAGGGTCATGCGTGCTAAATGTTGCACAGTCTCGCCCATGTGACAGTCCCCCTTGACACCGAGACCTTTGAGCAAGATGATGCCATTAGTAGGATGTTTACTGAATTCGTGTATTTGGGAGAGGTTGACAGACACCACGGATGCCATAGACACTTTTCCGTTTTGTAATCACCTCGTCTTTTTGCTCGTCCAACTATCGATAGACTATTTGTACGTACAGCTACCCTGTATATATACCTATAGGTACTCGATTATCCTCGAGTTCGTCTGGAGATGAGTCAAACGCCTGCAGTGCCACAAGATCGGAGCTTGCGGGGAGATCTCGCTACACGAGAATTACGAATTTTACTGGAAATTTTGAGAGCAATATTCATGATGATTAGGTACTTTCGTCTCAATCACCGAGTATTTAATACATCCTATGACCTTATAATGACTATATGCATGCTAGATAGTTAGCCCGTATAAATCTATGGAGATAATCTGTCTATGATAGTGTACATCAGATGCTTATGCTATAAATTTCCCTTTTTACCACACATCAATGCGAGTTGTCCTTCCAAAACACCTTTCCAGTGCTGGCATTCATCCGACTCCATCGTTTGCCTTTGATGACACCTTGCCTTGAGATAATTAGTAGGGAATATCGAGGAGCTTGTGCTTTCACTCACCAGAAAAAGACAATCAGCCATTGCCAGTGATATAGAGCCAGGAACGGCAGAGGATCGTGAAGATCCCATTCCGCCTCTCGTTCAGTCCATAGTCGTCGCAGAAATTCTCTTATGCCGACCGGCTTTGTGGTCAGGAATGGAAAGATCAAGTTGAAGAGCTCATGCCCGATCCAATATGTCGGTCTAGTATCAAAGTTTGGCAAGATTGGCCAGTTGAATGCTTGATTGCTGTCATGTGCCAATTTCGTGTATGCCATTGCGTAACCTCGAGACCCATAAAAGTTGGTGTTGGCTGTATGCGTCCTTGGATTCGCCTCTATCGGCAACAATCGACCGTCAGAAGTCGTTATAAAGTCGAAAGCGATCGGACCGGTAAGTTTCATCTTGGCCGCGAACTTTGTTGCAAAGCTCAGCATTTGATATGAGATGATTGTATCTGGTGTTGATGCTGGATCGGTCGGTGAGAGTGGTGGAATATGCTTGTAATTCATCAATACATCACTACTTGCACAGGCTGAAAAGGTCCGGAGTACACCTTTGTAAGCAATTGACTGACAACAGTACTCCTTGCCGTTCAAGAACTCTTGTAGAATGTAAGGATTTTCCAGCGTAATGTTCATACCTTGCAGACGGGCGTACATCTTGGCTCGTGGCTCGTAAGGATATTGTGTGAGGTCATTGCGAGTGCGGTCGTCGACTCCAATGCACTTCAAGATGTAAGATCGTTTTCTCGTGTCATTTGTAAACTCATAATCCATAACATCTTGTGGAGAATAGACTGCAATTGTTTTTGGAATCTCGAGACCGTGCTCGGTACACAATGCCATGAAGGCATCCTTCTTGTCCAATGTCCTACCCAGTGCTTCGTCAAATTGCAAGACTGTGCAGTGTTTCTGCAGCTCTGCCTTTGCAATACCATCACAGATGGTGGTAGCCACACCACAACAAGGAACAAAGATGTCGACACGTTCCTTGAGGACTATCCTAAGGAGAGCTGCAGTATAGGCCGACTGAGAGTGTAGTGGATCGGGCAAAGTGTAGAACCTGTCGACACAGTTCGAGTAGCGAGTAGCACAGAACCAGTGGCCCTCCTCTTCCACCAGAATGACCCGATGGCCCGCACGATGGAACTCTCGGGCATGTACCAAGGATTTTGTAGTTCGGCCACCAGAAACGAGGATAGTGAGGCCAGAGGGCTTCGTACGTTCCCCCCGAGTGAGGATGGATAAGAATGAGGTGATGATGTAGATGAAGATGCTGATTGGAAGAGTGATGACGGTTGCAGCAGCAAAGGGCAAGCTCTTCAGTCTGCCATCAAACATTGACCCAGCACTGACTTGCCACTGGCCAGATGTAAGCAAGGCTTCTGACTGAATGAGTGTGACGAGAAATTATTGGCAGAAAAACTAGCTAGCTATCGAAAGTGTACGCTAGTGAATGTGTCTGGCTGCTGAAGAGTGCAATTGAGCGAGTACTTGTGATAGAGTGATGGAATAGAGTAGACCGAGCGAGTACGTCACGGTCACGAATTTGATGCAGCCGCTCTGCCCAGATCGTCGATTCAATCAATCGATCAACCATTCGATCAATCAATCAATCAATCAATCAATCAATCAACCAGCCAACCCAACCCAACCCAACCCAACCAACCCATCCCCTGAAGCTTTCCAATGGGCAGCAGGGCTCAATCAGTCACGGGCCATCTTCGGGACTCTTCCCATATTGGGGGAGAAGCCTAAAAAGTTGTTTGTGAGTGGAGGGAAGAGTTTGTGGTGACGTTGTTGAGGTATCGCAACCAGGCCTTGCAAGATCGTTCTCAGCGCACTCGCGAGACAAGTCGCTGTCGAATCATCTACCTACTAGTCTCGTCGTTACCAGTGTAATCAATAGACCAGACAAAAATTGTCTCTAGCTCGGGGTCATCCTGTTACATATGCCGTCTAGCAAGCTGTCAAGCCTGTCTCTGGAAGAGGCAGAAGTCAAGGTCGATTCGCTCATCTTCCTGGGCACTGGCACATCATCACAAGTACCGACAATCGGTTGTCTCACAAACCCAGATTCAAGATGTCGAGTCTGTCCTTCTGCGTTACATCTAGAAACACAGAAAAACAGGCGCAGAAACACGTCCGCACTTCTGACTCTCAGCAACGAGAAGAACATATTGATAGACTGTGGCAAGTCCTTCTTCGAAATGGCATTACAGATATGGCCTCGTGCGAAATTAAGAAAGATTGATGCACTGCTATTGACTCATGCACATGCAGATGCCATGCTCGGTCTGGACGACTTGCGTGGTTGGACACTAGGGAGGTTTATACAAGACTCTATTCCCATCTACTGTAGTCAAACGACTTTCGATGCAGTCAAAGCCATGTTTCCATACATGATTGATTCTGACAAGGCGACTGGGGGAGGAGATATTCCAGCATTTGATTGGCATATCATTGACGAGGATAAGCAATTCTGGATCGAAAGTTGTGGTATCACCGTCGATGCGCTCAAAGTTGAGCACGGATGTTATTTTGATGAGGCCAGGACGCCCTTCATATGTCTCGGGTTCAAGGTCGGCAATATCTCATACATCTCTGATGCGTCTGCTATACCAGACAGTACCAGGAGGAAGGTCGAGGGCAGTCGTGTGCTGGTTCTGGATGCTCTGAAAAGAGGTCCTCACGCCAGTCACTTTTCGATACCCGAAGCGTTGTCGTTTATCAATGCGCTCGAGAGACCAGCAGAGAAGACATTCTTAATAGGTGAGGCAAAAAGAATTGTCTTGCGATAGAGGACGCAGCTAATGCCGGCAGATTTTACCCATGACATTGAACACTACGACCTAGAGAAATCTCTCAAGGACTCCGAAACACTCGACATTTCGCCCGCATTCGATGGTCAATACCTCGATATGCGAGGACCTGAAGTACAGGAAACCGATCTATTGGCAGACCTGCCCTGGAAGGCAGTGTCGGAGCAAGTCAGAGGAGACCTGCCTCCAAGATCAGGAAGTGACAAGGTCAAGAGCATGGTGTAGGAGCATTTCTCGTGGCACGGCATACAGTGGGCAGTAGCATCTAGCGTTTCAGAGCATCTCATGAATGCAGTCATATAAAGATGTATAGTAATATAGAAAAACATCAAATCTTGTCAAGACAAATGTGCCCCACATCAGACTGTTGAACGACGAACGGATTGTGCTTAAGGTAGGTTAGCCTCAGGAGACAATCATGCAAATCAAACACAAGAAGGACACGGACTTTTGTGAAGGTGATTATGCTATACAAGCAGGACATCTACTGTGCGAGAATGTCACTGTCTCCACCGTCGACGATTGAGAGTGTTCCAACACGGAAGAGCTTTCCACAAGCAGTTCCAAGCTCAATGTTGTTTCCAGCGTAGTGGTGGACGTTGCACTTGGCCAGCATGGCGTAGTACTCGAGCTCTGACTTTCGCAGTGGCGGTGTGTTGGCCGAGATGATGATCAACTTGGCTATCGAAGTTAGCAGACTCACGAGATGAATCATCCTCATGGAATCGACTAGCAAAATCTGTGACGGGCAATTACTCTTGACATATCAGAAACTTTGAAGCGATGCGAAGCTCTTGTTTCGAGCATTCTAATCATGCATAACCAAAGACCATGTTGGGTCCGAGACAAGATGATGACTCGATTCAGGGTCCGCTCTTCGTAGTTTCTGATACATGCCATGAGATCACCCATCATGGATTCTGCCAGCGGATTTCTGAGGACTCTCCATGGAATACTTGCCTTTTCCACTTCGCAGAGTTTTGAGCACGGATTTGTAACCGAGATGGTACTTTCCGGACTTGATGGTCAAGGCCAACTTTCCGTTGATACCTTCCTTCACGGCCTTGGTGTTCTTCTTTGGTGCCATTTTAATTTGCTGGGATCTCGTTCGATAAGATTCGAAGTCTTTGGTCCTGAGTGATGGTTATTTCCTTCAAAGAGAAAAATCGTCAAGTAATATAATGGCTCAATTCCTGAGGAAGGTAACATTCGAAAGATTTTGGTGGGCCGCAGGTAGGCACGTGGTTCTGGGCGCTTCTAGGACTGTTTTGGTCACGGCTTCCAAGGTTGAGGAGAGAATTACAAGGTTGAGTGAGCTTCACCAGAAGCAGTCCATGGTCCATCTGCGGGTAAGAATTAGTAGCCCAGTTCGCACACCAACTCCTGCTCATTCACTTCCAAACTTTTCAGAGTAGAGACTATTCATTTTGCTTTCTTCTTTCGTAGCACCTAGTGAGTTGGAACATCTGCAAACATGCCTACCAGACTCGTATGTCACTATCTTGATTTCGCTGAGAAGCGAAAGTGCTTGAATCGCTCGGCTTGACTGACATTATGCTAGCACAACACACGAAAGCACAGAGGTCACGTCTCGGCCGGTTACGGTCGAGTTGGTAAGCACAGAAAGCATCCAGGTGGTCGAGGTCTTGCCGGAGGTCAGCACCATCACCGAATCAACATGGATAAATACCATCCTGGATACTTCGGAAAGATTGGTATGCGTTATTTCCATGATCTGCGAGAAAAAAGAGATGTCATCAACCTCGAGAAATTATACTCCCTCTTCACTCCAGAAGTTCGAGAGCAATTAGAGTCCAAGTCACTCGGCGAGAAGGCTCCAGTCCTCGATCTTATCTCACACGGATACACCAAACTTCTTGGAAAAGGAAGAATTCCAGATGCACCAATCATTGTCCGGGCGCGATTCGTCTCTCGACGAGCTGAGGAGAAGATCAAGGCTGCTGGTGGAGTTGTGGTCATCAAGGCTTAAACATATAAATTCTTAAGATCTCTTACACATCGTTCGACGATTCGAGCGACTGTATCAAGACAACATTCAAGAGCACCTCATGGGAAAGCTTAGCTGCATTGCCGGTCTAGCAATAGCAGAGGATAATCTGCATATGGTATATCGACGGCGCTCTTCTTTTACTAGTCAATGAAACAATGTTTCTATCACTCTCGAGCTCAATCCGAGCACTCTAGCGAAATGCTGAGTAGAGTTTCCCCTTCTCGCCAGGGAGCTGGTTTCCCTCCCTGGTACTTTGGTCTGTGAGTGCTTTCTGTTCCTGTGTTTTGAAATTCATACCAAAGCATGCTAATTCGTGTATCAATTCCCAGATGTTGCCATACCTAACATGCTGTAGGTCCTATTCCTCCTGACCAATTAGTTTGATTCTTGCTACCGCGAACAACGTCTATAGACAATCAATTTCTTACTCATTAACACAAGAAGACCTTTATGCCTTCTGCAGTCCTGCCCGCTTGTTTCGATTTTGCTGAAAGTAGTACCTTAAGATCTATACAACCCATTGCAAGGAACAGGTTTGTGGGCTAAACAGGCGAGATGACTGACCCCACAAAGTTGCACAGAATGCCGGCGCTTGATGACGTTCCAATGGCAAACTTTCGTGCATACTTAAGCTTAATCACAAGTGTTATCTATACTACAGATCTTTTGTTAGGCACCAGCTCTCGGACATCAGCTCACTTGGGTTTATAGCCACATTTAAAGTCAATCTTCTCTGAGCAGCAGCAGCTGACGCGATCCACAGATGCCTCGTGGGAATGAAGAGTCGCCGCTCTTGGACGACGGCAAAGAGCTGGTCGAGTTTGCAGAAGATGACGAGGAGAATCCAATGAATTGGCCGTTCTACTACAAAGTTATGATCACTGCGCTGTTTTCTCTTACGACGCTTGGATGCACGTTCACCAGTTCAGTCTATTCGTCAGCACATGAGGAAGTCGCCAAGGAGTTTGGACTGACTATTTTACAAGCAACTTTCGGGACTTCATTATATGGTTGGTCATCAAGTACTTGCAATTGCGAACTATACTGATGTAGTAGTGTTGTCATATGCAGTTGGTATGACCTCTACACACTTTCATGGTAAGAATCTTATGTTGTAGGCCCCCTAGCATTCTCGCCTGCTTCAGAGTTTCTGGGCAGGAAGCGTCCACTCGTAGCAGGCTATGCTGTCTTTGGTCTGTCACAGATTCTGGTGGCCACTGCGAATGGCCCGCCGATGATCTTTATCGGACGAATGTTAGGTGGTTTCTTTTCATCAGCACCCTTGGCGTGCGTCACCTCGCACTAATGAAGGATTTTGAGCTGATGACTACAGGATCATGAGCGGTGCTATGGCTGACATGTGGAACAACGAGCAGAGAGGTGTCGCCATTGCAATCTTCTCTAGTGTCAACTTTATCGGGCCTGTTGCGGGTCCGATTGTAGGTCGGTCAACACTCGCTCATAAGTTTTCCGCTCACAAATATCAGGTTCGGTAATGGTACAAAAGTATGATTGGAGATCAATTGAGTGGTTGGTGTGTGCTTATGCATTGACCATGACTATTCTGGACGCTCTATTCATTCGCGAGACATATTCAGCTGTCATATTACAACGTCGAGCAGTCAAGCTTCGTAAAGAAACTGGCAACAAGAATCTAATTGCTGAGCTTGAGAAAAAGTCCCTGACATTCTCATATGTTTTGCAAAATTATTTTTCACGACCTCTAAAGATGCTGACCATGGACCCAATCAGTCTTTGTTTTGCTCTCTTCACAGCGTTCTCCTTTGGCATTCTCTATCTCACCTTCGTGGCATATCCTGTCGAATATAGCGATGTAAGGCATTGGTCGAAAGTCCAGTCGGCATTGCCCAACATTGGTGTTGTCATTGGTGTGCTATTTGGCCTCGGTGCTTGTATCTGGTATCAACCTCGCTACAATGCGGCACTTCGAAAGAATGATGGAAAACCAGTACCAGAAATGAGGTTGCCATTGCTTGTGGCCGGTGCAGCTGTGTTTCCGTAAGTGTCTCAAATAATCTCTACAATCGGCTAATGTTTTAGGATCGGTTTGTTTGTCTTTGCAATGACGTCTGGGAAGGATGTACATTGGATAGGTGGAGTAACTGGCATCACTATGATCGGATTTGGAATCTATATGATCTTCTTTCCCTCGCTCAACTATATTGTGGATACTTATCTGCAATACACTGCGAGTGCTGTTGCCGCCAATACTCTGTTGCGATCAATCTTTGGTGCCGCCTTCCGTAAGCTTGCCTCCCAGAAACGTGTTTGATAGCTAATATTTTAGCACTATTCGGACGAAAGATGTTTCTCGCCCTCGGTGTCAAGACTGGTGGCCTGATTCTAGCTTGTATCGCATTACTCTTGTTCCCAGCATCGTTAGTGTTCCTCAAGTACGGCGAGAGGATACGCCAGAAGTCCAAATTTGCACCAACTGATTGAGGCAATCGATGGAATGCCACGGTCTGCCTGTATATGACTAGTGCTCTCAGCTGTCGTAAATCAACTACCAACAGGATATCGGAGATATATCAGAGGGTACCAGTATACAGATGTATATAATAGTACTGCCTTTCCACAGCTATATATATAGTTGTGTTGCATCAATGATTATGATCAAGTTGCGATCACTCTACTGACTTTAACTTTGTTTGAAATACGAGTGCTCCGACCTGCTAAACTTGTGGCGTAAGATTCCACGGTTCTTGTATTTCTTTTGTCTTGCTACCTAGAGTAATTGAGTCTGCGTATAGCATTCCTCAGTATCGCCAGATCGGCTCAATTAAAAATCAGCAACATTGGTAGCAATTGTGGTAATCCGATTTTGAGATATGAGCACGAGCGTGGTACAAGTGGTGCCCAAGGGCAATCGATTCACAGACTTGGTGCCAGAGTCGCAAGATACTACAATCACGAAACGGAAGCGCCGTCCAGCTCGACGTCAAGCAGACACGAGGAAATCGACTGATGGTCAACCCCCACAGACCGGACAGATATTCAACATCTGGTATGGAAAGTGGTCTGGAGGTGATAGGGAGGATCAGCTTGCCGTCAAAGATCATGCAGAGACGAAGTGTGACCCAGAACGTGATAGCGGTTGGACCAAGGCGGACAAGAAGACGGGCTCGTTCTTCTGTTTGTTCTTCGCTCGTGGCTGTTGTCCTGATGGCCCAGACTGCGAATACCTGCACAGACTGCCGCAAGCGACTGATATGTATTCGCCAAATGTCGATTGCTTCGGGCGCGACAAGCATGCCGATTATCGTGACGATATGGGTGGAGTGGGGAGCTTTCTCCGGCAGAATCATACGTTATATGTGGGACAAATCACGACGACCGAGGATATAGAAGAGGCAGTAGCAACTGCATTTTGTCAATGGGGAGAAGTCGAGCGGATAAGAGTTCTCAATTCTCGAGGAGTGGCATTTGTGACATATGTGCATCAAAATTCGGCAGAGTTCGCTAAAGAGGCGATGATGCAACAGTCACTAAGCAACAATGAAGTGTTGAATGTTCGTTGGGCCACGCAGGATCCAAATCCACAAGCAGCAGCCCGTGATGCTCGACGTGCAGAGGAACAGGCAGCTATCGCTATTCGTCGAGCTCTGCCACAGGAATTTCTGGACGAACTGGAGGGTCGTGGTGGGGAGAAGAGGAAGAGACTGGATTACGGCTTGGAAGGCTACCAGCCCTCGGATGAGATCTGGTATCAGCGCGGTAAAGACGCTGTAAATCCAGCTGGTAAGTCCGCAGAAAGGGACGCATCGCAGCCATTACAGATCGAAGCACCAGCAGGTCTCCATGTGGAGCAGACTGATACGGGAATCTTCAAAGGACGCGCTCTTGAAGCATTAAAGGCACTGAAGGTAGCACCTGCAGAGAAGGCTATCGCAAAGGGGCCGGTGGCGATAAAAAGTGCAGGACTTGTAACATATGGGAGTGATGATGAGGATGATTCATAGCGATGGCATTGATTTTAGCGCATTTGTACTGTGCAATAAAATAGTCATGACAAGTTATATGCACCATACATATATGTACCAAACATTTTAAATTATACAATTCACTCTTCTGGAGAATTGGTAGTTCGTGCACCCAATATTAATTGTGTATTCTAATTGTAACTTCTTTGCAGAAGTCGAGTACACAGTTGGCAGAACCGTGAGTCCAGTGCCATTGGCAGAGCCGTGAGTCCGGTAGCACTGCCATGTCAGGAAACGGGTGAATACCAGTACCGAAGGCCTCTGTAAAAATTGGCCCGGGCCCACCACTACCCTGGCAGAGGGAAGACCCAGACCCGAACCTGTGCACCTCACTGAGCAATGGCGAGGCCATCACCACTGAGCCATGAGGGACAGGACTAGTTTATCATGTAGCAGAACTATAATGCGGGCACTGGCAGAGGTACTCTAGATCTAACCTCTGGCAAAAGTCTATTTCAGATACTATCGTGTTTCTCGTATAGAATCTTAGAAATCCAAGATGCGTGAGCGAATGCCGCCTCATGCTTACAGTGTCGCACCTCTCAGTGACTAATACAAAAACATCAGAAAATACCAGTCTATCATCAATCGTGCAATCATGAGACCTAGCACTATACGCAATTGCTTGAGGACAGTGAGCAGATCAGGCGTCAGGTCTTACGTTTCTCCATCGACGACTGCAAGAGCTACTGGCATTGGCAATGTAAGTCTCGATGAGAAGTCTCTGAATGAGGCGGAATTCATTGCGAACCATTCTATCAGCAAGGATGAGTCGGTCTCTGGCGCCCCTGCTCAGCGCCCCATATACCTCGACATGCAAGCGACCACTCCCATAGATCCCAGAGTCAATGATAAGATGATGCCATATTGGATGATGGGTTATGGCAACCCCCACTCGAGGACTCATTGGTATGGTTGGGAGGCTGAGAAGGCCATCGAAGAATCAAGAAAGCACGTTGCTTCTCTGATTGGAGCTGATCCTAAGGAAATCATCTTCACATCAGGAGCCACAGAATCCAACAATATGATAATCAAAGGCGTGGCCAGGTTCTATGGAAAGAATAAGAAGCACATAATTACATCTCAAACCGAGCACAAATGCGTACTCGATTCTTGCCGTGTACTTCAGGACGAGGGTTTTGAGGTCACTTACCTTCCCGTGAAAACAAATGGCTTGATCGATATGGCCGAACTGGAAGCGGCTATGCGACCAGATACTTGCATTGTATCTATCATGTCTGTCAACAATGAGATCGGTGTAATGCAGCCTGTGGATGAAATTGGAAAGCTTTGCAGAAGTCGAAAGATCTTCTTCCACACTGACGCAGCTCAAGCTGTGGGCAAAATACCTGTTGATGTCAACAAGTCAAACATTGATCTGATGTCCATCTCAGGACACAAGATTTATGGACCAAAGGGAATTGGCGCTGCATACATCAGACGAAGACCCAGGGTCAGGTTGGAGCCTTTGATCAATGGTGGAGGCCAGGAGAGAGGGCTTCGTTCGGGCACTCTTGCCACACCCCTAGTCGTCGGATTTGGAGAAGCTTGTCGCTTGGCAAAGAAGGATTTGGTCGTAAGTCCAGCACTGTCACCACAAATGAAGAACGGCTTTACCAAAGCTTATACTGGAGCTCTTGTAACCTCTAGAAGGTGCGAGCAGCGATGACAGTGTGCAGGGGTTCTGAGTGATATTTGAGCGTCGGAATCAAGCTAACATTGCTAGTACGATCATAAGCATGTATCCATGCTGTCCGAGCGATTACTCAATGGACTCATGGCGTTGCCACATACTGTGAGAAATGGTGACCCTGAGTCGACTTACCCTGGATGTGTCAATGTCTCGTTCGCGTATGTCGAGGGTGAATCACTTCTGATGGCTCTAAAGGATATTGCCCTTTCCTCTGGTTCGGCGTGCACTTCTGCCTCGCTGGAGCCTTCATATGTTCTACATGCGCTTGGAGCTGATGATGACATGGCACATTCTTCAATTCGATTTGGACTCGGAAGATTCTCGACCAAGGAGGAGGTTGACTATGTCGTGAACAAGGTCACCAACAAGGTCGACTTCTTGAGGGAGCTATCGCCACTTTGGGAGATGGTACAGGAGGGTATTGACCTCAAGACCATAAAGTGGTCTGGATAGTTGCGCTTGTCTATTACTACAAACATGGTATATGGCCTTATGCCTAACCACCGGTACATAACTTTCTTTTCAGCTGATATATGTCGTTGAGACATGAGGTCACCCATACTGTATGCCTCTAGACCTGGTTGAAAATCGTGGTTGATAAGTTCATGAAGTGCTTGGCAGATCTGTCTATCCGGAGAAGTGCCGCTATCGGCGTCCCCACGAATTCGTTGTGCATTGTCCGCTACAGCTCCATCTCTCAATAGGATGTATAGAAGTTGAACAGCTTAGCTCTCAAGCACGTTCCCAATGTCGCTTGTTGTCAAACGATAAGCGTAGACTGCCAATCTTTCCATATATAGCGTCGACCCAGGCACTTTGTATCTCTGCTCGACGGTGCGTACAAAGCACGAAATCCACGCTCTATGCAGGCTTTCGAATGGGTCTTTGGTCGCTCGAAAACACCACAGGAGCGGCTAAGGATTCATCAGAGAGCACTGGAGAAGTCTCAAAGGGAGCTTGAAAGGGAGCGTGTCAAATTGGAAGCGCAAGAGAAGCGATTGATAGCAGACATCAAAAAGTCGGCGAAAGCAGGTCAAGTGGGAGCTGCCAAGATCAAAGCGAGAGACCTGGTCAGGACACGAAAACACATTCAAAAGTTCTATTCCATGAGGACACAACTACAGGCTGTGTCCCTGCGCATTCAGACGGTGAGGTCGAATGAGCAAATGATGCAATCAATGAAAGGAGCTACCAGACTAATCAGTGGCATGAATAAAAGCATGAACATGCCAGCATTGAGTCGCATAGCCGCGGACTTTGAGAGGGAGAATGAGATTATGGATCAACGAGGTGAGATGATGGACGAAGCGATTGATGGTAAGAACAACGAGAATGTCTGAATATGATCGGATAGCAGCTAACACAAGTGCAGACACGATGGAAGATGACGAGGAAGAATCTGATGAGATACTCAATCAAGTACTCGACGAAATTGGTGTGGATCTGAAGCAACAGTTGGGAGAAGCTCCGACAGGCTTTGCAGTAACACAAACAGAGTCGCGCGTACCTCAAGCGCAAGCTCTTGGTGGTGGTGGTGGTGGGACAGATGATGATTTACAAGCACGACTCAATAATCTCAAGGGCGATAATTGAGCTTGGTAGAAGGTCTCTATCAATAAATCTCAAGTAAACGATATCAATGACATATTGTAGTCCTCCTGATTTGTGCTGCAGACGAGTAGTAGAGTCGTTCTACTCTTAATTGTGTATACTGTACATGTAGTAGTCATGATCGTAATTGGACAAATGACCACACACGTTCTGTATCCGAAATTGTGGAGTCGAATCTGAGGTTTTGACATGTTTTCATGCAACGCGCGCCTGCTGCCTCACGACTTGACAGTAATATCCCAAGTTGTGCCCTTTGACACACGGCTCACAAATTGTGCATCTCTACGAGAATATCGGTATCTTCTGTCATCATCTGCGTTCTGCTATTGAAATACCTCGCGACTAGAGTGGAGTTGAAGTATTAATCGCAATAAACAAAAGGACCGCGAAAAATGTCAACACTACCCAAGATTCCACTAGACAGTTCGTCGGACCTGGCCTTTCTTCGGCTTCAATTACAACAGGCACTCTCTTCGCGTCTACAGACTCACCTTCCGAATGCCCTTCCAGAAGACTCTTTTCGCACCCTGATCGAATCCCACATTTCGGCGTTTCTATCGAATACGATGCAAGAAACGACACAAAATATTACCATCAACGGTATGCCGCCTCGACCGAGCGATATTGCCAAAGGTGTACAAGTCGAGGCCGAGAGTTACGAGACGTTCGATGTCAAGTTACAAGCTGACGTTCTCTCGCGACACGCGGAATTGGAAGAGACGATTACGCGAGTGACTAGGATGAGGAGGGAAGTTCCCGACCAAATCAAGCTCGTCCTAGCCTCTCGACAAGACCAAGACCGAGACGTCAACATGGAAACGGGAGAGGAACAAGTAGATGATGGAACCGAGCAGGAAGAGGCACAAGTCAACATTGCGCGATTGGACGAGGTTCAAGAGACATACGCCAAGAGTGTCGGACTCCTCAGGGACATGAAGCAGAGTGTCGGCAGCGTCAACGCAAAGGCTCAACGAGCGAAAGAAGTCTTGGAATTCATTCAACAACAACAAAAGGAAAGCGCGGCCTTGCCACCATGAAGAGGTCGGCACGGTGGAGCAATTCTGTATATAATGTACCAAAATTCTTGTGCTCATCGTTAAAAAAAGATTCGTGTGTATACATATGCCATTATAACGACGACAGGTAGTCGCCAATCTCTTCCCTCGTCAATTTCCTATACCGCGGCGCCGTGGGTTTCTCGTCCTTGCCATTCATTGTGTATCCGAGCAGTTTGTCGTCCTCTACACTGACGATACCAATCTCGACCGTGTCACTCGTCATTTCGCCCTCGAACCCTTCCTTGAGCGTCAAGAGTGCCGTATGAATGGCGTCTTCGAGTTCGAGTGTCGCACTGAATCGTTTCTCGAGAAACGTCTTTGACGTGGTGGATGATTTACCGATGGCGGTCGCTTTCCATGGGAAATATGAGCCGGACGGATCGACTTGATATAATTGATAACCGGCATGCTCGTCCCATCCAGCGACCAAGACACTGACTCCATACGGTCTCACCCCACCACTCTGCGTCGCCTTTTGCATCTCCTTGGCGATTTCTTGCACCAAGATGCGTGTTGGAGGGTATTCTTCATAGATGCGTTTATATTGAGCATGCGATGCCTTGCGAGCTTTATCCACCAATACTCTAAAGTCGGGTCCCATGCCACTGTAGACCATGCACGCATTCGGTGTAATCTTGGCTACTTTTTCGAGGGTTGAGGAGTCTTGTAAGGTCGAAGGTGTCTTTTTTTCAGTTGCCAAGACGACACCGTTGGTGGCCTTGATGCCTAGGGATTGGATGCCTTGATTTACCGCTGCCAATGCATGCTCAATTTGTCCTAGTTTTCCTTGAGGACTGAATGTCGTCAGGGAGAAGGAGTATGACATTTGAGCCTCGACTTGTGGCTACTGAAGGTCACGATGATTTGCGACTGATGCAGCTCAGTGATCTTGCAAGAATTACAGAACTGTCTTTATATGGTTGTAGTCTAGCCTTTGTCTACTCATCATATGCCCTTGTCGAGTTACTCCATGATGATGTTCCAAGCTGGATTCGCGTCCAAATTGTGGTGGGCTGAGAATCGTATTTATCGTACTTGGCAGCACAGATTGAATGTTGTGCATTGAGTGGTTGTGGTAACATGCACTTCATCAATTGTACAAAATTGTAACAAGAACTATATGTCAGTATATAATCCGCTATGCATGTCTACTCCAAAGATCCAAACACTGCATTATCCAAGCTCAAGTGTAGTGACATTGTATAGATCTCACCTGACATTTGCAGAACGAGTTTGAGACAATTGAGTATTTGTACAAACTACATGTTGAATTAAGTCTCGTAAAGATCACATTTCTACATATGCTTAGAGTAACTAGCCAAAGTCTAAAAGCAGGAGCCGCAGCCCGAGACTTGAGCACCTTACTCGACTACACGAGCTTTGTCTTTCGCATAATGAGGTACGACAGCAAGAAGAATGCAAACATGCATCCGACTATGCTAAAAAACCACGTCAAACTGTCCACATCTTGACCTGGAACCTTGACGTTCATGCCCCACAAACCACAGACAAGGTTCATTGGAATCAGCATAGTTCCGAGAACAGTCAAACGACTAAGCACGTCGTTCGTGTCATTGTTGACCTTCGTCATTTCGATACTGATCTGTGCCAAATAATTGGAATGTGACCGAGAAAGGATCTTCTCGTAATGATTCAGATTCTGCACCATTGTCACAATATGATCCTGAATGTCGCCAAGATACAACCCAATTTCGGATCTTGGAGCCACGTCCCATTGCTCGTTGCATCTTTTGGCGAAGCCCTTGACAACGTCCGCCTTCGAGCCCAGAAGTCGTAAAAGACCCATAACCTTCTTCCTACAAGATCCGATGCGACGCAGCATATTCGTCTGCTCTGTATCCGAGGTGTCCGTTTGATCATCTATGCCTAAAACATTCTCGTCAATAGTGTCTACCTCGTCCTCGATTCGATGAATCAGTGGCGAGAAGGCATCCACAATATCGTCAATTAGTGCATACGAAATCCAGTCGGAAGACACTGTGATGTAGTCTCGCAATTGACGAATGCGGCGGCGTACATTAGCAGGATGTGGGGTCGAATTGAAATGGAACGACAAGACACCATCTTTGAAGACCACAATGTACATGTTCACAGGCTCGAGATAGTCTTCGGAATTTGGGTCTTGCTGGAAAGATCGGAAACTGACCAGATAATAGTTGCGAAAGAGCTCAACCTTTTCTCTCTGCTCCTCCATCGAAATGTCCTCCGCGGTCAGAGGATGGATACCGAATGCTGAGCTCAGAATTTTCATTTCTGAATCGCTTGGGCTATTAACATCCAACCACCAGGTGTTTCCGGTTGTAAACAGATCCTGGAATGTCTGATCTTCTTGTGGTAGCTCGTAGAGTGTAGGAGAGTGGATCGTAGAAGCCAACTCGTCAGAGAAAAAAGTGAAGCGGAAAGGTCTGTCATCCTCATCATCACGATCGTACGAAGTCCAACCACCACGATTTCTATACTTGCCGTTCACCAACATGGGTTCTGATAACTTGCGATGTCGCCATTCAAGCTGATTGCCCCCATCTTCCTTCTGATCAATCTGTTCTCGTGACCATTCAGCTAGCTCCTCAAAGTCAATATGCCCCTGATGTTCAGTATCAACACTAAGAGGAAAGCAAACATCTCCCTCGGCTCTCGACAGGAGCCTTTCGCGGGCTTCAGCATCGTCATCTGCCATGGAGTCGGGCAATTGACTGTCTTCATCATAATCCCGTGGTGGCGAAGTCGAAATTGCATCTGGTAAGTCTGCTAAGCTACTATCTTGGTTTCCTGCAACCTGATTCGAACCGATGGATTGTTTCTGGGAATAGTCAAGCACCCGCTGAGCCATATTCATTCGGACTGGAGCGCCGGAGTCATCTTTGCCACTGATGCTCTGCCTGATTCGGCCATTTGCTGCCAAAGGCTCTTGGCTTCCGCGACGAGATCCGAAGGACGACGGAATAGAAGGAGGATAGTTTGGATTGCGTGGGGGAGACAAGTCGTTCTCGTTGATAGTAGCACCATATGTTTCCGATTCGCGTCGTTGTCCATATGCTCTAGTGGACTGTTGTGAGGACGACTTTCGACGATCTCGTTTGACTTTGGGAATGAGTCCTGTTCTTTCATTCTCACTAGCAGATGAGGAGGACTCATCCTCTTCTTCGTTGTCTGATACCGTGCCTTGAGTGCGCCTTAATGTGCTCTTCTTCATTGTACGTCCTGGATAGTTCGTTCTTGCTGAGTTCTTGCGACGAGAGGTTTGGGAGATAGACCCATGCTTGGGCATAGCAAAGGATGTTCGAGGAAGAGACTGTGGATGTTGGCGATGGTCTTGGAAAAGCGCATCAGAATCTATGCTAGTGCTGGAGTGGGTACGTCTAGGCCTGTCTGGATATGGCATGTTCAGTGTCGGGACAGCATTACGCGAATTGTGCCTAGCATTCTGTGCACGACTGTTGGCACGATCACTTCCTCGCGAGCCAGTCCTTGCAGGATTGGGTCGTTCCAGAGGCAAAGTTGCAGACTCATCTTCGTAATCCCAGATCTTCTTATGCTGCTGTGGAGATGACATCAATTTCGAGACCAACGCCAACGACACAAGAGTGTTGATCTTTAGGACTCAAAAACTATAACACAAGCGTACCGGGCGATATACTGCACACGGCTCGAAGTGGTTCTTGTGAGAACGTGGTCCAAATTTTACCGTAGAGGCCATGGCGTAGGTAGCAAACTTTCACCTCACACCTCTGGCAAAGCCACTTGCTAGGCAACGGGTAAGAGGCTGCTGGGCGGACCGTTCATCCGCTTACAGTGGGAATGAGTAACTGTTCTAGTCGACAACCGTAGTTACCGTAGTGATGCTGCCTCATGTAAGCACAAGTCTGCAGTATTGGGGGTTTGTGTGATCACTGATCTAGGGTTCTGTCAAAAAGCACGTGCTGTCGTTCACCTCGTAATCTGTATCCTACTACGGTACCATGAACCCGTCAGCTTGCCCTCAACGACCTGGAGCCCCGTACTGAAAAATTCCCTCACTTGAAATACGCCCTTCTTTGAAGTTTTGAAGGAACTGACCTCTACATCACCGTATATTTCCCTTCGTCCCTGAGCATATTGCAAAGTAGCGAAGATGGTCAACTTCACCGTAGATGAGATCCGTGGTCTCGTAAGTCCCACCACGTATGCGCGAACTGAAACATTTATTAACAAGTATTTAGATGGACAAAGGTAGACCTCAAACTCGGATCATGAACATGATCTGTGCTTACGGTATTCCTGAAGCTAACTTGTTCCAGTGACCAACATTCGAAACATCTCCGTCATCGCGTACGTGGTTTTCTCCATTACGGAAGCAATCAGATGTTAATTCTAATAGACACGTCGATCACGGAAAATCCACCCTTACAGACTCTCTCGTCCAGCGAGCTGGAATTATCTCTGCTGCCCGAGCTGGAGAAGCCCGATTCACTGATACTAGAGATGACGAGCAACAGAGAGGTATCACCATTAAGTCAACCGCCATTTCACTCTATGCTGCCATGACTGACGAGGATGTCGCTGACATCCCACAAAAATCAGACGGAAACGAGTTCTTGGTCAATCTGATCGACTCGCCAGGTCACGTCGACTTCTCTTCTGAGGTCACCGCCGCACTTCGAGTCACTGACGGTGCTTTGGTTGTCGTCGACTGTATCGAGGGTGTGTGCGTACAGACCGAGACCGTTCTTCGACAAGCACTTTCTGAGCGAATCAAGCCAGTGTGCTGTGTCAACAAGGTTGATCGAGCTCTTCTCGAGCTTCAGATCTCAAAGGAAGATCTTTACCAAACCTTCTTGCGAACTGTTGAGTCAGTCAACGTCGTCATCGCCACCTATTTCGACAAGACCCTTGGGGATGTCCAGGTCTACCCAGAAAAAGGAACTGTCGCTTTCGGGTCTGGTCTCCATGGATGGTGTTTCACTGTTCGACAATTTGCTGTCAAATACGCGAAGAAGTTCGGAGTCGACTCCAAGAAGATGATGGACCGACTTTGGGGAGACAACTACTTCAACCCAAAGACCAAGAAATGGTCGAAAACTGGAACTGATGCCGATGGAAAGCCACTCGAGCGAGCTTTCTGTACTTTTGTGCTAGACCCAATCTTCAGAATCTTCAGTGCCATTATGAACTTTAAGAAGGACGAAATCCCAACCCTGCTGCAGAAGCTCGACATCAAGCTCAAGGCTGACGAGATGGAGCTAGAAGGCAAGGCTATGCTCAAGGTTGTAATGAGGAATTTCCTCCCAGCCGCCGATGCTCTCATGGAAATGGTTGTGCTCCATTTGCCATCACCTGTTACTGCTCAGAAATACAGAGTCGAGACCTTGTACGAAGGACCAATGGACGATGAGTCCGCTGTCGGTATCGCCAACTGTGATCCAAAGGCTCCTTTGATGCTGTACGTTTCCAAGATGGTGCCAACTTCTGACAAGGGTCGATTCTATGCCTTTGGCCGTGTGTTCTCGGGAACTGTCCGATCTGGTCTCAAGGTCAGAATCCAAGGACCAAACTACCAGCCAGGCTCCAAGTCCGATCTTTTCATCAAGGCTATCCAGAGGACTGTGCTTATGATGGGTCGATTTGTCGAACCTCTTGAGGACTGCCCAGCTGGAAACATCGTCGGTCTCGTCGGTGTCGACCAGTTCCTGCTGAAATCAGGTACTTTGACCACTTCAGAGACTGCACACAATCTTAAGGTCATGAAATTCTCTGTCTCACCTGTCGTCCAGGTTGCCGTCGAGGTTAAGAATGCTCAGGACCTGCCTAAGCTCGTTGAAGGTCTTAAGCGATTGTCAAAGTCCGACCCATGTGTCCTTTGTTACATCGCTGAGACCGGTGAGCACATCGTTGCTTGTACTGGTGAGCTTCACTTGGAGATCTGTCTCAAGGATCTTGAGGAGGATCACGCTGGTATTCCGCTCAAGATTTCCGACCCAGTTGTTGCATACCGAGAGACTGTCACTGCCAAGTCATCTCAAACTGCTCTGTCGAAATCTCCAAACAAGCACAACAGAATCTTCATGACTGCTGAGCCTATCACTGAGGAGCTTTCCAAAGACATCGAAGCCGGAAAGGTCAACCCACGGGACGATTTCAAGACGCGAGCACGATACCTTGCTGACAACCACGAGTGGGATGTCACTGATGCACGAAAGATCTGGTGTTTCGGACCAGAAACTACTGGGCCAAATTTGATCGTCGACCAGACTAAGGCTGTCGCATACCTCAACGAGATCAAGGATTCTTGCATTGCCGCCTTCCAGTGGGCAACCAAGGAGGGACCAGTATCTGAGGAGAACATGCGATCCACTCGATTCAACATTCTTGATGTCGTTTTACACGCAGATGCCATCCACCGAGGAGGTGGTCAGATCATTCCAACTTGCAGACGTGTTGTGTACGCTGCTACTCTCCTGTCTGAGCCAGCTATGCAAGAGCCTGTCTTCTTGGTTGAGATTCAGTGTCCTGAGCAAGCCATGGGAGGTATCTACGGAGTTCTGAACAGGAAGCGAGGAATGGTCTTCTCTGAGGAGCAGCGACCAGGTACCCCACTCTTCAACATCAAAGCATACTTGCCAGTCAACGAGTCCTTCGGATTCACCACTGAGCTTCGTCAGGCTACTGGAGGTCAGGCCTTCCCTCAAATGATCTTCTCTCACTGGGACACCATGCGAGGAGGTTCGCCGACCGACCCGACCACCAAATCTGGACAGATTGTTGCCACGATGCGTGAGCGAAAGGGTCTCAAGAAGGAGGGTATGTATTTTCTTGTCAGAGTTCCATTATTTCTGCTGACTTTATCACAGTGCCAGCATACACGGAGTACTATGACAAGCTATAAGCTGTTATCTAGAATTACCCTGCAGCAGAAGTATGTACATAGTCGTGCGAGAAAAGTCATGATACTATCCACCTCACGTTGTGTTGTGCTTAGTGATGCGCTGTCGATATGCCTAGCAAAGCTTTCGTCAAGCCGCACAGCCTTGACCGCGATCGTCGTGCTCTACGACATTGATGGCTCGAGTGTATGTCATTCATGGTCGCCAAATCCCGTCAAAACTGAGTATGCCTGAAACATTGTCCATTGCATCAAGGTGGTATATTGAAACAGGCCACCTATCGATCAAAATTACAAACCGCTGGTCAGGACTTGTCAAGGACAGTCATCACTCCGCCGACCAGATGCAAACTGCCAGTCACGAGACATCGACCTTGTAACGTGCCGCAGTCTTGTCGAATCATGTCAAGTGCCTCGTCGATTGACTCGATGATTTGGGCCTTCTGCCCGGACAATTTGAGCCATTTGGCTGCTAGTGATTTTTGTACAACCATCGAGTCAACTGATTCCGATGAATTATTGATGCTCGTTAGCTCTGGAGAATAACCTGAATCACGGAAAGTCTTGTTGGTGCAGAATATCACTTTATCGAAGCGAGATGTTGTGAGACTTTCATGCAAGTCCGACAATAGCGATACAGAGTCTCGATTCTGTTGATTGAAGACCAAGTAGTGCTTCTCCACAGGTGTCGCTATCCTCTGGTACCATTCACCAGTCAGCTTGAGCGACTCCGCGGTATGACCTCCATCGAGACACCATTCCATGTTGTGTTCCTTGCGACGTTCGCAACGTCCCGGCCATTTCACTTCCTCTAGTCCAGTGATGAATTCGTCCGGCAAACGCACATTCAAGTTCTCATCGACTCCTTGAGTCTTAAGATACTCGTTCGCCAGAGCAATAGCTAATGAGGCGTTGCTCTTCTGAAAGTCACCTTCGAGTCCAAGTTTTACATCCTTGAGAGTCGAGGACTCCGCGACAACCTCGAAGCTACTCACTGCCCTTTCCTCTGCTCGTGCCTCCAATACTTTGATTGCTTTATTCTCTTGAAGGACGGAGAAAGCAGGACAACCAGATTTGAAGATACCTGCCTTATGCCATGCTATTTCCTCGAGTGTTTTACCAAGGACATGTATATGATCGATACCTAGACTTGTGATGCCAGCAGCTACGGGCGCTGTGATAATGTTGGTAGAGTCGTGTTCTCCGCCAACTCCACATTCTAGAACGACAACGTCGACGCATTCCTGAATGAAGGTATGAAAGGCCAGGATAGTTAGGAAGCGGAAGTAGACTGGCTTGTCGGGCCCGGTCTTGCCGAGGGTATTCCACACATCATAAAAGTACTCGGTCCATTCTTCCATCGGCAGAGGCTCTCCATCAATCTGAATTCTCTCGCGGACTGATTTGAGATGCGGACTCGTATATAGACCGATCTTTGGCACTTTGCCATAAGCCAGTCTATACTTCGAAAGGATCGAAGCGACCATGGCGGCGGTGGAGCCTTTTCCCTTTGTGCCTGCAATGATTATGACCTTCAGTCCATCAATATCTGCCTGATCGATGCCTGCCTTTTGGACCCAGTCTCTCATCTCGCCAATGGCATTCTGATTCATTTTTCCTGAAGCCCTTAATGCGTGTATCGTGGCTGCATTACTCTGCAGCGAATTGAGATCTACGATGGATCCTTCATATGTGTGTATGCTGTTTACTCGGACATAAGAATTACTCAGAATCCGCAATCCAGGCCTTGATAGCATCAGTGACCGTAGCAACATTGAGCTATAACGATATGTTCAGCCGTGTTGGTTATTTCCTTGTGTTAATCTCTCTCCTTCTTTTCTTTCATGAGAGATACATAGCTCTAGATTGGTGCATTGAGCATTACAAGCTCCGTACAGGACAAACGAATACTTGCCCAAGATCATGGATGCAGTCCTTGTTGAAGACTAGCAACCTGAGCGAAGGACCTGAATGAGTGATCACGATCAGTACACCCATACAGTCTGGAGCACAAAGAGGATCCATCTCGAGATTCTAATGGAGCCGTTTAAGGCGCGCGCGTTTTCCTGAATTCGACTTTGGTATGTGGTTGGCCGTCAACGATACCCCTTTATCTGTGAGTTTATATGGCTACAGTTGAGCGTTGTGGTCTTGATGATGAGCTGATTCAATAAATCTAGTGGAAAGCATCGCGCATTTTTAGCACCTCTAGAATGTCCCTCTCTGGCATATCATGACGAGAGTTGATGTGATCATAACACGACATGAACCAATCGACAAAGGATGAATCACATATTTCGCAAAAGGAATTTACAATATTACGAGAGATCGTGCAAGGTTTGCCCAATCCGCGTGCAAAGGCATCCTTGGAAAGCGCTACAGAATCTTATACGAATGTATTGAATAAACACAACATCAGTGTTCAAGACGACAAAACATACTTCAGTGCTCTCTTGAGACTGAATCGTTATGAGGGCGAGAGCTGGGCTGAAAAGCTCCTTGGTGCTGCCGCCCGTATCGAGAGGAATCTCAAGTCTTTGGATGAGCCACCGACGAGGCATAGGCGAATCAAATCGACAACAGATCAACAGTTCATGAAGCGGGATACCAACAACAAATCTGTGCTGCAGCAAAAGCTCGATCGGTCTAATCCCCTGCAAGGATCGGCTTTGGTAGACCGCTTCGAGGCCAGAGCTCTAGAGATACCCCTGAAAGAGGCAGGACCTCCCATTCTGACACAAGAAGCTAAATATGCACTGGTCGAGCGCTATAAGCTCTTCATCAGAACACATTCAGATAAAACTGCAAGAAGAGTGCTGCACTTCTGGCGCGAAGCCACTCGGTACATGCAAGATCTTCGTATAGACCAATGGGATTGGGCCGTAGACGCGGATCACAAGATGTTGAAACACCAAGCATTGGAGATTTGGCATGACGCATTCTACAGCCACATCGAAGCTCATCAGGACAGAGCTCGTAAGGTCAAGTACATAGTTTGCAAAAAGTTCTATCGTCGTTGGGAGAATCGTGTCATTTTACGACGAGAGGGCCAGTACTTGGCAAGAGTCCGGGCCGAGAAACGGGCTCTCTTCGACGCCCTCTTGCTGAAGAATAGGAAGAAGTTTATGTGCAAGACACTTCGTTCTTGGAGAGTGGCAGCATGCAAATGGCAACGTCTCTCCACGCGAGCGCTCATCTTGCGGGACAAGCGTACACAGCTTGTGATTTGGAAATTTTGGTTCTTCAAGACATGCGAGCTCAAAACTGCGGCAATTCATGCACAAAAAGTATTGCACCGTACTTTCCGTTTCTGGCGAGCTCGACTGCACCATCTTCAAATTCTGGCACACAATGCAACTGCTAAGCGGACAGAAGCTGTCTTGATACGATCATGGGATATCTGGCGTGCAAATTATGCAGAGAGTGAGGTCTTAAATGAGATGGCAGAGGACTTTGACAGTACAAACAATCGGCGGCATTACATTTGCAAGTGGAGAGCGATATTTCAAGACTCCATCAAAGTACGAGACATACAGGATCGAATTGGCTCGCGCATCGTGATGCAGTGTCTTACAACTTGGAGAGCACGCAGGAATGATCAAGCAGGTCTATATCTCGTGGCTGAGAATGCACGACTCCGTTCTCTATTTGTATCGTGGAAGATGGAAAGTAAAGCTACACGGTTCGCTCGTGACGTTGACTACAAGTTGCTCAAATCGACTTTTGGTCAGTGGTCAGTCGAGGCTCGTGGGCGTATGCTTAGGAACGAAATCGACTTTCGAATTGTAAAGAGGTCGTTCTCTCACTGGTCATACACATTAGTGATGTTACAAGATCGACTAGAATCCTGCGAAGATCAGTTCTTGGCAATAAGCGAGACACGCTTGCACAGGAGTACAGTGAATCAGTGGCATGACAAACTCGTACTGTTACAGGATAAATACAAAGCTGCTGATGACTTCTATCACAAGACCATCAAATCTTCGGCCATTGCTACCTGGTTGGAGCGCAGGTCAGAACGACGTTTGCAAGTTACGAAAGCGGTAGATTTTGCAAAGACCACTTCCAACAAAAAAGTCTGTCGTGTATGGTTTGAGCGCCTCATCGTCAAGAAAATGCGAGATCGTGAAGAGAGACTTCGAAAATATTGTACAAATAGAGACAAAGAAGTGACACATCGCGCTCTAAGAATATGGCGGGCTCACAACGATGAGTATGGGGAGATGAATGAACTTGCCACTGAATTATTCCTCAATAGACGAGCTGAAATGCTCAGATACTTCTTCACTGCCTGGAACGATCGCCATCTCGGCATCTTTGAAATGCAACGAATCGCATACGATCACGAACGATATAATGCGGCAACATTCCTATGTAATGCCTTGCTGGACAAATTCAATAAACGAACTCGTTTGGCCAGGGAGGCTGATGAGATTTGGAGCCACAAGATTCACGACCAGGGACTGTATATGCTCCGTGGATGGCATAAACGATACTTGCGCATCCTGGAGAAGGAACGTCAAGCGGATCTTTGGGCGTATAATTTTGATCAAAGGCGACTCAGGACCATCTTTCGTCGCTGGAAAGCAGAGGCGCGTGCTCGAGGAAGGTCGATCAATAGTCGGGCTTATGTCGGAGACACTAGCAGTGAAAGTTTCAGTGCGTCACGGACAAGAGTGGATTGGAATGATGGGACGACGGTGGTATCACGCAGAAACAGATCGGTGCTTGGATGAGAAGTTGAATCTTGTATGTAATCTGTACATGACGACTTTGTATTTATAGATGTAATCGAATGTAAGTGTACAAGGTTTTGTGTTTGTATTGGAGCAGTTGAGTGGACGGAATTTGGGCTTTTTCCGTCCGATGGGAGTCCGGGCGAACGACATCTGGAGAAATCGACCCCACAAAAAGATTGAAATGGTCTCGGGTGCAAATGCTACCGTACAACCAGGAATTGTTGGTACCAGTGTGTCAGTGTCTACACGTCCAGCATTCAAGTCCAGTCTCGAGTAGTATTCTCGAGCATTCCCAAATCAGTCTTTCGTCGCAAAATCACATCAGTGCACAATAGCTCGTTACTGGAAAGTTATTGAATAGGGACATGTTTCTCCTGTCTCGACAATCTAGTCGTGCGGTCCGTTGCACGACACACTGTAGAAATTTCACTTGTTCAGTGACACTGCATGCCAAGTCCAAGGTTTATGGGTCCCCGGCAGAGGCCGTGGCAGACATGAAATCGAATTCGACGCTCTTGTCGGGCGGATTCGGTCTGTGCGGCGTTCCGGATACATTGATCCATGCCATCAAGGATAATGCCAAGGTGAGGGACTTGACGGCCGTCTCGAACAATGCCGGTGTGGACGGGGGCGGATTGGGTCTGTTGTTGCAGAGTGGACAGGTGACCAAGATGATTTCTTCCTATATCGGTGACAACAAGACGTTTGAGAGGATGTACTTGACGGGCGAGATGGAGTTGGATTTGACGCCGCAAGGAACGTTGGCGGAACGTATTCGGGCAGGGGGTGCCGGCGTACCTGCGTTTTTCACGCCCGCTGGAGTAGGCACCATCATCGAGTCGGGCGAGATTCCGTCGCGGTATAATGCGGACGGTAGCGTCAAGACCTATCAAAAGAAAAAGGAGAGTCGAGAATTTGCTGGGAAAAAATACATCATGGAGGAGGCGATCCGGGGAGACTACGCCATCGTCAAGGCGTATAAAGCAGACAAGGCGGGAAATTTACAGTTTCGTCTCTCGGCGGAGAACTTTAACGGCGTGATGGCGAGGAACGCCAAGGTGACGATTGTCGAGGCGGAACACATTCTCGAAAATGGAGAGATTGACGCGAATGCCGTTCACGTCCCCGGCATCTACGTCGACCGGATCGTACAGTCGACGGCGACGAAAGGGATTGAAAAGTACACGTTTTCAAAATCTGCAGAGGAACAGTTGGAGAGTCTCGGAGGAGGGGGCGAGGCACAATTGAAGCGCGAACGGATCGTGAAACGGGCGGCCAAGGAGTTTGGAGACGGGACGTATGCGAATTTGGGCATCGGTATGCCGATGCTGGCACCTGGTTTCCTCGACCCAACCACTCACATTACGCTACAATCGGAGAATGGCATCATGGGTCTGGGCAAGTACCCCGAACGAGGCTCCGAGGACGCAGACTTGATTAATGCCGGAAAGGAGACCGTCACCATCAATCCCGGCGCGAGCTTCTTTGGATCCCACGAGAGTTTCGGCATGATTCGCGCCGGAAAGATCAACCTCACCATGTTGGGCGCCATGCAAGTCTCTCAGTACGGAGACTTGTCCAACTGGGTCGTCCCCGGCAAGAAAATCAAGGGTATGGGCGGAGCAATGGATCTCGTCGCCAACCCTGCAGAGACCAAAGTAGTCGTCGTCATGGAACACACCACCAAAGGTAAACCCAAAATCATGGCCCAAAACACCTTTCCCCTCACCGGACCGAACTGTGTCGCCAGAATCATCACCGATCTCTGCGTCTTTGACGTCGACTGGAAGCACGGATTGACCTTGATTGAACTCGCCGAGGGCGTCACTGAGCAGCAAGTCAAGGATGCCACCGATGCACCGTTCAAGACGTCCCCAAACCTCAAGACTATGGATGCATAAGTTCTGTACCGTAAAATGGCTAAAAAATTCAATGTTTATAATAATGATAGAATGGTTTGAAAAATCATGAAATTTGTTTTCATAAGTTTGTGTATGGAGAAGGGGGAAATGTAAGTGTGTGTAAGTGTAGGTGTGTGTATATGACGTTGCGGCAGTCCTAGTCTTAGGTACTAGTCCCTCTTGAGCGGACAATACTCCCACCTGACGCCCTCTTTCGTGACAATGGCGAATTCCAATCCATCACCGACCTCAATGTGTCGTTCCGTGGCACTCGTAAAGGCATCTCGACATAGACTCAACACTTTATTCAATTCCAATGGAGTGGCTCTTTGTGGCTCGCCATTCTCGTCGTACTGGTTCTTGAGGTTGACTTGATTATCGAGAAAGGGCATGATGAGACTCGATGCGGCGCCTGCCGACCGACACTGTTCTCGTTCATAACTCCCCACGGGATCGAAACTGTATACTGCCCCAACACCATGCTCGTCCACTCCTGCCACGATTGTCGTCACGTAGTATGGAAAGAACCGTTTTCCATAAAGCATCGTCTGGATTAACCTGGCCACGGCTTGTACCGACATTGCCTTGGCGTGCTGATGATGATACCATTCCAGTCGCTGTTGGAGACGCTTTATGAGCGTATTGCCATCCGCCATGTAACCCACCACTGAGACGACGATATTGTCGCCAATATTAAATGATCTCTGTGCATATCTCGTGTTGATGGAGTAACCCGCTGTGTGTCTCGTATCTCCTGCAATGACTGAAAAATCGGCACCTGCTATGGCCAAGATTGAACCACCATTATCCGTATATGGATTGAATCGACTCATTGAGACCACCAGCTAATCGATATGAGACTGACTCTGTATATTCTGAGTCTGGGTGGAATGGATAAGATGTGCGTTCTTGACTACAATTCGGACAGACAGTGTACTGATGATGTTGTAGCTCGTTGATGTAGGCGGTTGACAGTTGGGATTCGCGTTCAGTTGTCTGCCCAATACGAGAAATACGGTACACTGTTGCAAGTGTGGAGTAGTTGTGCATTTGTGTGATTCATCTTGTCCAAAGCACAACCTGGCTGCATGAGATTGACAATTGCAAGTAGCATGATTCTTTTTTAATAGGACGCTGTGTCTGTCTACGTCCGGGACGAGAATTGTATGACTGTAAAGTCCCTGGCGACTCTTGATGAATTGCGTCAACATTTCAATCGTGAAGACTATGTGAAATCACTATTAGAGTGTGCGAATAAGCGTACGGATGCACAGACACTACGAGGCATTTACGAAAGGTTCTTTTGCCCTGATGCATCAATCAGAAGTCAAGAGACCAAGCAGGGACTGAGAGTTGCAGATCTCGGGCAGATAGTGCAGTATAAGCTATCACGCGGAAAATGGCGTCCTCGTCTACAACAACTCGTCGAATCCAATGATGAAGACGAGGTCATGCGCATCACTGCGTCTATTCAAGACGTTAATTTCCCCGAACCCAATGAAACGTTGTCTCTGGAAGAAGTGAAGAATAAAATGAACGAGTTGTGTCAATTGAAGGCGGTCGGTCCCGCTACCGCTTCTTTAGTGCTTGGTATCTTTTATCCTTCCGTGCCTTTCTTCAGTGACGAGTTTGCTGCATTCTACCCCTCTGTCGGTGGCGACAAGCTCAAATACACGCTCAAGGAGTACCTGACACTTGTCGAGGCTCATAGGTCATGGCTAGATGATCAGCAGGTGCAGAAAGAGTCTACCGCTGCACACAAAACCACGTCACGAGAAGTCGAAGAGATGATCTGGTACTGGACCAGGTCGCCCCCACTACATGAAATTAAGGACAAAAGAAAGCTGTCGAACGATAGGAGGAGACCGCTCGATGAGACCGAGTCACTGCCTAAGCGACCCAAGACCACGCACCAATGATCAAGTTGTTTCGTTGTCCTGAATTCGAAAGGCATTAATTTTTTGATTACTAGCATTACTCGGCACCTTGTAGGATTTTCATACGCTCTAGTACAACGATATCTGTACTGAAGAATCAGACGCAGATAAGGACATTTTCAAGAAATCTATTTTGTGATGATCCACTTCAGTGACAGCGGGTGGTTGTCGAGAAGACTCTCGGCCACAGCAGGATGGCTGAAATTTTCTCGGGTCGTGAAGCGAGGATGCTCCTCAGAATGTTTGTCTGGGGGAATACTACTTTTTGGAAGCAGGAATTCCAACTCCCAGGCCGACTCCAAGAGCAACGGCAATAAGGATGAGAACAACGATCCAGAAGCAGATCCACTTCTTTCGACGTGCAGCTCTTGCAGATGTGATCGCCTTGTCGACGTGCTTGTTTCCTTGCTCCAGGTCAGTACGCGTATCCTCTACCTTATCGGTAATTGCCTGTACTGCCGGTTGCTGCTCCTCCATCATGACATTCATCTCTGAGAATAAGGCAGCAAGTTCAGCGATGGTACGCTCAATCTTCTTGATATCTTGATGACGCTCTTGTACCTCCCTGAGCGCCGACTTTGCCTCTCCATGTCTGTTACTGCGGAGTGTAGCCTCTGCAAAGACCTGCTGACCTTGGTCAGAGTCCACGACGGAATCGATTTCCTCTGGACTCATACCCGGGTTGGTGAGCTCAATCTGTCGCTTCTGTTGCATCCTATATTTGTTCTTGTACTCGACCTCAACCTTCTGGAACTTTTTGATGCTCTCGAGCATCTTCTTCTTGACATTGTTTGTCTGTGTAACACGAGTCTTGTTGTCTGCACCAGCCACCATCTGAGAGTTCAAGTTCTCCAACTTCTTTATGGTGTCCCTGATGTTGTTCTGGAGCTGTCGAGTTTCCGTGGAAGCCTTCTCGAGCTCTCTGTGGTTGAAGTGGCTCTGCTCATCCCCAATTTCATTAAGACTTCTAGCATGAAGACCTTCGATATGCGAGATGTTCTCGTCGAAATGACGGATGGCCTGACGAATCTCATCGATTCGAGTGAAAAATTCTGGCATTGTTTCGACACGAGGCATGCTCTGCATCTCGTACGCGTCTCCTGCGCCTTGAGCCGCATAAGGATTCGACGCACCTGAACCTACGTCTTGAGACGCATATGGATTCGCTGCACCACCACCAGTCGCATAGGCGGCATTACCGTATGGCAAGTCGTTCTCCAGCGCTCGATCATTGATGTGACCGACCTGCGAGTATGGGTTTCCCTGCGCGGATGAAGCACCACTTCTGAAGTCGCTAGGTATCGTTAGACACGGACCTGATGATCAGGCGATCGATATGCCTTACCCAGTCTCCGGATACGCGCTAGCTCCTGGCTGCTACACAATTGTCAGTTTTCAGGTAAAGAGATTAAAGCAGGTCGATAGTACCCTGATCTGGTTGAGTCTGTCTCTGCTCATACTGACGGACTTCTCTGGGGAGAGTTAACAGAGATAAGAAGAAAAAGGGAAGACGAAGGAAACAGTCGGAGTTGTGTAGGAGGGTGAAGTGCGAAGGGTTTCAGATATGCTGAGGGAGAAGGGGAGGACGATGGCGGAAGGGGTAGGTGTCTAACAGAGGGCAGTTTACAGTGATAGGTGGGTGGTGAGGGAAGGAGGGTAGGGCAACCTGCAGAGACCGACTTGACCTCAGTAGAGAGAGAGAGAGACAGAGAGAGACAGAGGGAGAGACAGAGAGAGAGACAGAGAAGAGAGATGGCTGGGTGCGAGGGACGAAAGGGTGAAAAAGGGGTTTCCAACTCTCACGGGGCAGATTTCTACTTTAGGACGAATGATATGGTCCATTCTGGGATTTCTCCCTCTTGAGCAAAATCTCGTGTCTTCAGACTGGCTAATTATAGTCTGAAGCTCGCCAGATCGAGTCTGCAGAGGTGTCAGACATAGGATCTCTCCTATCAGTCTCCACCAGTCACCTGAACTCCATCGACCATTCGACCAGCCATCTGTCATTGGCCAGTTCGTCCTTGATTTGCCTGCATAGACTTTCTCCAGGCATCAATCATAGGTAATCACCTTTCGCGACACAGCAGCAGAGCGAATCAAAGACAGACATAATCATCATTCGCTCGCCAATACGCTAATCAAATTTCCGGCCTTGATCCTCGTGAGCTTTGCAGTCTTTAGGGGATTTGCAAGATTGTACCTCACATTGTGTACAGGTCGATGTGCATTGCGCGCCTCCATCTGCCTTGCGCACTTACTCTAATCGCAAGCTCCCAAATCTGAACTTATTTCCAGTTGGAGTTCTCGGACTCTCACTCGTCTTGATGGCTTTCAATTGTTCTACCTTCTCGTTCAATTTAGTCGCACTCTCGTCGATCCACGTGAGACTCTGTAATTGACTATTGAGAATCTTGATGATCGAAGTCAGTGGATCGTCCTCGGTCAAGCGACCCGTCACCTCTCCGTTCTTGTTCAACTCGGTGATCATCTGAGACAGATTCTTGCCCAGCCCATCGAGCTCCCCTACAAGAGTCTCTGCCTGCGAATATGCTCGTTCACGCTCTTGATCTGCTGGCTGTGTCACTCGAGCCTCCGTCGTGATATCCCGAACCTGTACTTCGTAAGAATCTAGAATCTGGCTGAGTTCATCCTGCTGATTCTCGATGTAATTCAGTGCTTGGTCTACTTTGCCTGATTGCTGTTCCGCCTCCACAGTGGCCGCATACAAACGACTTATTTGATCGCCAGATTTCAATAGAGCTTGGTCCCAAATCGATATCTGCTTTGCTTGCTTCTGGAAATCTTGAGAATATTTGTCTAGGTCACCGGACCATTTGTTGATCAAATCCTCCATTGTCTTGTTCTTGAGCGAGGCAGGCGGAGGTGCCGCGGTCACCGCAGGTGTCGCTAGGGTGGAATCTGTGTTCTTCACCTCTGTGGTCGTGGAACTCTGCTCCTTACCAGCTTCGAGCTTTGTGTCGCCAAAGCTGAAGCCAGTGCCACCGCTCTTCTTCTCGTCTGATTTGGTTATACCGAAACTGGGGCCGGTGGAAGTGTTTGCGGTCTTGAGACTATCTTGCTGTGCAACCTCAGGCTTCGTGGTATTACCGAAGGAAAAACCACCACTAGGCTTGTTTTCAGCGGAGCCACCGGCACCAGTGTCTTTGGCAGCACCTCCGAAGCTGAAGCCAGTGGAGGCTGCCTTCCCTGTATCGGGTTTGGAGTTTTGAGCTGCATTATCGCTGGGATTTGTACCGAACGAGAACGCGCCTGTAGAAGGAGCAGGGCCAGCAGGCTTTTGAATAGCATCACCAGAAGTGCTCGTCGCTGTTGTAGCGGGCTTCGTAGTGCTGGTCGGATTTGTGCCTCCGAATGTAAAACCTCCGGCGGCGGTAGGAGTGCTGAGTGCAGGAGTTGCGGTGGTCGAAGCATTATTCGTACCAAATGAAAATCCGCTACTGGGTTTCTCCGCCTGTGCATTCGTGGGGACTGCACTTGCGTTGAACGATGCAGGCGATGCTGCCGATGTGTTTTGATTGCCTGCATTCCCGAACGTAAATCCGCCAGAACTAGAAGGAGCTGTTGTTTGTGCAGGAGTTGTGCTTGGGGAAGCACCAAAACTGAACGCTGGTTTACTTTCATTGCTCACTGGAGTACTGACACCGGCCTGTGTGTTCGATCCAAATGAAAATCCCGTATTTGCTTGAGGTGCACTGGTATCTGCATTGCCAAACAGAGGCTTTTGTGCGGTGGTATTGGTATTTCCAAAAGTAGGTGTTGCTCCCTGTGTCGTGGAACCGAAAGAGAATCCAGTTGTCGCTGGTGGCGGACCTGCTGGGGTTGTCGTGTTTAGATTACCAAACAGGTTTGTAGGAGCATTTTGTGATGGTGTGGATGTGTTGCCAAAAGAAAAGGTTTTCTTGTCACCAGAGTTCCCACCAAAATTGAAGGCCATACCACCAAAGCGTGCTTGTGAAACTTCAGACTACACAATTAGAATCAGCTGAAGACCACTTCAATCCTCCTCGAGATATTTTCTTAGCAAGTTTGACTTCTGGGCTTGTTGGGTGAGTCTCGTATGGAAACCACTTCACATGGAGTCGGCACAAGGAGCTCCCGAGAAATATGGAGCCATGGCATTACCCGTTCCACAATTACTCAAAATACAGACGTTGTAGCTATGGATAGCACTACCAGGCGTAGCTCTGTTTCAAAAAGGCATAAGAGTTTGGTGTATACGCCGCGTACAATCTTAAAACCTGGCGTTGCTCGAATTGATTTCAAGGATTCATTGATTTGATTTCACTGAGCTGACGAGAGAAGCAGATACTGACCAAATTCTATCTTGTGCAGGTCGAGGGTTATGGAGGAAAAGACCTCTGATGAGGACGTTAGCACTCAATCACGGAAAGCAGAAATTTTGCAAGACACAGAAGGCAGTATCCAAAGTCAGGATGTGGAGGTCGAAGATTCAAGCAACATCTTTCCTGCGACATATTCGGTCAAGCCATCAATTATGCTATCTGCACTACCAGAGGATGTGACAGTCAGTAACTTCAACAACCCAGCAATACAAATCACCTCCGAAGATGTTGATCCGTTGAGTGATCCAGTCTCGGCAGTCGTATCTCCCACGATCGAAATTGGACAGTCGGCCAGCCTTAGTCCAAGCGTTTCAGGTAGTCCCAATCTCCGCCGTCGCTCTTTCGTGGGTGGGCACAGGCGGAGGTCCTCCGCAAAATCGCTTGTAGGTCTTGGGATCGTGAATTCCTCGGAATCTCGGCAGCGACTTAGTGTCGGTTCTGCTCAAGCAGAATTCGAAGACTTCCAAGATGCCGATGCCGGGTCTGATTTTGGAGACTTTGACGATTTCGAGGAAGGGGAGTTCGAGGATCATGACATCCACAACACTCAAACAGGGGACACTGGATCGAGTGAAGCTAGCAATGGCAATGTCGCGCTTCTACAATTTCCAGATATGACGAATAGCGAGAGCCTCAGATTTTTTATGGAGACCATCACCGATGAGTTGTTCATGAGCGCAACTACCACAAATACTGCTATGAACACTGATACATCTACTGGCAATCTGATCTCAGAGAATTTGGAAGGTTCTGAGTCAGATGAGGAAGATGACTCGCCTTTCATGCTCACTGATAGAGCCGTTTCACTTTGGAAGCAGCTTACTGCACCACCTCCGTTGCAACCACCGGATTGGAAATACTCCCGAATACGTAGGCTGTTCTTGGTCTCACTAGGTATACCTGTGGACCTGGATGAGATACTTCCCAAGATGACGCACAAGAAATTGGTACTACCGAGCACAAGACGTCACAAAGACAAGAAGACTGCTGATGAGCGCCGGTCGAGGAAGAAGATGCCACCACCGCCCGATTTTGAGGTCCCTGCAGCCCGCCAACTGTGCTCTACAACGAGAGAGGCTCTTGACGCGATGACTGAACGCGATCGAGAGATACATGTAGCAACTTTGCGAGCACACACAGTCGCGGCATCAGCCTTATTGACATATTGGCTTGAGCAGAGAGAATCGGCTCAGAGCGAGAAGGACACTTTTGAACAAGTTGTGTCCAATTTGGTTCAATACCACAAGAAGCAAAAGGATGAAGAACGAGAAAAGGCCACCAATGCCAGTAAGAAGTCAAAGTCTCGATTTTCGATACGAGGATGACAGATGAAAGGCTCAAATTTTTGCTTAGGTTGCAGCTTTGGCGTTTCGGCATGTATAGCATAGTTTTCCCTGATACGATATATATACACGTTTACCAGGCTATATTGTGATGAACCCGAATTGTTATAGCTTTTTGTGGGCTTATGAATTTTGCGGAGCTGGAATTGAGCTTAATCCCATGAGTCTAGATGATCTTACAATCGATCTATTGGTAATGCAGCAATGATGAGCTAAAGAGGCTTGATTGTCACAGGAACAACCTATGCCAAGCTTTTCTTGAGAGAGATGACTTCTGCAAGGAGAAGATTTGCTTTACCCTGGGTTTCTGGACCGCCATCCTTGAGCACATCATGAATCTTCTTGAGTCTCTCGAGATGTTGAGCTCGCCAGATGTTCTTGTAGTCGACAATCAATGCTTGACTGTAGTCGTGAACGGAAGCCGGATTAGTCTCAAGTAGTCGTGTATAAGAATCCAGGACGAGATCAAGTTGTTTCTCAGGATGAAGAATATTATGCTTCCAGTACCCGACGTCTTCGATACCTCGGTAACCCCTTGTATATACATCGTTAATGCGCCGAATGGACTCAATCCCAAAGCGTAATTTGTCCTCGTCTGCCTTTGCGCTGATGAGTGCTTGGCTCTGCATTGCGGCTGCACATAGACTGCGTCCTGCTCGATCGAGAGAAGCGCTGATGGCAGCACTCGACTCGGGGGATTGCTTCACACTTGCATTAAAGTGTTTGATCATATTGTACAGTGCCAGACCATCCTTTGAATCGATGAGGAGGGCTTGCAAGTTGCGTGCACCTTGCTGTTCATGCGTCTCCCTGATCATTGATCGCACTCCTCGAACGAGCACTCGCTCTGGATTTTCCAAGCTCAACCTTCACTGATGAAGGAGTTTTTCAAGTCCTGCTTACAATTGTACGCAACCAACTATGAAAGAATGCTCAAGAAAGCAGTACCTTGAGTATGCCCATGTGACATGCGTATGATCTAGTGTGTCACCATGGTGATGACTAGGTATACTTCACGAATCGTGGCTGATGCGATCTGATCTACTAATATGACATCTGCAGCAGCTGCTATTCTGACAAGAAACAAAACCTGCTGCTATGTCAAGTAGGTACCTACTCCAGCTCCTTTCAGCTACAGCTACAGCTACAGCTACTTTGATGATCAGGACAGCACCTGGAGTGACTAGCTGAGCAGTGATCAGTGAGGAATTGCCTCGGGTGCTGATCTCGCTGGGAGATGTTCGGTGATGCCTCGGAGGACTGAGCGGGAGTAAAGGAATCTCGGAGGAGGATCTCCAACAAGCAACGAGCTGCTCAGTGGAGAGCTGTCAGTTTGTGCACGCACTTCCAATGCGAGTCAACGGCAAGAAGCGGAGGTTTGCTCAACCCGAATGTCAATCTGAATTTCCTTCTCCATTCGCTTCCCCAGATCCAATTGCAACCTCGATGCCTTTATAATTTACCATCTACTTTCACAGCCTCTTCAAGCGAAAGTCCCATCTTGGCAAATGCTCAGACAGGCTAGACAATCACTCTTTGCTACTTCAAACAGGCATCTGCTCCGTGCCAGACAAACTCCCGGTTTCAATACTTTGAAGGTTGCAACCATGGCAACCCTTGAAACTCACAATCCTCCCTCGAACAAGACGCCAGAGTTTGATGAAGTCATCCAAAGGATTGCCAAGTATGTGCACAACTACGAAATCAAGTCAGATCTCGCCTTTTCTACCGCAAGATACTGTTTGATCGATACCATTGGTTGCGGTCTCGAAGCTCTCCACCACAAGGAATGCACAAAGATGCTTGGACCTCTGACAGAAGGTACCACTGTTACGAAGGGTGCTAAAGTGCCGGGCACCACTTATGAGCTTGACCCTGTCGAAGCTGCTCGAAACTTCGGAACCATGATTCGATGGTTGGACTTCAACGACACTGTAGGTCGACTCTTGTGAAAGAAATCCAGCAGCTGACAATATAGTGGCTTGCAGCCGAATGGGGACATCCCTCAGATAACTTGGGAGGAATCTTGATGGTTGCCGATTGGTTGGCTCGACGAGGACAGAAATTGACCGTCAAAGACATCCTCGAAGGTATGATCAAAGCACACGAAATTCAGGGAGTACTTGCTCTAGAAAACTCTTTCAACAGAGTCGGACTCGACCATGTCCTCTTGGTCAAGGTCGCAAGTACTGCAGTGGTGTCGAAAATGCTTGGCCTGAACTTGCAGCAGACTATGGATGCTGTGTCTCAAGCTTTCATCGATGGACAGTCTCTTCGTACCTACCGACACACACCGAACACTATGTCTCGAAAGTCGTGGGCTGCCGGTGATGCGACCTCTCGAGCTGTATATCTATCTTTGATTGTGAAGAAGGGCGAGAAAGGACTGCCTTCAGCACTGACGGCACCAATCTGGGGATTTTACGACGTTCTCTTTAAGGGAAAGCCATTCAAGTTCCAGCGCGATTTCGGCTCCTATGTGATGGAGAACGTTCTCTTCAAGATTTCATTCCCTGCTGAATTCCATGCCCAAACTGCCGCGGAGGCTGGTATCATTCTTCACAACAAGCTCAAGGAAATGGGCAAGTCAATTGAGGACGTGAAGTCAGTTCGCATCAGGACTCAGGAAGCGGCTGTTCGTATTATCGATAAAAAAGGACCTCTTCACAACTACGCCGACAGAGACCATTGTATCCAGTATATTGCAGCCATCGGAATGATTCACGGACGACTAGTCGGTGAAGATTATCTAGATGCTGTCGCATCGGACCCAAGAGTTGACGCTCTCCGTGATAAAATGTACTGTGTAGAAGACAAGACCTACTCGGCTGAATACCTTGACCCGGAAAAGAGATCCATTGGAAACGCTCTACTGGTTGAGCTCAACGATGGAACCAAGCTCGACGAGGTTGCCATTGACTATCCTGTAGGACACAAGAGAAGACGCGAGGAAGGTATCCCTCTTTTGGAGAAGAAGTTCCTCCACCACGTAAAGGGCCACTACTCAGAGGGCCGAGAGAAGAAGATCATCGATACTGTTCTCAATGCCAAGATGTCTGACATCGAGACGATGCCTGTGGACAAATTCGTGGATCTCTGGCACAAAGAATAAATCATTAAATAGAAGAATCCTTGGAATCCTTGTTCGCCTTGTGCATTTGCCTGGACCAGGTCCCGATTTTGTGACGTGATAATGAGTTTGTCTTGCATCGATCAATATTTGTACCTCGTGCTGTAGTCTTTCGGGCTGATCACGAGACCCCTGCCTTTCCTGGCTCCTTTGTAGACTGTCTCGATGATATCTATGAGCTCTTGCTTCTCGTCCAAGACCCAGTTGATCTTGTTATTGTTACCGGTCCCGAGATCGACCATCATATGTTTATTGCGATAGAAGAACATGATTGTGTTTCGATCATACAATTCATACATTTTGTTGAAATCGTTGACTTCATCCAGGTCCACGAGGTAGATCACTGCAAAGTTTCTCACTTTGTCAGCAATCTTGTACAGTACTTCGTCCTGCCTCATGCACTCCTCGTCCCTGTCGCGGCCGAATCGCAGAATCACGATACGCTCTTCTTCCGAGAGGATGGCTTGATCGACGTGCCACCCTGTCCGCAAATGCGGCAACATGTAACTCATGACTATGAAATAGTGTCAAAAACACAAATGCTCACAATATCTAGAGGTAGAAGCGAAAGTATAAAAAAGCTCAAATTGGACTGTGCACAGAATGATCTTGGTTACTGCAGCTGTAAGCCACGAATCGACTCAACTGTAAAGTTATGGACTCGATATTCTACAAGTTCAGTGTCTACTCCTGGACGAGTACGGTAGAAAGGAGATGCCTCACACAAATTGCTGTCAACGTGGCTGAACAATGAAGACGGGCCGTGAAAGAGCCACCATTGAGACCTTTGGACGCCAGCTGAAAACCGATCACCGATTGCGCAGCAGTCTCTATTCAGCATATTGCTTTTTTTTTACCAAACTTCTACTAAGAGCAGACTCCGTCGATACAATGGTCGAGGCGACATATTTGCGCACAGATATGCTTGATATGAAAGATTTTGCGCACTATAAGCAGCTGCTGCTGCAGGGACAAGCTGCAGCCTATCATTCTATCTGAGACGGACGATCGGGAGCCACAGAGATTGTGCAAAATAGCCAAAGCGAAGCCATTCTGGAAATTGCGTGCACGAAAGGCCGATGAGTCACACCAACTCGAGTCTTATCGATAAGAACAGTCAGGGTATATATACCAGACCGATCGCCCACTTTTTGCGCGCGTCTGACCCCTTCGCTTTCAGCCACCCTTCATACCCTTTCCTCCTCCTTCGGGTGCTTTTCTTACTCTGGCTTTCACGTGCTAATCGAGCCGGACGTCAAGCACATACCGTCCCTCTACAAGGAGAATCTTTAATTAGAGGACCGCCAGTAGAGTGTGAGTGTGATGGATGCACTCACGTCCCTTCCTCAGAATGCCGCGCAGGCCACGACGTTCATGAGTCCAGCCTCGCTTGCGTTTCCTGGCAATAACATGAACGATCAGTTGACGCCGCCGAATTCAGAGAAGGGTAAGGAGGTAGAGAAGGTCGCTCCGACTGCCGATACACCCGCCGGTTGGCAAGGTGTATCGGGCATCGTGCCTACGTTGCAGTAAGTGCTCCAGTCAAGACGCTATGCACAACTAATGTTATTCAAAGAAATATTGTTGCAACTGTCAACCTTGACTGCAGGCTCGATTTGAAAACGATTGCTTTGCATGCTCGAAATGCCGAGTACAATCCAAAGGTAAGAGCTATTGTCCTTGGTCTATCCAATGGACGCTGACATGTTTGAGCGTTTTGCTGCTGTCATCATGCGTATTCGGGAACCGAAGACAACAGCTCTGATCTTTGCGAGTGGAAAAATGGTCGTAACCGGAGCCAAATCAGAGGATGACTCGAAATTGGCCTCTCGCAAATATGCTCGTATAATCCAAAAGCTGGGATTCAATGCTAAATTCACGGATTTCAAGATCCAGAATATTGTCGGCTCGTGTGATGTCAAATTCCCGATTCGCTTGGAAGGACTTGCATATTCGCACGGCAATTTCTCCAGTTATGAACCTGAATTGTTTCCGGGTCTGATCTATCGTATGGTCAAGCCGAAGATTGTTCTCCTCATATTCGTTTCCGGAAAGATTGTGCTCACTGGTGCGAAGATCAGGGAGGAGATCTACGCTGCCTTTGAGAGTATCTATCCTGTGCTCTCGGAATTCAAAAAGCCTTAGTATTATATGATGCTAGACTCATCATTATTTTGCATGCGTCGAAGTGTGTTATGACACTATCCACGGCTTCGACGCCCTGACACTCATTTCGAGGATCGCTGATAAGACACTTGTATCACTAGACATCAGCGAAACTTTACCATCTGAAAAGCGAGCTTCTTATCTACATTGATAACGAGCTTATGTAGCTGAATAAAGCAAACCTTCTTGTATAATTGGTATGTCTCTCAAGACACCAGGTGTTTTTGTTGAAGGATATAATAATGCGTACGGTACACCAAGCACGGCAGAGGCCCGGGTAGATTTGCTCGATCGAGGCGACGTGGATATTGTGGTTGCAGTGAATTGGTTGCCTCAAAACAGATCAGCGGTCTCCACTTGCTAAACCTCTCAAGGTAAACTTATCTCTCTCAACAATGTATATATGTCCTTGTCACAACTCCATCATCCGGTCGTAACTCTGCTTGCTCATCTACACTTGCCAGTTTTCACAACTCTCATTTGCCGAGCCTGGGTGAGCTCAGGATATACTCAACATGGCTACCAAATCTGCTTCGGCTCGAACATGTAACGTGCAGACACCTCGTCGTGCTCCTTTGCGGGAGACGAATCTGACTTCCAACCTGAAAGAGGATATCAAAGTCAAAGAAGTAGAAATTCGTCACGGCAAGCCCGCAACACTTCCGAAGAGTTTGTCTCAATCTGCCGCATCAAGTCCCGCCCGACGAGTTCGAAAGGCTATAGCGTCACCAGCCAAACGAAACTTGAGGTCACGCAGGAGTTTATCTCCCGAACAGAAACTTGAAATTCAAATCACATCACCAGTCAAGCGTCATTTAGGATCTCCAGTGCGAAAAATGCCAGTGACAAGGTCTTCACAGGCACCAGGCCTTGCTCTCTCAAACTCGTTCACATCTACATCACTAACGGCTAGCTCGATTCTAGATCTCAGACCGAAATCAAGTTCTGATGTAGAGTCGACTATATCAAGCCATGCCCAACAACGAATTATACATAGCACATCCCAAACTTCATCACCATTGAAGAAGCCAGCCCGTAGACCTGAGCTCCCGATCGAAAAGTCCTCAATTCAAAGTCTGGAGGCTGCCAAGTCCGCGCTGTCACCACTGAAGAAGCCACCCACAAGAATGAAAGAACCTATTGCCAACATGATTGCCGAGCCCGAAATAGCACTCTTTCAACCAGACATTTCGAGCTCCATCGACGAACTCAGTCTACCTAGTGGCCCGACTACTCCACCGCCTACCAGAGCAAAGAAAAGTCTCAAGAAGAGTCCCAACAGTAGAAGTCGTACTACTGGCCGGAAGAGTATACGTCGGCCACCTCTCACACCCACGCATGACCTTGGAGAAGATGAGTTGGCGATTGCTGCATACACGCCTATACAAACACCGTGCCTGGCTACACAAGCCCAGTCACCTCCTAGTGAAGAGACTATGTTTCATGATGATGATTTATGGACTCCCTCGGTGCCACTCACTCTCGCAAAGTCATTCTCTGAGTTGTCCCTGAGCAGTCGAGACAGCATGGTAGCAACAAAACAGTCAGAGCACACCTTCTTCGATGACGAGGGTCAGGTCATCTTCGAGACTAAAGACAAGTCGGCGGACAATGCTGAAGAGCTCTCAGCATCTGGTAGCATGAATGGTCCCCCGGATTTCAGGATCTATGTAGACTGCAAGTCGACTGATCTCTCTGATTCATCCGAGTACTTCTCATCTGTGCTGACCGAACTGGGCGCCAAGACTCTGTGTCGTTGGAATTGGAATCCTGAAACTCAGACCACGCCAAACAGGCAGCCAAGAGTCGGACTTACTCATGTGGTTTTCTTCGGAGGAGCCGTGAGAACTCTGAAGAAGATCAAACAGGCTCGGAAACTTGGCATTGACATCAAATGTGTGGGACTTTCCTGGGTCATGCAGTGCAAAACAAGTGGTCGCCTCACGATTGGTACCGAAGGCCACGAGGTGGATGTCGAGGCTGAGCTCAGTAAATTCGACTACTCACGCCGAAAATCAATGGAGCCAGTAGCACTAGTCACACCAGTCAAGACTTTGAGCGATACGGACGCACTAGATCCCGTAGACTATCTAGCTCCGGTGACATTTGGAGATGATGCCGATGATGTATCTGTTGTTGATGTTACAGTACTCAAGCAGTCTCCCAAGAAGTTCGTAGCGAGCATGGCAAGACCCGAGAAGGCGCCGACTGCGAATGAGTTTGAGCTCAGACAACTTGCGCTAGTTCGAAGGAACAGTGCGAAATTCCGGCCACCAGTCAGTTCGCCATTATCCAAGAAAGCTTGGCGAGCTTGACCTAAATAACATGACGTATACCCGCTGTACGCTGCGCTTTCCGCGAAAGGCAGCCATCATGATCATCACTTAATAACCTTAACTTTCCCCTCATGTATAGTTACTCATAACATTTCACACTTTCTCAGTTGTCGAGTTCTGATCGCAACATGTTCAGCATTCTGCCCTCTAGATATTCACTCAACTTGACCACACCTTCTCCACTTACCGGCCGATATGCTTCACGCATGGGCACGAATGAACCTTTGACGAGCTTTCCGTGCTCTATTCTCATGGTTCCGATGATGTCTTCGGGGTATGGAATGCGACCATACGGGGGCGGGTTCTTCTCGTCCGCGATGTGAAGGTGTCCGGAGTCTTGTGTGGCGGCCATGGCTTGACAGATTGGATCGTCGTGGGCGTGCTTGAGACAGACTTCGTTGAGGGCTTCGATAAAGGCCTTGTTGATGGTGAATTTTGAGGGACTCGAGAGATCAATGTCTGTCCCATCACGATTCAGAGGTCCGTATCCGACGACCGCTCGGGATGACTCTGTGGGTGGTGATGGCAAGTAACTGACTGCTGCTTGCTTCGTTCCTTGTTTGTGGACATGAACGTGTGGGTACTTTTGTGATGAAAAGTGACGGACACTGAGGTGATGATGGAGAGTGGTCAATCGACAGCGATTTGTGCGGGAGATCATTCCAATAATCAATCTGTACTTGTAATCTATATGAATTGCCCAAAATCTAGGAGATGAATTGATTATATCAACTGCTGATATGATACATGAATAGCATGACAAGTACATGATCATGAGAGAGTCCTGGCAATCGAAAGCTGATCATGATCCCATCTCCACATGCACGGGGAAACATGGACAGAAATCTCAACAGATACGACTTGAGCGAGCGACAACCGCAGTCTGTGGGATACTTCAGACGTGCACGTCCAACACTACTACCATGTTCATTAGTCCAGTGACTCATGAGTGCATCTATCGTTGTGCGTCGTAGCAACATGCTAATCCGGCTTTACGATCTGACAATATTAGGCCTCATTGTACGATGCGATCGTGGAAGACGTGGTCAATCAGTCCCGACAAGATTTCCAGGATGATGGAATAACTGAGGCGACCTTGCAGGAGTTTAAGAGTGTTAGTGGCCTAAATTGTATGGACCCATGTTGACACTTTCATGTAGCGTTGGACGGAGAAGATTGCTGCGACGGGCGCGACCGCACTTCCAGATACGACAAGTGCAAAGCAGGACGGTACGAAAGATGAATCCAGCGAGGGCACGCCGCCGTCGAGTTTTCCTCAAGGCGGAAATGCGTTGGCTGCCATGAGGGCCGCGCAACAGATTCAACAATTGCAAGCGCGAAGTAATGGAGGTATTCAGCAACATCAAGCAGATACCGCAGTGGCACATCTCATGCAGCAAGCACAAGGCGCAGACGCATCAGCCTCGCAAGAGGGTGAGAATGGCTCCTCGAATGGTGAGACGACCAAGATCAAGGAAGAGCCTGACTCCATCGACACGGCAGACCTGCTATCGACCGCGGGCCCTTCGTCCTCCGGTACGACCAACGGCAAGAAGCGCAGCTTGAGTCTAAAGTCCGACGGCGACAAGACGCAACCAAAGTCGAAAAAGATGAAGGCTCCACGACCGGATATCGATCTAGATGATGAAGCCATCAACTCTGATCTCGATGACTCTGACGACGACGCCTTGCGAGGTGAGGGAGAAGACGAGCAGGATGGCGATTTCCAAACTGTCCTGTGCCTATTTGACAAGGTGCAGAGGACGAAAAACAAGTGGAAGTGTATTCTGAAGGACGGCATAGTCAATGTCAATGGACGAGATTTTGCCTTCAACAAGGCCAACGGCGAATTCGAATGGTAATGGCACGAACGGGACACGATGTTTTGATTTTTTGATTTTGGTTTTGTCGATGGCACAGTTTGCTGCAATTGTTTTTTTTGTGTGATGTTTCTCAATCTCCTGCGCTATTTTTCAATGGGCGTGCGCAGAAAAAAAAATCTGGTTCATGGCGAACGGTTCTACTCGTTTTTGGTTCAATTTGCATAGCGGTGTACAGAATATTACCATAAAAGAGTGCTGCGAAAGAGCACGGCAAAAATAGGTCTGTATTGGGCGATTCATAAAAGTTTTCAAGTTAGGAGCGACAGCAAATATGAAAAAATCGCTTTCTGGTGTGAATCTGATTGCTTTCAAATGACTGCATAGCATGGCATCTATTGTTCTACCTTGACTCGAGCATCGTCTTCAATCTTGATGGCACTCTTTATTGCCTTATCCTCTTTCACATCATTGTCTGCACGAATGACGAGTTTCTGTGGCTCGTCGCGCTCCGTGTCCTCTGTGATTTCTGCAGACAACTTGATGGACTTTTCGCGTTCGTCCTTGACCCAATCACCCAACCACCTAAAGACTTCCTTTTTGTAAGCGGGAGAGTAGGCGGCGACTCGACCGCTCGTTCCCATGGTGACAAAGATGGGACACGACCACGCACTGGCCTGGTCGGCGATCCGTTCCTTCTGCCATCCGAATTGAAAGTCGTCGCTTTTCCTAATGGTCCGTCCATGAATGGCTCGAAACATGGCGTCCCAGATGCCTTTACCAGTCAATGCGATGGCTCGGGGTTTGTACCGCTTCACGAGACGAATCAATCTCGTGGACCCCTCGACGCATTCTTCCTTGGACAGTTCCCCTCCTTCGGCCGTGGGTCGGCCGACAATGTTGGTGATGCCGACCCTGTACCTGTCCGGCAAGAGGTGCGAGGCGCTCGGTTTCAGGGGTTCGGAGATGATGCCGGAAGAGTAGAGGAGAGGCCAGAAGAGGTTGGTGGGATTGGCAAAGTGGTGGCCCGTCTGAGCGGTCATGACGCCAGGATTCAAGCCTACCATCAAGAGAATCAGGTTCTCTTGAATCACGTCCGATAAGTGTTGAGGCAGGTGCGCGTAGAGTGATGGATCCGCATATGGACGACCAGCCTTTCTCTTCTTCTTCTTCTTCTTCTTGTCGACCGTCACAGGGACTACGGGCGAATCTGTGGACGATTTTGCAGGACTAGGAGGACTCGGTGGTGGTGAGACAATCACTGATTTCTGAAGACGTGGAGACCGTCTTCTTTTTGGTTCGTCTTGGTCGAAACCGACACTCAAATCTCGACTCGAAGATCTTTTACGCTTCCTTGCTGATTCATGAGCGACGTCCAGACGTATTGGTGACAAGTCTGCTAATCTTGGAGCGAGAAATAGAGGAGTGGTGCGCGGTGCTTTCTTGGTGGGCGATGGAGTAGCCGGAGGCGTGTCTGGGACATATAGAAAGGCATCAAACGCGCCCGGCATCTTGTGATAACTTTAACTCTGTCCAAAGACTGCAAGGACTAGATTATCTTCTCAATTCGGTGTAAGATCCGAGTGCAGATTCTCCAAATAATGAGTATTCTTGCATGTATGATGATCCTGAACAGATGAGTGGCAATCCCACTTCTCCACAAATCGAGGTACTGATCACTCACTTCCGGATCACTGTAACCATGTATGGATATCCCAGTCATCACTTATATACAACGTTCTACTACAGAGATGACAAGGTTTCAGTGATTGTGTGCATATCAAAGGTCTCTGATAGTATCAACTCGGGTATAGAATATCTTTGAGAACAGGACAGCACAAGACCAATTTGAGCATGCAATCTTGTCGAGTCTTTCCACAACGGCTGCCGAAAAGGTCTGCCACGATCAATCATGTCCATATATTGAACACAAGCCTGTCCTCAAAACAAAAACTCCTGACGCAAGCTCGTGGCTTGAGTGATTTGGCTCGTCCGGAACGGACATCATTTACTAAACGGATATGGACCACGCGGATGAGAGACATTGACGAAGCGATTGACAAGTACAAATCATACGACTCGGAAGCACGAGTCAATACCCCTGCTGAGCCAATTTCAAAACGCATGAAGGACAGTTACGTGGAAGGTTACTTGCCATTCACCACCGATCCAGTGGTAAAGGAAGATTACATCAATGCATTTGGAGGCATTCGACTCGGCAAACTATTGGAAGACTTGGACGCCCTTAGCGGAGCCATAGCGTATAAACATTGTGACGATTTGAATCACAGGACTCTTCCTCTCGCAATCGTGACGGCGAGCGTCGATCGAATCGATCTCCTGAATCATCTGGAAATTGATCGAGACATGAAGTTGAGCGGCCACGTCACGTACGTAGGGAGATCGTCCATGGAGATTACGGTTCGGGTGGAATCTTCCTTGAGAGAGGGTGAAGTCAGAGAGGACGCAGACAATGGCATGATTCCAATCATGTTGGCTCGATTCACTTTCGTGGCTCGTGATCCTACGACGGGCAAGGCGGCTCAAGTCAACACGTTGGCACTGACCACTTCACTCGAACACGAGATTTTCGAAGCCGGCAGACGAGCCAAGGAACAGGCCAGTATCGCTCGCAAGACGGACTTGTCGCGACAAGCGCCGACGACGGCCGAGTCTGCCCTCATTCATCAGACTTGGTCGTCGAATTATGGGCTGGACGACCTCGACATTAGACTCAAACCGGGCTCCATCTCACCACGAAAGACTCAACTCGGCCGTGCCCTGCTCTGCCACCCCGCCCAACGAAACTTGCGCAACAATGTCTTTGGAGGGTACCTCATGAAGGAAAGCTACGACCTCGCCTTCATCACCGCAACCATTCACCTCTCTCATCGACCGCGATTCTTGAGCAGCAGTCAATTGACATTCAGTCATCCCGTCCCCATCGGGTCCGTCCTCGACTTTACCGCCCGAGTCATCGCACAAAACGACACGCGATTCTGCGTCACCGTCACCGCCGACACCATCGTGCCTCTCACGCAAGAGAGACGGACCACCAGTACCTTTCACTACACCTTTAGTCGACTCTGCCACGTCGACACCAACCAAACCAACGAAAAGGACGGGCAGGCAGACGTCATTTGTGGTAGAGAATTGATTTCCGAGACGTATGGAGATGCCGTCCGTCAAGTCGCTGCACAACGGCGTGAGCGAGGCGCATTATCTCGTGAGGAGCAAATACAATTGTTTCGGAGATTACGTCTGTCACCAATCGCATAATTATATACCATTATTTGTTTTTGATTGTAGATTAAATACTTTTTTTTATTTCGTGTAAGGTAGAAAACATTATGATATGCTAATCTGCCTTTATGCTACCGTAAATCTTGGCCACAAAGATGGAAGATGCAATGTATCCCAACATGCCCTGAATCAATGCATACAACAGACAAAATAATGTGGTGTAACCAAAGTAGACGATGCCGCTGATGAAGCCGTATTGGAGCTTGCTCATGTAATAAAACATGGCGTGTGCAAAGATGTATCCCGAAGAGGCAGAACCATAGAGAAAGGCCCGCCAGTGCCAACGATGGTCCTCGTGGTTTAGTTGTAGATATATCATCGTGACGGTCACTTCTGCCGTGGTGATGATTGCAATGAAGAGAACTATCGACAAGGACTTGAATATAAACGACAAGTATCCGTGTTCGTGAAGTTGAAAGGCCTGCAGAACAAAATAAAGTTCCACACAGATCGCCGCGTAGGGCAATGCACCTGCAATCAGCAAGGATGGCCAGAACCTCGTATATAATGGTTGTCGTGGGATAGTACGGGCCACTGGACTGGACTTTTGCGATTTATCCCCGTTCGGCTTGCGATAGCCAGCATAAGCACCAATCAGGACCAGAGGCACTGAACCGCCGAGCCACAGGCACAAGAGCTCGAAAAGTGTCGACATGGGAATCGCTGTCCCGCTCTGTATCCAAAGAAAGAAATTGACAATCAAAACAATGCTAAAGAAGACTCCTGGAACGTAAAGAGACATGAGTATCCCTTGACGGTGCCAGTCATCCCTATCAAAGGACTTGTATGTGTAGCCTGCATAATATCCGGAATAGACCCCGGCAAAGAGCAAGAAGAACAATCCCAGAGACGATGAGACTTTGCTGCGAATGAGAAGTGCGACGAACGATATGGCGAGCTGAAGGCCATTCGAGAGCAACGAACACAAAAGATCTGGGTTCCGGGGTGCTCGAGATATCTCTAGGCGCAAGCGCTTCCAGCCAGCATTATCATCCTCGAAGAGATCCAGGTCGTTCTTTATCATTACGGAGGAATGAATTTCCAAGGATAGTGTTCTTGCTAGAATGACGCCAAGCACTGAGGTTAGCAGTATGCAAATTACTGCGGAAATCAAGGTAGAATACCACACAATGCGAGTATCACTGTAGTAGAAATACATGTCCCATCTATCCGTCCAGTGCAGATCAAGGTCTTCCCGGAAGTAAACACTATAAGTATAGGTGACTGTGATATTGTCGCGCAGGGATCGATCCGGGTTGACCATGGGCACTCCCGGTACTGTCTCCACTCGGTCTAGTGCGTCTATTTCACAATATCCTGGATACTTGCGGTTCAAACTACCCTGATCCCTGTCAGTCATTGCAATAGACCTTGGATATACTTCGAAGGCAAGGACGACTCGCGTCGCATCGTGATTATCGGAGTGCCTGTACTTGACAACAAGCGTGAAATGGTTATTAAGATAGCTCAGTCCATCGTCCCCGATCGTTCCAAGTCTGAAGCCTGAGGCATAATACTTATGACTCTTGTCGTGAGTTGAAAAGGAGGTCGCTCCGGGCAAACCATCTATATACCACTCCACCCGGTAGTCTTTACGTATCAGTTCGTTCGCTTTCCTTATGGCATCCTTGTCCAATTGCTTTGTGCACAAGACATGACAGGGTTCGTTCTGCAACATCCTAAGACTGATATCACTCGAGTAAGTCCTGTCTCCACGTAGTACTTCATCCATTGAAAGCGCCGTCTTTGTGATGCCCTCCTTCGGCAGACACACAAAGGGGAGGTCATAGAAATTGTACTGAGCCTCATTCGTAGTCGATACTAGCTTGTTCACAGACAGCGGAACTTTTTCACCTGGCCAGTATACATTCGGAGAGAACGGTTCTAGTGACAGGGCTCGGACTATCTGCAGTATTGGCAGCACATGTAACCACTTCGGCATTCCTGAAGTGTTCGTATATCCTCAGCTACGCAGTCCTTGTAAGCAATTGACGAGCATCGACTCCCACTCGCAGCTGCACAAGCGATTGAATTGCCGCACTGTCGTCCAGTATGATCTCAAGGATCAATACTATTCGAAATCTGTTGTATGTCCCTGACAAGATGTTCAAGTTGGACCAGCTTGTTCGAGGATGATGGTGTATTTGCGGAGCTTAAGCCTCAGCCTCAATCCCGGCACATATGTCAAATAACAACTGCCTGAACCTTTATCATGAAAAAGTCAATGGAGGGAATTGTCAGATCACATTTGGAATTCGTTGATGTGATACGGTTCATCCACAAAAACTGAGTGTGAAATCTTTTGGAAGGCTGTGCTATACGCTAAGGCGCTATGATTAAGTGCTGCAAACCGCAAGACAATAAAAATTTGGAGTAAGCAATAATCTCCCGACCAACTTCGAAAGGACGCACACTAATCCACCTGCATCCTCGAGGAAACCTGTCTCTTCTTGTTCTTGTTCTTCAGTAGTATTGGAATCTTTACTGCTTCTGTCATTGTTTCTTCCTCTTCATCCTCACTGATCGTCTCCATGAGATCCGGTGCCTCCTCGCTCTGTTCAGCATACATTGGGATGTTGGCGGCAATCAATTTCTTGGCAGCCTCAAGCTCGCGATCCTTGTTACCAGCCATTCGACTCTTGTAGAAGGCCAGTTCTCTCTTCTTCCTGATCTCGCTGACTCTTTCCATGGCCTGAAGTGTCTTCTGCACTGTGTCGCGGTTGTATTTGATCGGTACATTTCTTCGAGCGGCGAATGTCAGTGTCGTGTCGATAACCATTTCCTTTCCAGCGGCTTTCCTGAACGCTTTCGTCCAGCGAACCTTTCTCGGGTTACGCTTCATCTTGAAGTTCTTGTGACACTTTGACCTGCAAAATCGGAATTCTTTCGCATCGTTTCGGACAAACATGATTCCATGACCAGGGTAGACCGGTCCTGAACAAAAGTAACAAGTGTGAACACGCATATTTAGTCCGCACTACAAGATACTTGTGTATTCGCTATGCTCTTCTCTGTCAATTCGTTGCGACCGTTTTGTTACGATTTGTGTACCTTAAACGGCTTCTAGAGCTTCACTCATCTGAAACAAATCACAATTTTCTTGTCGCAACCATCGTACCGAAATAGTGCCTCTATCGATCATCTCGTCGTATTTCACAGATAGTGTTCGGAGGAGCCAATGAAAATGTGAGGAATCTCAGTGGAGGCGCGCGGAGTGCGTTTAGATCTGCGGCAGATGATACAGCAAAAAGACAAGGCCCGTTGTACGGTACGAGTGCCCCCCACCCTTGGCCAGTAACTCGGCTCCTTGTCCTCTGAGATATGTCTATTCAATGACCCAGAAAGATATTATGTTTTCGGATTCTAGACTATCTCAACTCTGGTTTACCTGCGTCTCATACAATGTCTGACAAGATTGATATTCCTGATAAGGTTCGCATTTGGGAGAATTGCATGACACATAAGTAACACTCGAGTAGACCGATGCAGAATTACATCATACTTATAATGGTCGCCCGTCAGTTGGAGCAAAACTCAGTGGAGCTGGTGCTCCGAAGGACGAACTCGAGTTGTCAAAATCGCCACCGTAACAACCTCCACTATGCAAGAAGATCTTTTATGATTAACGATTATGTAGAAGTGGGAAGGAAGGACAACATCAGGAAGACTTGAAACGCATGAAGGCCGAGGCAGCTCAATGAGACACAGACTGCTATGTGTGACTGGATCGCTCTGTCAAGATATCTTCGCATTACTAAAGTCCATTTCCGGGTGTTGCGCTTGGAACTTTTTGAGCATGTCTTCCTTTTTCAAATCGTCGCTTGTAGGTTTGCCCATTTCTTTTTGTCGCTGATCAAACTACCCAGTCAGTAAGAATTCAACGTCAGGCATGTCTTTATGGACCATCATCTTCTCCACCATAGCTCGTGTCTCGCCATCCAAATCTCCTAATTTGCTATTTTCAGGCTGGATCTTTGTTGTGTCTATGGAAGGATGTCCTTCGATTATCGATTTCCACCACTCTTGATGGACTTTCTCCAGATGTATATTAAGCTCCCGTTGCTCATCTATGGTCCATGTAGATTCGTCGACATGAATCTCCTTTGGCAGGTCTCCAGCGAAGAATACCTTCTTGCCTTTGAGTCCTGCGGACAGCTTGTTCTTTCCAATAGTGACCACAACGTCTTTTCCTCGAGTCCCTTGTGGCACAGAAATCGAAATTTCGATCTCTTTCAGGGTCTGTGACCAAGTATACGAGCATTCGTCAAGCTTTACTGTGTTCAAAGCATTTGCGGAGAGTTCTTCATTTTGAGACATTTCTTTGACCTCTGATCGGAGTTTGACACGAGAGAGAGGTCTGTCTTGAGGCTGGGGACTGAACAGTCCTGCTACTGGCTAGCTAGCTAATTCTTGTCCTATCAGCCACTCTGTTGATGTGCTGACACTGTAAGAAAGCATTCAGTGGAGTGTTGCAATGTAATTGATTGAAGCACTTTGTGCCAATACTCCACAATATTCTGTGTAAATTTCATGGAGCTCCAAGGACAAAACCACCTTCCCCGATTGGGCTTCGATATACTGTATGTATGGTCAAACTCAACACGGATGGTTTCGCTATCAGGACTACTAGAGGCAGAAAGTCTGACTATATATTGTCTGTGCCATCCTCACGAACTAACTGTGAGCGACAATGTATCGTAAGATGCCTTCTCAACAATTGCCCGGTGGTACCATCCAGGATCTTCCACCGCAAGGTGCGTGTCATATCAGACGGCAAAGCAAATTTACTGACGCTATCAGGCGGATTCGCCCCAATACAATATAAACGAAACTTGCCAGCGAGAGGCCTCCGTCCATCGTACTATTTGCTTGCCATGGGTGCGCTTTGCACCTACGGATTTTACAAGCTTGCACTTGTAAGATTGTCTGAAGTGCTGAGAAGAGATATATCTAATTGTCATAGGGTATGGAGGAAAAGCGTGATTTGCAAAGAGAACGAGTGTGGTCCAGGATATATCTGACACCAATGCTACAGGCAGAAGCCGACCGAGATACATACAGGCGACGCTTAGCTTCTCAGGCCCGCGAGGCGGAAATTATGCAAGACGTAAAAGGCTGGGACGCAAAGAAGTCCGTCTATCACGGGCGACATGTCGAGCCGATGTTTGTGCTCACGCCGTCAACATCTGCGAAATAGGACTTATGATTGGGTTCTGCGAATAGCACTTGTCATAGGCCTTGACTGTCCACGAAAATGAATTCCATGGCATGCTACACAATTGCTATGATCACCCGGTCGAAGGACACCGTGACGATACCGCCTGTAAATAAACGTCTCATGGTATGTAGTGATCAGTAATGCATTCCTTATGAAGGTTTTGAGCCTATGTCTCATGTAAACGTCTTGATTCTGCTCACTAGTACTACTACCGTTCTGCATATGTACAAGCTCGGTACGTGTACTCGTGTGCCCACGGGTAACTTGAGCCTGCACTTGTACAGCATACGGTAGGCTCTGGCAGGACACCTCACATTCCTGAGGAGAGGGCCAGTGTTTTGGGACGGCTTACACAGATTGTCGCTTTCTGATCACCAGCACGGAGCGCACTTGGGGCGTGTTTTGATCAGAAACCTGAAATCCACCCGCACGACCGTTGAATCGGATTCTCCCTCCTCCTCCCAGGCTCTCCGTTTGCTCCCGCTTCTCCCGCATTGATGCCTAGACTGCTCTCCACTCATAGATCGTCATCAATGTGCAAAAAGTGTACATACAGAATGATCGTGTGACCTTGACAAGTATTCTTTGGAGCATATCGAAGCACACAGTATTAACATTTAGCTGTACAGATGTCTTTCAACTTCAGTTGGAACGACTTCTCGGCTGGTTTCGTCAGGCAATCACAGGATCTGCTTACGGCTGCACTAAACAAGGGTGGAAAGCCCCCCATTATTGCAGATGATATAACAGTCAAGGAACTCAACATGGGCTCACAGGTGAGCTCGATAACTATCTCTGTTGACAGACGGAGCTGACGTCCATAGCCGCCGGAGCTTGAGTTGATTGAGCTTGGAGATCTCGCGTCAGACGAATTTCGAGGTGTGTTTAGGCTCAAGTATAGTGGTGATGCACATCTCGTGCTACAAACAAAAGTGCAAGCCAATCCCTTGCTCAATCGTCCAACAACCGATTTGCCCTTCTCACCAGTGCAAATGGTAGCTGCCGACGCTCCGCTTACAGTGCCCATGTTTCTTCAGTTGTCTGACATGAAATTGAATGGAGTAGTCATTTTACTCTTCACAAAGTCCAAGGGTCTTAGCATGGTTTTCCGCAACGACCCTCTCGATCATGTTCTCGTGACAAGTACTTTCGATTCAATTCCGGCGATCCGAGATTTTTTGCAGTGCCAAATCGAGAAGAAGCTTAGGCAATTGTTTTGCGATGAGTTGCCAGCGATCATACAGACTCTGTCCTTTGCCTGGACTGGCGCCAAACGATCTCCAAAAGTTCGTGCAACTACTTTGGATTTCGCAGTTCCTGCCATTGAGAGCAGATCCATGGGAGGTACAGGCTATAACACGCCAAAATCTATACCTCACCTGTATCGAAATCAGTCCTTTACAGGACGCGGTCAGCTTACTCCTTTTACACCTGCAATCGCACAAGCAATCTACAAATCTACGAGTTTATCCGCATTGGACCTTGCAGAGCGAAGAGCGAAAGCTATGTCTAGTACATCTCCGCGTATCTCACCAAAGAAGAACCAGAAGAAGCACAGCATCTTCAGACTAGGTAATGCCGAGCCTAGCGCTGAAAAACTGCCACAACCAAATGAAAGTATCCAGACTACATCGTACTTCACTAAAGATGCACCGACATCTCCTGCAGCCCCACTAAAGAAGAACCGACATATCAGCCTTACACCAATCGCTGAGAAGTCGGAACAGAGTCCAAGGTCGCCGAGTATCACTGAACAACAGAAAGTGCGCCTGATGCAGCAACTTTTGCACAAGAAGCTGCACGACGATCGAAGGACTTCCAGGACGGGACTCGAGGATGATATCTCAAGGCTGGTTATCTGAAATACAAATTGTGATTGTACAGTGGCTCATGAAGGGGAAAAAGCAAGCAGGGAAATCGGTGAGTCTATAGCTTAAGGCGTAATGATTGTTTTTGTGTACCGAGTCTATGCGAATCAATCTTTTATCTATATATCTTCATGTGACGGTCTCTGATGGTAAGCTTTTTGTCTCGGTATGTGTAGAAGGTAGATTTGAATGGCAGATAGAGACAGGCCAGACCAAGTCCAAGTCCAGCCAATCAGAAACTGCTGATCAAAGCTTGGAGCGGGCAGCCGATTCTTCCAGCGATTCCCTGCCAGATCTTGCTTGCTTGCTTGCTCAAGCACTCCCTTTCCCAAGTTTCTGCTTCTCTCCCTGCTCCTCCCACCCCTGCTGTGCTGCCCGATCGCTTGCTTGCTTGCTTGCTTGCTTCTGAGGACAATGGTCAGCCCTCATCCTCTACGATTACTGTCTCTTTGTAGAACAGACTTTCTTGTAGGTCAGTCTTTGTTCCTGGCCAAGACTTCCACCGGAGAGTGTAGACTCGAGCCATGTTTTCTTCTCGCATCCCGAGAACTGCCAGTTCCTTGCGTCGTTTCGCTTCAACGGTATCGGCAAAATCTCAGTCCAATTCCGCTCTCGCTTTCACTACACTTGCCTCTGCCGGCCTCGTAGGATCGTATGCTTACATATACGGCAATCCCGTCAGTGCCAACAGTGCAGCTGACAACGGTCTGCACAGTCCTCACTACCCATGGCCACAAGATGGTGTGCTTTCGACATACGACCATCAATCCCTACGACGTGGATACCAAGTTTACCGGGAAGTCTGCTCCGCGTGCCACTCTCTCGACCGCATTGCGTGGAGGAATCTAGTCGGAGTCACGCATACCGTCGATGAAGCAAAAGGGATGTGCGAGGAAGTCGAGTATGAGGATGGACCGGACGACAACGGAGAGATGTTCCAACGTCCAGGAAAGTTGTCTGACTACATGCCTCGACCATACCCGAATGATGAAGCTGCACGAGCCGGAAACGCTGGTGCACTACCTCCCGATTTATCACTTATCACTAAGGCTCGTCACGGTGGCTCAGACTATATCTTTTCTCTCATCACTGGTTACGTTGACCCACCTGCAGGACTTCACTTGGGTCAGTTATGGAACTGATTTCTTATACTTCTCTCGCTGACATTGCTAGCCGAGGGCATGAACTTCAATCCATACTTCCCTGGTACTGGTATAGCCATGGCTCGTGTATTATATGATGGTCTAGTCGAATACGATGATGGTAATACCCTTCTTGACCACCGACTTTTATGCTAATTTTCAAGGTACGCCCGCTACAACTTCACAGATGGCCAAGGACGTGGTGTCCTTCTTGCAGTGGTCTGCCGAGCCGGAGCTCGACGACCGAAAGAAGATGGGTTTCCAGGCTGTTTGTATCCTATCCATCTTGTTCGGAGTCTCGATCTGGGTCAAGCGATTCAAGTGGGCCGTCATCAAGACCAGAAAATTGCAATACAACCCTCCAAAGACACGAGATTGAGCACACAGACCCGTCAACATCAATGTAATAAGTAGCGCGACAGGACGTCTCAGATAAGGTAGTAAATCACAACTTCATCGATCATTGATTGACTACTTCATTCTACCACGACTTGAATTGCTTCCTCGCAAAACTGTTTTATCACAGGTTATCAGAGAGAATGGCATGAGACAAGCAGACGAAATGGTGCTTGATATACAGGCAGCCTGCGATTCGATTGTTGCCCAATATGTCTTGTCTGCTGGACTTGTCCATCTCGGCTACATGCAGATTCTTACGAGAAGGACCTTTCAGAGGACGTTTCTGTGTATATTCCCAATTCGTCCGCTGACTTCATAATCATTTGCACTTGTCAGAGTGCCCTGCATCGCTACCCTTCGTGTGACTGACAAGGTATGATTACAAGCAAGTTGAATGCTGGTCCATCCATTGTCGTATATCGTCGGAGAGCTGCGGCTCACCTGAAACTTGATCCTCCTGCTCACTGACTCCACACTCTCTCCGACGTCACCCTCAACACCTGCACTTTGGTGTCTCCAAGCCACTCTTGACCAGCATCTTTTATGCTGCCCAGCATATACATCGACATCATAAACAGTGGACCCGATCGATCGAAGGTCATGGCCGAAGCTCATAAACTAAACACGCAACAGTGTCACGCATTGTTTCACTATCTTTGTCATGCCGAGGCTTTTGTTGAATTCACATCTCTCAAAGTCCGTGAGTACAATCGAGACGTCTGTAGGACAATATGCTACGAGTGAGGCTGACTGGTCAAGCTGGTCGAATCGCTGCTTTCGGACCACCCTTCGTTGCCAATCCACTTCATCCCAAGGAGGATCCCTCGCCCATACTCGAAAAATGTACTCGCGAATTCGTTCTGACAGATTCCCTACCAGCTTTTTGCAAGGTCAAAGATGACTCCACTTTCTGGGGAGACAAGGTTCAACGTATCTTGGAGAATATGGCAGAATCTACACTCTCTGACTCGTACGACAAAGGTAAAGTCTCCAAGCGCAAGGTGCTTGGTATGTCGGTCTCTGTCTTTCTCGCAAATATCGCAAGAGGACTCTTTGGCAAGGTAGCTCAGGATCAAGCGCATGATGAGAAGACGCTCAAGTCCAATTTGTCCAAAGATAACATCTCTGCCACAGAATTGGTTGAGGCTTGGCGGACATGGAAAATAGGCATGATATACAACTCAAACCTGCCAGATGCGTTGGGTTTGTTGGAAGCTGCGAAGCCTACTGATCAGTGGCCACCGCATCAGTATGCTGCTGCATTATACGTGAAGCTTACGCTGGCATCCTTGTTCCATTATATCTTTGTTGCATCACCTGACGGTGCCGATACACTGAACATCTTGAAGCGACTTCATGAGAAGTTGCCGTACTGGACGATCAGACAGACGCTAAAGATACCGTACGCAACTCAAATGGTCCAAGGTCTAATAAAGGTGTTTCTCGCGAAATCAATGTTTGGCGGCAAAGCATTATTACAATCTCTGATATCTACTATTCTAGGCCAAGACCAGAGCCGGTGCGAGAAAGGCATCGCCGCCTACGAAAAAGATGGCTTTCCAAACAAGTTTGCAGATGGTCTCAAGAAATATGTCTATGACACATCCCGCGCAGACCAGATCTCATTGAGGGAGAAGAGCCAGAGCGAAGGCATTAGCATTGTTGCGGCCATCCTTGGCACGACTAGTTTCAGCCAAGACGAGCACAGAGATTGTCTGAAATATCTCGAACTGCAACTTTCCAGACGCGATCGGATCGAACTCATTAGGATCCTGACCGGTGATGAAGTGCTTACAAGCACAATTCGAGCTGGTCTCGATGTCTTCTTCCCCATCATTGCAGAGCTGCACAAAGCTGTGAATTTGCCTGAAGGACTCGGTGATGCTCAGAACTTCCTGTCAGACCTAATCACAGTCTCGGAAGCGAATGGCAATATCACACAATTCAGATCACTCGTGGATAGACACGAATCGAGCTTTGTAAAATTTGCCAGTCAGATCATACGCAATTCGCCGAGCATGAAGGAAGGTTATGTGGGGTGGTACCATCACTGCCTGAAAGCGTATACCGGCACGCCCGCCATGGATCTCACCAACAGTGTCACAGATATGGACGACCAGACCAGAGCAAAGATCATCAAGGAGATAGACGTATATAGTGCATACCTGGATCAGAAGAGACAGGTTAGTCATTCCCGGTTAGAAGCCATCCTCAAAGGTGATGGGGAGGACGGCTTTGGTGAATGGCTCGGCATACTGTCAGATGTACAGGTAGACGCGAGAACGACCCCAAAGACGCCGACAGCAAAATTGCCAGCGCCTGTACGACCAGACATGAGTGTGACGAGGAAATCAATGTTGAATATATTTAGAGAGGGGCTCATGGTCAGAACACCGGAGCATATTCCCCAAGTCCAGGCATAAGCCCTAGATTGTGGTGGTGAACTAGACACATGTAGATATTCTAGACTGAGAAACAAGTTACTTCTTGGCAACGCATTAGAGGCGCCAAAAGGACTGTATGATGTACATGGATTGCCACTCAAGCGCACGAAATTCGTTCTATTTCATGACGATATAGTCGTGGCGAGATGTGAGACTTGAGCTTGCAACTTGTGCAATTGATTCAAGAAGGGATGAAAGCGAGTGATTAATCGTAACCGACCTCTCGAGTACGGACCAATTCGTTATCGTTTCCAATCTGTTTTCCAGCCAATTTACCCTGGAGGAAAAAGTCAGTATATAAATGTAGACAAGTGGACGTGAGTAAAGACATACCTCGACCACGAGTGGATCCGTGTGAAACATGCCGTGTATCGTGCCCTGACGCCTCAACATTCTCAAGTCCTCGAGACCGGCTTGAAAGACTTCTTGGAGGTGACGGCCGTCCTGTAGAGACTTGAATTCGGTGAAGCTGTCCCTCGCTCGACGTTTGGCGTATTGTCTAAAATTATAGGGGAGTGGTTGGGCGGCTCTGATGATGGATCGGTAGAGAGAGAGTGCCTGTGTAGATTGCGACATTTCAGTCTTTATAGCGATTATAGACCAAGAAGAAAGTGATGTCTTGTAGATGATGAACTTGTTGGCGTTACAGTTCGATTGCATAGTGTACGTATTCTTTGCGGATTCGACTCTGGCTGCAACCACAAGCGCCACCAAAAGAAAGTTGTCATCTGAAAAATGATGTTTTGCGTGTCGCCTACAAGAAACGATCGAGTATCTCTCTGACAAGACTATACAGGCACAATGAGGGACCTCAAGCATCATGAGAAAAAGTTGCTGAAAAAAGTCGACCTCTTTACATATAAATCAGAAAACAACCATCGCGATTTAGCGGTGATTAAGCGATACCACATCCAAAATAGGGAGGATTACTTTAAATACAACAAGATTGCCGGGTCGATGAAACACTTGGCTCACCGCCTATCGCAACTCCAACCAGACGATCCGTTTCGTCGTCGTCAAGAGGGACTCTTGTTGGAAAAGGCCTTTGCGATGGGTCTCTTGCCGAGCGCCGGTAAATTATCCGACATTGAGAATAAATTATCCGTCAGCGCATTCTGTCGTCGTCGTCTGCCCATCGTCATGTGTCGACTCAAAATGTGCGAGATGGTCTCTCAGGCGGTGACGTATATCGAGCAAGGACATGTCCGCGTCGGCCCGGAAGTCGTCACTGATCCCGCCTACCTCGTCAATCGAAACCTCGAGGATTATGTCACTTGGGTCGATTCGTCCAAAATCAAGCGGAAAATCGCCAAGTATAACGATAAACTGGACGATTATGATCTCATGCAAGTCTAAATACTTTATCTCGGTGGAAACGTATAGTATGGTTACCGTTTTGGCGAATAGATGTCTTTTTAGCGAGCATTATTTTTCATAGCGAAGAAATGCATTTACTACTAATAAAAATGCACGCCAGACGCTTGTACAACTAAAAGACAAAATTGCCCTCAATAAAAGGTTATGCGAGAAACTTTCTTCTCGATCGCAATTCTTGAATCTTCTTCTTGTCTTCCTCGAATTTCATCCTCATACTATTCATCTTGGCCTTTTGTTCATCTCGTCGTTGGAATCGGTACAAATCACTGACGATACCCCTGCCTTCCGCCTTCTTTTTTATTTCTTCGGCATCAGCTGCGCGACCGGCACCTGATCGACCACCTCTCGTGATGGTCACGAAGCCGTCTTCGTCCGGCTCGGATCTCATGAGCTTTTGTTTCCTACGCCGCATGATTTCTTCCTGATTGAAGAGCTCCATGTATGCGTCCACGGCAGTCTGTAATACGGCGGGATCAGGTGTTGAAGCGGCAATGTGGTCGCGATACCTCTGAATGCCCAACGAAGGAACTCTGTTTGCGGGAATGTTTGCCCCCCAGATGAGCTCTATCTTTGGTTTCCGAGCGGCCTTGAGGACAGCCTGCAGTTCCGACTCTTCCACAAACGAGACGTGAGCATTCGATCCTGCGCGTAATACTGGACGAGTCCAAGTCACTGGCAAAACTGACGCACGTTTCAATCTCTTGACTTCCTTGGTAAAAGTCTCATCCGTGATGGTATCTAGTTCCATCTCAATGTCCTCTGGAGCTACATACTTGACCGTATTTTGTGGCGTATGGAATTGGACTCCCTCGACACGACCGCCCAGTGACGAGAAGAGTGCTTTGAAGTGTGCCGCCGTGGAATCTATGGGGATATTTGCTATGAAGATTGTCTTTTGATCATCTTCCGCCGGAAATTGAGGCGTATTCTTGCGCATGTACAGGTGATGCGTGTGGACACCTTTGGAAGCATCGACCCGAGGGATAGATATGGGTAATATTATATAGTCTTCAAGCGCCATGACAATAATCAGAGATCTCAGGCGCTCTGATAGCGACGTACTATACTGCCTGCTTTATGTCTTGTGCTATACTTGCTTTACATGTTTAGTGTATGTGCAGAGCAAAAATTCTGATCGTGATCACTCGATATCACACCCTAAATGCAGACACGAACCCTGATCAGCTCTCTGGAAAATGATCAGCTTCCAAGCTTGGCTCTTGTCTGTCTCGATCACTTTATGGGAAAGATTCTGCCAGTAGTTGGAGCTTGTCTTCAAGACAACTAGTCTGTCACTCCATAACGACAGAACTCGTCTGATTTCTGCAATACTGCAAACAAAGTATGACTGAAGAAGTGGTGGAAGAAGAGGAGGAAGTTGGCTTTCTTGATATTGATGAGCTACAGGTTCGCTCTACCTTACTCTTGAGCTGAATCGTAGTCTCATGACAAAAGAATCAAGGCATCGGAATGGCAGACATCACGAAGCTCAAACAAGCAGGCATACATACTGTCTCTGGAGCACAGATGACGACTCGCAGACAACTGGCAAAGATAAAAGGATTCTCCGAAGCCAAGATTGAAAAGATCAAAGAGGCATGTGGTAAACTATTGGTTCTGTGTCCTGCTTGATGATCGACTATATTCGTCTAATTGGAGAAGCCGTCCACGACATTTCAAAGTGCCATTGAAATCTCGCATTTCCGCAAGAAAGTCTGCGCAATCTCAACTGGGAGTAAAGCATTCGATGCAATGCTTGGAGGCGGCGTCATGACAATGTCTCTAACAGAGGTCTTTGGAGAGTTTCGTTGTGGAAAGACTCAATTAGCACATACCATGTCATGCTTTCACCAGCTCGTTGTCGGTACAATAGCTGACTCATGCTCAGGTGTGTCACGACACAATTACCTAAGTCGATGGGCGGTGCCGAGGGTAAAGCAGCATACATCGACACTGAAGGCACCTTTCGACCAGATGTCTGCCACTGCATATGATGCACTAGCACATTTTTACTGATGAAGCAGCGATGTAGATCCATTGCCGAACGATTTGGTGTCGATCCAGACGCAGCCATGGAGAACATTGTAGTTAATCGGTGTTTCAATACTGAAATGCAGCAAGAAGCAATTGATAAAGTATGTGGCTTGTTTGCCGCGGAGGGCAATTACAAGTTGTTGATTATCGACTCCATCATGGCTCTCTTTCGAGTCGATTACTCTGGTCGTGGAGAGCTGGCAGACAGGCAACAAAAGTTGAACGTCATGCTCTCCAGACTATGCAAACTCAGTGAGGAATTCAACGTTGCCGTCTTTCTCACAAATCAGTCTGTCCTCTGTATCCGAATGTTCAAAGCCGAAGCTGACCTTCAAGAGTGCAGAGTGATCCTGGAGCTGCTGCCATGTTTGCAAGTGCAGACAGGAAGCCGGTAGGTGGACACATCTTAGCTCATGCGTCTGCCACAAGGATCCTGCTGCGTAAGGGCCGAGGAGAGGAAAGAGTAGCCAAAATTCAAGATAGTCCCGATGGTCAAATTCCGTTATTCCTCAGTTGTACCGGTCAACTGACCCGGGTAGTTGGGGAAGGTGAATGTGTCTACGTGATCAAAGCTGGGGGCATCTGCGATAGCGACTAGCGGCGATGCGACGTTTGAGCAATCACCTCTTGAGAAGAGGTGGGATGAATTTAAATCTTGATATGATCATTTGAGTTATGTAAAAAAAATATGAGATCTCGCTACTGCTAAAGGACTACATTCACGACGTGCCAGAAGTGAGTTTCGTCCATCGACTTTGTCTCTATGATATGTGACGACACGCTTTTGTGCAATGATAAAGGACTTTTAGTGATTGTGGATTGATGATGAGGATGAATTTGGGGGAAAAGACGGTATGGGCATCAGCATCACAGGCTGGCCAAGACATTCTTGCTCTGTTCCATGTTGACTGGTTTGAGCAGGCTCCTGAGCCACTTGTTCTCCATCTCGAGCTCCTTGACACGGTTCTCGAGCGCAGAGTTCTTGTCGGTCATTTGCTTGGCAGACTGGAGAAGCGCCTGTTCTCTCTGCTTCTTTTTGATTCTGAATCGAGCTGAGGCAGCAGTGTTGCGTCTTCGTTTGTCCTCTTCGTCCAAAGTCTTTCCCTTCTTGTCTTCCGACTCGTCCGCGTTGGACCCTGGTGTGGGACTGTAGTCCAGTCCAGCCTCGTCAGCTGATCGCTTGACTATCGGTGAGGGAAAGGTCGAGTCGTATTGTGGTTCATAAAATCGTTCTCCCTCTACAATTGACGCGGTGGTGGTCGGTGTCGGCAGAGCTTGGAACTGTGGCCTCTGGTTTCTGGGAATCGTGCCGTTTGAGTGAAACTTTATTCTTTCGGCCTCGTTCTCTTGGAATGCTTGGTGGCTTTGACTGTCAAGTAATTGAGCGTCAAAGTTGTTGCCATTGAATGTCTGATGGTAGTATGGTTCGGTATCCAGAAAATTGGTGTTGGTGAAGAGTTCTAGCTCTTTTGCGATATCTTCATTGCTAAAGTCAAACGACTGCGCAGGCTCGTCTGCATGGTTGAGATTGAGCAGGTTGAGGTAGTGCGTGGAAGGTGGCATCTTGCGAACAATATAACAGTTTTGTCGTCTCTATACTAGCGCTAAGAATGGTCCTCTTGTCGAATTCTGATGATACTTGTTGCTGTCCGTTGTGCTGCTCAAGTGTGGAAACTCACTGCATATTGAGCCGCATGAGTTGTAGCATAGCCGAGAGAAGAGGAGGCACGTGTTGAGGTGGGTTTGTAAGCGTGATATCACGACATTTGTCATTCAGCTGCGGAACCTTTCCACCGGGTTCGACTTCACTGGTTTGTGCTCCAGGCCAATCAAACGAATGGACGATGAAGTCTGTCACTTCCGGCTGCTCCGATCTGCTCTCCCCGTCACATCGATCGGCAGTCACGGGATCAGAACTTCCGACTTCATTCAATCACTATCCGTAGATCCTGCTACTCAGCTTACTCCTCTCGTACTCCTCCTGATATCTCACGATTGACCTCTCAGAAATTATATCTTATAATACTGCTCAAATCTAATGATTACAACCTATTCTGTTGTAGTCCTGAGGTCGACAGAAGCAGATGCACTCGAAGTAGACCGTCTTGGCTACTCGACACATCGATTGTGTCCTCCTCACGAACCAGAGCAGAAAACGCCAACTCTTGCCTGCTCGTTTTCCCAGAGTCTTCGCGGACCGGCCCTTTACTGGTGCACAAGGTTGGGACTCGAGCAACTCTAAGAGATGGCAGATCAGAACCAGACTTTCCACACTGCTCGATTTCGATCCCACCTCTTGTCAGTACTTTTTAATCATCCTGGACATTTTCGTCTCGTCACTCCTTCATAGTCATCATTCATATTGTCTCAATAGTAAAGCGAATATCAATTGTGTTTATCTATGTCATATGCAGTCAGAGTAATAACAAAAGTGATGCTCTATGCTGTGCTAATCTTCACTTTTTATTACCGTGCCTATATTCTTTTCTGTTGTACACACTCCTTTCATCTCACGGCAACAACTCTCCAATCCTCATCGAAACAACCATCCCCTGTCACTGAAGCTATTGCCCGTCAACAAATGCTGATGAATCACACTTAGTGCCTTGATGGAATCCTTGTCGTTGATCACACAGGAGATGTTGATCTCGCTCGCCCCCTGAGAAATCATCTCAATGTTGATGCCGGCCTGAGCCAAGGTGGAAAACATCTTGCCAGAGACACCAATCATGTTCTTCATCTGCTTACCCACCAACGACAAGATGGCCATGTCCTTCTTTCGCTGCACCTCACCGACCTTGCGGAGGTCCTCCTCGGCACCTTTGAGTGCGGCAAGCTTCACTTCCGCGTGTATCGCCATGGAGACGTGCACTTCCGAGGTCGAGATGAGATCGACCGTCAACTTCCACTTGTCCAGTATCGCAAAGACCTTTGCAAAGAATCCATGAGAGACGGATTTGCGATCACTCTCAACCACGAGAATGTTGATGTTGTCCTTGATGGTGACTGCCGTGGGCATCTTGCCATGCTTGAGCATATCGATCGGGTTCTTGTGCGGTACATTGATCGGAGTGGCAGATCCGCTCCTGGTATCAGCATCGGGAAAGATGACTGTTCCCGCGCCTGCAGGATTCTCGACATTCTTGATTCTTATGGGTATACGGGCTCGAACGACTAGATTGGAGATGAATGGATGAATCACTTCCGATCCATAATAAGTCAACTCGGCGGCTTCTTCAGGCGTGATACGCGGTAACAAACGAGCGGTTGGGACTTTGCGCGGGTCTGCTGTAAAAATGCCATCCACTTCTTTCCAGACTTGCAGCTCATCAGCCCTGAGTCCGATTGCGATGAGTGCCGCGCAGAGGTCTGTATAACCACGGCCAATCATGGCCAAGAGACTACCAGGTACGACTCCAAAGTAGCCGGTGACTACAGGCACACGATCACCGCATGCCTTGATGCGCTTAGCCATCTTTTCACATACAAAGTCGTAGAACGTAACGTCCAGGCCGTTGCTTGCATCAAACTCTCCAATGACATCCTCCATGCCTACGTACTCTGCACTCACACCTCTGTCATTCAGCATGGCGGCCATGATCAGACAGCTCAGCTTCTCGCCAGTCGCCAATATGTTGTCCATTGTCTTTGGGCTGACTTCCTGTAGAAATTGAGCTGCACCAAGTAGCCCTTGGAGGAATGCACACTCGTCCTCGATATTTTTCGTGATTGTCGCCAATATGCTTGGATCCGAAATGGCCTCTGTCGCAGCTTGGACATGGTCTGCCTCGATCACTTTCACAATTTTTCGATAGTCGTCTGTCTTGGGCAGTCGTTCGGCTTCTTTCGACGCTTTGATGAGTCTATTTGTGGTACCTTCCGCCTTTGTGTCGGCTGAGCGAGCTGAACAGACCAACACTATCCTATTGTGCTCTATATGTGTTCTTGAAACATCAATGATTGCTCATCTGTCGGTAACTCAGACGACTCACTTGACTATATCTTGGCAGATCTTATCTGCAAACTTTCCAACAGAGGTGCCTCCGTACTTCTGCACAACCCAGCCCTGGCCAGGATCGTTCGAGAGAAGCGTAGAGCCATTCATGCTACTGTCTCTAGTCACGAAATGCAAGCTTGAGTATTACTATACACAGACATTTTGTAGATCTACAAATGTACAATTTCGAGGTGAATTCGATAGACCGGCAGATGATGATTCTAGATTTTTGTGTGGAGGAGCTCTCATGATAACGAATCTCAATAGTTGTGGAGCCGGTGATCCACTTGTCTTGGAAACGATTCACTTGCCTTACTGGTGGTGCTTCAACTGTTACATCTATACTCATCACATATACTGTACAACTTGATCACATCATATGTTCTCCAATCTTGCTTCGCCAGGTCGCAGCCCGTTCAAAGCCATTGCTCTTCATCTGATAATCGGCAAAAGCTTGCTGAATACCTGCCTCAGTGTCCATGACAAACGGCCCGTACTGCACGACTTTTTGTGCCAGAGGTTCACCAGATATCAGCACGAATCGAGCCACCTCATCGCTTCGATTCTGTACCTCTAGTCCCTCGCCCTCTTCTTGTAATACCACTGTATTGTACGCACTAATGGTTCGATCGTCAAGTACGATATCACCTTTGATTGTATAGAGAAACGAGTTCCACCCCGCTGGAATGGGTTGTTTCAGGGAACCACCTGGCTGGATTCGAATGTCCATGTACCATACTCCCACTAGTGTTTGTATAGGAGAAGACACGCCATATGAGTCTCCACTGATCACCTTGACCTCGACGAGATCATTCGGCTTTACACGAGGGATTTTCGCATCCTTGAGTTCCTGATAGCGTGGTTCACAAAGCTTGTCTTTGGCAGGTAAATCGACCCACAACTGTAACCCAGTTGGGATAATGTCACTGTCTTGTAGTGGCATTTCTGCGTGCTGTATACCTCTACCACTGGAATGTTAGACGAGCATCGATAGAAACGTATAGGCAGCTTACGCAGTCATCCATTGCAAGTCTCCTGCCTCGATTCGTCCTGCATGTCCTGCAAAGTCTTCGTGCTGAAATGTGCCTTCCAACATGTATGTGACCGTTTCTTGACCACGATGGGGATGACTTAGTTATGTCAGTAGTGATTTTCATTGGATAGATTTCATCACATACTCCGGGAAACCAGCTCCCTTCGGAACTCTAAAATGGTCCAGCATCAGGAATGGCGAAAAGTTTCGAAGTTGTTGAGTTCCGATCGATCTGCGAACCTTTGCGCCTGCGCCCTCTGACTGCTCAATAGCTCTGATGACCTTTGCCACTCGTCGAGCCGGTCCTGAGAAGGACATTTGCGACGAATTTGTAAGAGGTGTGTTTGTTGAATTGAATGCGATCGACTGATCTATGTCGTTGATCCCGGTAGAGAAGGAGGTTCGCTGTAAGATACTAGCGATGATTGAGATGACGACAATCCTGAAGAGGAATGCAAGCACCATGCATAAGAGGCGAAATGTCGAAGGAAATAGAAGTGGACAAAGTAGACTAGAAAGAGTTGGAGATGATTACCATTCGGCAGAGGTCAATCAGATGAACAACTGCCGAAGCATCCAAACCTGAACAACCTTAGCAGCTTGCACGTGATACACACACCGCACTACTCCACGATTCTGAAGCTTACCGTACACTACCGGTTGGTGTAGACAGAGACAAATGGCCATGCCAATCGATGCTCTCGCCTAGTCTTATTGCAGAGCTGATAACCGTCCTGTCTGATCAGCTTACAGTGTCGTCAGATTGAATACCGACAATGCTCATCAAAGTCAAAGTTCGTGTAATCGACATTCATGTGCAATAAGCTTACAAAAGTCAGACTCTCACTGGAAAGGAGATCGAGCTGGATATCGAACCGTCCGACAAGGTAAGATACAGAGTAGCCATGTGATTGATGCAGATTGGATCTTTCTGTTTCCGCTCGCACATCCAATGGACAGTTTCACAAGTTTACGGTGCTCATCCAAGTAGGTCAGCAGAATCAAAGAACGGGTGGAGGAGAAGGAAGGTATTCCACCACCTCAACAACGACTCATTTTCGGAGGCAAACAAATGAGTGACGAAAAGACTGCGACAGAATTTGGTCTAGAAGGTGGCAGCGTTTTACATTTGGTTTTGGCTCTTCGTGGGGGACACTAGAAAGCAACATGGCGACTTGAGATACGACGAGGCAAATGAGACCTCATGAGGGCGACTCAACAGCAGATGTTATGACCATGGTGGAAAAGTCTTTCGAAAGCACTGCTTGTGACGAAATGTCATGGTCAGGGGTGTTTGACATGTGCTGCTAGGCATAGATTGCACTTCAATCTAGACTAATATAAAACAGTTTTATATGATGATTGATCGAACAAATACCTGTGATAGGAGTACGCCATTCGTCATACCAAGTCTGCTAAACTTAAAGTGTTGTTCTATGCCCTTGTTTGCTCCCGAGCAACAACCACCAGGATACAGACTTGATCAGCTGTGAGAAGGTCGCAGTCCATCGTCCCATCATCAGAGAACTCATGAATCATCAAGAAGCGAGTACGTGGCGACCGTGGAAAGCCTTCTTCTCGCGAAGTCCATCGTCAGAGCACAAGTATTCTTGCATCCCGTCGAGAGTGTCTAGCGATGTCACGAGGGTGCCGGTACGTGTCGCCGGGTCTACTCGTGCAGACAAATGTCTTCTCATCACAAACGACACCTTGTCATCTTATGCATCGAAACCGAGCATCGGTAGTTCCTCTGCGCATGTTCCTTGGAGATCTCCATACACAAGTCATCACAAGAGACAATTCTCGACTTGTACGCAGACAACAGAGGCCAGTGTTCCTTTCATAATCAATTCTACAGATGTCTCCGATTATTCTCTTGCTTTCGAAGAGTCGCATTGTGAATTAGATTCCAGACGCGCCGCTATTCGTCCAATTCGTACTTCGAAACCGAGTATGAGGCGACGTCTGAAGAAGCTTTTCAAAAGAAATCAATTTCGGAGGTGCATGTCGGAATGATGTTTCTTTCCGCTATCATTGCACAAAGAAAACGCTGCTTTTGTTGTCGTCGTCGTTGAGAACTTGACACGCTACATCTTTGTGCCGTCATTGCATAAACTTGCATGTCGGCAATCGATACTTTTCGAGACTCCAGTATCGCCTCTTGGCACCGACCCACTCTTCGTCCTTGGTTTCAATGTCCATTTCCTCAAAGGACACTTCGAGTCCGAAATCGGACAATTCAATTTCGAGGATTTGGGTGTAGACATCATAAAACGTCTGGTTATCCGCGCCGAGACCGTGAAAGAATGAAAAGATGCCTTCAGGATTCAAGAGGGCCACGACGGAATCAAAGAATTGATGCATATCTTCCCAGTACTCGAAAGGGTCGTAGTATATTCCATCAAACGTCTCTCGATCCGCGAGGTCGTCGACGACATCTTGCCATCTCCCTTCCAATATCTCCACTCCTTCCTTCTCGTACCATCCTTTATCCCTCATCTCCCGCAACACGTCCGGATGAGCCTCGATAATGACGTGTCGTCTCGGTTTCCGCGCTTGTATGGCGGCATCAATCAAGCCCAAGCCGAAACCGACATTCAGAACGCATCCACTTCCTACTTTGGGGACCACAATCTCGGCGGATTTAGTCATAATGTCTTGTTCCCAAGTCATCATGACGGCATTGTTTTCTTCATCCAGGAGTGTGGTGGAGTCCTCGGTGGGAGCGGTATACACCAACTTCCCATTCAAAAACGTCTTGTTTCGTTCCGAGGGATCGTGAGAACCAGATTGCTTGTCGAGGGCGGTGAGCAGTAATTCCGCCCTGATGCCAGCACTCAATATTGTTTCGTAGATGATTGATGCGGAACCAAATAGTCGTCGTGCCGTACATCCTGGCGTCTCGTTGATTTTCGACATTTGATTCCATATTCCACCATTACTCAACAAGTACTCTAAAATCTCTTTTCCACGACCTGCGTCATTCGACTCATGTGATGAGATGATTGTCGTGTGAAGAGGTCCCTCTCCGGTCTCTGGATCCTGGAACCAGACGTCACATCCTTCGTCAACACAAGATTTGATGGTTGATAGGTCCAAGGCTTTACACGCTTGTAAGAACTTTCGATCGAGTTCTAGTTGCTCCGCGGAGATTTCTATCGGTTCGATGTCCATGCTGTAAGGACACACGGGACAGTCAAGCAGGTAGATACAATGGAAGCTTTTGTATGTATTCGAGTAGGTGGAGGAAATAATTTTGGTGCTACGATCTAGACGAGCCGCTTCATTATCTTATCTACCCGTGTCCCTGTTGTAACTGTGGAGAATCTACATTTGTATCTTCAGTCAGTATATAAAGACATCCATATCTACATCGATGCTCGCTTGTCTGATGATGGCTCAAAACAGCCAAACTGTACATCTGTCAAACCTTTTTCTTCGGTGGTGACTTGAAGTAATTGGTCAAAACGTTCGCCTGCTGTTTGGGCAGCTCCTTTGTCTTCTTTATGGGTTTGCCAATTTCCATCGTCTTGTACAACTCTTCCCAGATGCCCGTCTCGAGAACTCCACCACTGGCCTCTTTGTGACCTTTAGCGAACGAGCCACCATCAATCAAGCGCCGCTCGAGATCCGGATTGCGCGATGCATATTCCTTCAATACCGCTTGCAAGTCAACCGCATTCGCGGTGCCGTCATCTACTCGACGGAGCTTTGGCACGCGACAACTAAAGTGTACCTTTCCCTCCATGTATCCCGTATTGGCACACATCACCACCTGTAAGTCCTTCGACTTGAGAAAACTAGCCCACTTTGTGGCGATGAGCGGGTGCACCTGACACCCGGAATGAATAATTAGACACGCCGTGCGTTTGTCCAGAGAGAAGAGTGGTGCGTTTCGCCCGTGCCTCTCGTTTTCTACAAAGACCTCGTCCCGAGCCTCGAGCAACTTTGATAAATGTGGATTCGTAGAATGATGTAGTATATCAGAAGAAGTTTTGGATGTCTTGAGTGAATTCCATGCTTCGATCGTATTATAGATTTGGGACCGGCGTGGGGCATTAAGTAGCCCTACCGCATCCGCGATATTCTTCTTGCCCTGCTCTTTCATGACTTCACCCAAGTAAGGCGGAAAGGGCTCGACCCACTTCACTGTTGAGGACAGGTCGCCCACCGTTCCAATGACCGCCAGATAATTGATCTGCGCCTTCAATTCGTCGTGTAGTGGTTCGCAAAGACAATAGGTGAGCAACGCCGAGGTCGCAATCGGAGGAGAATATGCAGCAGTACAAATTACTGCCTGTTTTGGGAATTCGAAGGAGTAGTGATGGTCGATAATCAGTGTCGGAATGTCATTCAATATGGGAGGACCTTTGCGACTGCCCTGATCAAGAATGATGATGTGTTTTGGATCCGCCGCCGCAATCTTGTCAGTTTCCTCGGACGAATGAATCCCAGTTCCCTTTGACAACAAATGTACCGATATCAAGCTCTCATCGAGGCCCAATGCAACCAATGTGCGATACATTATAGTTCCGGCGCTCAAACCATCAGCCTACAAGGTCAGTGAGCATCGCAATCCTGCATGATTGACACACATCTTTGTCGGGACAGATGACTACTCTTTCATTCGAGGTCGATGCTTGCCTAATGAATGCTCGAGCTGCTTCCATAGACGCCTTTGACGCCGGCCATTCGTCAATATCTGTTTTGGCGCGCTTCAATCCTTTGGAAGAGTCATCAGATTCGTCACCCGATACAGGCGATATTGAACGCTTCATAAGATATCCTCCTAATCGTAGTCTTCCACTGTTTCTGAACTGGACTCGTGCCCTGCTCAACAGTATCATGATGCGAATCTTCTATACTACTATAGCTATGAGATCATAAACCAGAGACTCTGTGGCTTACACGGATCTGCTGGAGCTCAGCTGCCACCACTGACGTCCCGGTGTGGGGAAGTGACAGAGTCTCACTTGTATACGAGTCTGTTTATGTACATGTCGCTATGAGATGGAGCTACTACAAATGCAAACCATACAAATCTATCTCTACACTCCTAATCGACCTCCTGGAATGGTGGACGTTACTTCTTCGATAATACCTTGCAAGACATTCGCCATATCGACAATGGACAATGGGTCATGCTCAGGCGAGACGTGCACAAATAAGACTTTGGGTTTCGACAGAGTGAGACCTCTGACTTGACTTTCTTCCTGTGCTTGAATAGCAGCAGACATTGAGCCAAAGTATATGAAATCGCAGAGGTAGTGACCCGCATCCTCACTCTTGATGATCTGGATTTCGGGAAACTGTTTCGACATGGTTGCCGCAAGCTTTGTAGTGTTGATGCTGGTTATCAGCTCATCTCCAGCTACCAGCTCCTTACGCACAGATTCGTTGATAGTGTGACCTCTGATACCTTCCGCATGGCCCGTCTCTTGCTCGACGAAAGGCGCTAATGAGTTTGATGCATCCAACTTGTCGTAGCCAGTTTGATGACCTACTGTCTCGATCACGATCCCACCACTTCTACCCTGTCCAATATGAAGCACTAGATCATATCTCTTGCGAGGGTCAAAGTCACTCCTGGCACCAATGATTGGATCGTTGATCATGAGGTCGGGTAGTACTGGCGAGTCTTCTGATAGACCATGGAAGTAGGCGAGCGCTTGGAGGGTAAATTCGTACTCGGTAGGTATGTAAGATATATCTATCGAGATGTGTTTGTCGTCTTCAGGTGCGGAAAACGAACGTTTCGATAATAGCTTTGCAGTCTCCCATGATGGATTTTTATTCGTGTTTCTGAACGCACCAAAGCCTGTAACCAGTACATTGACGGTTCGTTGTCGCCTCGAATGCGACAGTGAATTTACAAGATCACCCATACTAGCGCCTGGCCAATAAAGGATAAATCAGATTTGGGAATGCGTATATCAACAGAGTGCTTTGTCGAGCATCACCAGGCCGACTTGTCTGTGCCGCGTCTGTTGGATGCTTTCGTCAGACGATCTGCGGATCCCAACAGATGGTGGAGCCGTCAAATCTTTCCTTTCTATGAAATTAGGCTGAACTCACTTTCCACCCTTCTGCAGCGCTCCCCCTTAAAACCGTCTTCCACACGAGATATATATATCTGGCCGTCTCGCTTTGACGATCCGAAAGATTCACTAAAGCGATACATACGGAGAATTCTGGCTGAGACGATCAAAATGTCAACTGCAATGCCGTATCATGGGGACTTGGAATCTTATGGACAAATTGTCCTTTTCGGCGACTCAATCACCGAACAATCCTTCAATCCGGAGTGGTTTGGATCAGGCTCGGCACTGGCAAACGCATACGCGAGAAGACTAGACGTTCTGAACCGAGGATTTTCTGGCTATACGACCGTACAAGCATTAGATCTCTTGCCGAGGATCTTTCCTCAACGCAATGACGACGTCAAACTGATTGTAATCTTTTTCGGAGCAAACGATGCTACATTACCAGGCGAGATCCAACATGTCCCTCTGCCACAATACTTGGACAATTTCGAGAGGTTACTCACCTCGAGCGCACTTTGTGGAAAAGTCATTGCAGTGACGCCGCCGCCGATAGACGAGTACACACATCAGGTCGACTTTGGTCTGACTCGGACCGTGGAAGCTACGCACGAGTATGGCGTTGCTCTCAAGGCATTGTGCGATCGCTTGGATGTGCCAGTAGCTGATGTATGGACCAGCTTCATGACTGCCATTGGCTGGGACGGCAGCGATACGTCGCCACTTCCAGGTAGTCTAAAAGTTCCCAAGAATGAAAAGTTGGCCTCCTTCTTCAGGGACGGATTACATCCAGTGGGTAGTGGTTACAGATTAATTTACGACACGATACAAAAGACCATCAATGAGTGTTTCTCTCACTTGCATCCCGAGGCCACGCCTTATCACACTCCTTATTGGCAGCAGGCAGTATACCCCAAGCCAGGTCATCTGATCAGATGGCGCATAGACACCACGAAATGGTCCGTTGATGACTATGAGCAACGTCTGAGTCAAATCCCCGACACGGACGCCCACAACATCCGGAAATTCCATTTCGCCAAGGATCAGTACATGGCTTTAGGGTCTGTTTTACTCCAACGCACATTCATTTCTCAAGTGTTCGGACAACCAATGTCTCAAATCGGTCCCGTTACCCGCGACGAACATAACCGGCCAATGTATCGAGACGTCGCCGTCCGTGCACACGATTACAACGTCTCGCATCATGCCGGTACCGTGGTCTTGGCTGCCATACTAGACGGTGGGCGAGTAGGCATCGACATTACTGTACCCGAAGTACTACAACATTCAGAGACGGCAGAATCATATCTATCAAGTTTCCAAGAGTCCTTTTCCAAACTCGAATGGCAACAAATTGGGACGGACTTGCAAAAGTTTGCACAACATTGGGCATTGAAGGAATCTTATGTCAAAGCTATCGGTATAGGAATCGTGGCTGACTTGCCCGCGATTGAGTTTCGAGACATTAAATACGTGGACGAGAACCAGCCGATGCAAAGTAGTGCTGCTACGCTCTTTGTGCAAGGACATCAAGAACCGTGGCACTTTGAATTGCAATTTATTGATGGGAAGTATATAGCTGTAGCAAGCCAGCAAGAACATCCTCAGATAGAATCCTTTACGGATATACCATAATCCCCAAATCCATACAAGCATGAAATCAATGCGCAAATACCCACGATCGACACGAAGCAGGTTTCACAGATAGTGTCGAATCGTTCTCGCACAAATGCCATGACTCTGCACTCCAGGGCGTTCACCGACTGCATGCCTTGAGTACTGAAGCACTGCATTCTAGCACGTTGCGCCCCGGGCCACCACATATCGTGTCGATAATGACAATACAGAGCGCTCTCAAGACCTTGTGCACGTCCGCTCGAGGTGTGCTAACGTGATACGAGCGTAAATGCACAGCGACCAAATTTTCGAACGTCAGCTATCTCGTCCATTACTCTGACATTCCGAGTCCACGCAATATGACCAATTTCTATACGACTGATGAAGTCATTAATGCAACATGTTCTGAGTGGTCGATAGTACTCGCTGTTGTACAAGGACAGGACTAGAATTGCACCTGTAAAGTAGGAAAAGTGTTGTCCTAAAGTCTTCGCACAGCACGAGCTCTAACACCACCAAATTTCAGGGGCGTGGCATCGATTATGTTTGTGATTTTGGTTCGATAATGATCACCTTCCACGCCCATTAAGGCTTTCATGACTGCCTCACGACCCAGGCCAAAGTCTTTGATTATGAGTTCGATCGAGGATGGTTTGAATTGTGGCTTTTGTTTTTTGACCTGTGTCTTTTGAACCCTTTGTGGTTCCGTTCGTGCCTTGAGCTCTAGTGCTGCGTCGTCCTCTTCTTTCTGTTTCATTTTCTCCAACATCATGGTCGTGCTTCGAAATCCAGCCTCGTAACCACCACGAGCAGCTTTCTTGAATCCACAAAGGCCCGCCGAAGTCCACATGATTGGCTCATGTTTATGGTTCGTCAATGTCAAAAGGGTATTGGAGTGACTCGTGAGACAATGCAAATAATATTTGTTCGTTCCCAACTTGTACTTGTCGGTATCTGATGGACGAAAGTATACGTTGCCCGTGTCTGATCTCAACTGCCGAGGAGTGAAAGGCGACTTTGCAGGCTTGCTATCTGTTTCCGACGGTGTTGTCTTCGAAGCTCCTGTGTTCAGATCACCGATGAGTTTCGTGAGAGAGCCAAGTGTGGAATCTTCTGCATGTGCTGCAGCACTAGCAGTGAAGGGACGAGTGTTGGCAAAGCATGCATGCTTGATCATAAACGATCGAGTCAGCATACTAGCCTGTATGAATATGTAGTTCCGGTGGCCTGCGAAAAGGAATAGGATGATGTTTAAGTACAAGAGTTGTTGACATAAGAGCCAATTTTTGTGGGCGACTCGAAATTGTACGTTAAACACGAGATAAAGCACAACTCCACAAAGTCGTTGCATAAATATCAAATACAACTGTCTGAATGATTTATCATTGATGAATCTGGCCACACACATTGTCTCTGTGTATGAATGGCCGTGAACTGTCCTTGCTTCTTCGAAGTCACAGCTCAGTGGCAAGAGATTTTAAAAGGGTTCCGATATGCTAGCTTTTCTTAACCTCATCTAAATACTGCCGCGAGTCCAGACACCATGGCACAAGAGAAGATCTCCGAACCTTTCTATGCTCAACGAGGACAGACAGAGAACAACAGTACGGTACATGGAGTCAATCCAGCCTTCTTGATAGAGAAAATCACAAGAGAACGTATATTGGACTCTTTGTACTTCAAAGACCAATGCTTCGGGCTCACAGCCGCGACGTTGTTGGATCGAGTGGTTGATTTGACATATATTGGTGGCATTTATTCGAATGGTAGACCGACAGACTTTATCTGTCTAGTCTTCAAGTTGTTGCAATTGGCGCCTGAGAAGGACATTGTGTTGTATTATTTGCATGACGATCAATTCAAGTACCTTCGTGCTGTCGCTGCACTATATATTCGGCTCACATTCGCTGCAAAAGATGTCTATCTAACACTCGAACCTCTTTTTTCAGACTATCGTAAGCTCAAGCTAAGGAGTCAGAATGGTTTCAGATTGGACTACATGGACAACTATATCGATCAATTATTGACCGAGCCAAGGATATTCGATATTGCCTTGCCAAATCTGATGAGCCGACCATTGCTGGAAGATCTCGACGAGCTAGAGCCGCGCGAAAGTATTCTGCAAGCCGAACTTGACAGTGGTGATGACGATTGAGCATGACGCGCTAGAGTCTGGAGCATATCACAAATTCTGCGAACCCGACGGAATGGTCGTGTTACACGCATATCGACCCGACAACACGCATTGCGACATGAGGATCATTATCGCAGATCCGGCTCTTGTTGATACGACACCATCAACGAGTCATTCTCGGTATGTGTGTGTGATGAAACTATCGCGTCTCGTGACCAATACAAATGGCCGTGCGTGAAACAAACACTTTTCGAATGACGAGTGCCTGGTATATATGTCCAAGCACCCAGAACAAGAAGCATGTCTCAACACAGAATTGCGGCGACATTGACGATTTCGCGAAGCACATGGGAGCATTCTCTTATCTTGGCAAGTGGTTTTCTAGCACGATGCAAAGCACATCCAAGTACGCTGCAGTCTCCCCTGGATTCCATTCCCACAGCATCAATCAGGACGAAATTGTTGAGCGCCACGATTCTGGCACAAAAGAGCGTTCAGGAGGGACTCTAGACGTGCAACCACACCGAATCATATCGGAATCGGAGATGCCTGCATGGACCTCAATATTGTCTCTATATCCCGAGCTTACTCAAGCGGAGAGCTTCGATAGGGAGAAGTTGGGTAGTCGACGTCTATAAATAATGCTCTCACGACAACACTGACGCACCGTAGCCCGGTTCATCAGCGATGACGACTCGAATGCTGGCCTTGATTACCTCTTGAGTATATTTGAGGATTGTTCATGATGTTTCAAGATTGCCGAGGTCTGTGTACCACTATATAGAATAGTCTATGAGAAATTGCAGTCCACGACTGATAGAATAATTGACGAGTGGCATCTATAGTAATTGACAGAGTTTCATCTATGGGGAAAGAGTTGACCAAGCCACAACGAGTCATCGGCTCTCCACTTTTTGGACTCTTTGCCTCTTGTCGTACGTGCCAAATCTCGGTCAATAGAAGTGACTACAACGTCATATATAGACCAGATTATCAACAACAAGAATAAGAAAGGAGTCACTCAAATGTCGTTTGCTCGAATACTCGTGGCGCCTTCGTTGGTGGCAATAGGTTTAGGAACGGAATATAAACGACGCCCGAGGACGATACACTGCGACTCTCCCACCCTCTCTACGCGCAGGACGAGTAGTACTGAACCATTACTGGACCCTCACCAATTCGCCACGGGATCCGTCCTCGGAATTGCCGCGGGACTCTTATTCAAACGACTCGGAAAATTGTTTTTTGTCATTATCGGAGGAACAATTCTCGTTCTCAGAGCGTTAGGGTCCAGTACCACCGTTCCTGGACTAGGACAGATTCGTGTCCCTTGGAACCAAGCCAGACAATTCATTCTCAACAAGACTTCATTCGGTGATGCGGCCGGGAAAGTAGGAGAAGTAGGCGAGAGTCCGATCGTGACTTTGTTGACGAAAGACTTGACTTTTAAAGTCAGTTTCCTCGCTACCTTTATGATTGGACTCGTCAACACTTGATATACGCGAAACCCTTGCGCGGATGAGTTATAGGTGATGTTTGGTGATGATAAAAGGAGTGGTAGCTAGATAATGTGCATTCGAATTCTCACAAAAAGTAAATCTACATCGTACTGAAAATGGCCTGTGCTAAAAAGTCTACATAAACGTCCACAAAAGTGCATGACAGCGACATCATCGCGAGTGTCATTGCTCTTCAAACCATTCTTTCTGGTTTTCCGGCGGCGATCTCAGAGGAAGATCCATCGAGACTGACATCTGTAGTCGGGTTGCTGGTAAACACTCGAGTGAGGAATCCAGGAGCCCCCACAGAAGTTCCTTCCCCACCTCCGCGGTAGAGGAACATGTACCAGTGAGCGACCCCCACAAAAAGACCTCCCCCGACAATGTTGCCTAGACATACCGGAATCATAGAGTGCCAGATGTAATATCCTACACCAAAGTTCGTGCCCAAGTACATTCCCCTATGACAATCAGCGTTGTGTTAAAACAATCGCGCCAGCGAAACGAACATTTGAATCAAAAACCTGGCTTGGTCAGTCTTTCCGAAAGGAACAAGAGCGCATCTCAGGCTTACATATTGGCAATGACGTGCTCGAAGCCTACAGCGACAAAGAACCAGATTGGAAGGAAAATAATGATGACCTTGGATACAATCTGGGCAGTGTCAGTTGGAGGACGCCGATAGTTTTGTGACGACATACATCCTTAGCACTAGCAGACATCCATACAGCGATGCAGACCAGCCAATTACAACTACATCATGTATCAGAGTGAATGTACTAATTCCAAGATCATGCTTACCCGATGCCTCGAAGGAAAATCATTCGCCAATTAGCACCGGCAGCCTTATGTTCTGCGAGTGTGATGGCATAAGCGTGATACGGGGCGACGTCGACGAGTCCAGTCCAGTAGACCAGGACTCCACCAAAGAACATGGCACCGGCGAGATTACCCAAGAATGAGATGACCCAACTCTTGAGCAGATCCACAATCGTCGTACGTCTTTGCAAGGTCGAGATGGTCATGACCATAAAGTTTGACGTACACAACTCGAGTCCGGCAATGACAATGATGATGAGTCCGATTGGGAAGACGGCTGCTCCCAGTGCTTTCTGAACGCCCGGGTAATTGGTTGCGAGTCCAGGTGCTCCTCCACCTAGAATCAAGAGAAAGAGACCGCCGACGGAGAGGTACGCACCTCCCAGGAACGACTTGATGCATAGTTGTCCCAGTGACTGCCGTGCCTTTCTCACTCCCAGATCAGAAATGATCTGAGCAGTCTCCTTGGGTGTGTAGGAGTCTATCCAGTATCAGTGGTGTGAATTCATGACGCAATCTGATTCATACCTCCATAACGCTGTGCCTCTGTGAGTTGCACCGACATGATGTAGGAGATGTGTCACAAGGAAGGATCAAGGCAGCACTAGAGTCTGTAAAACTCTTCTAGCAGAAGAGAAATACCAGGTAGACTGGACTAGAGACTTCTAGATATAGGACATCAGCTTAGAAGACAACGGGCAGCAATCAATCGCAGGCTCACGGGCTTCCGTTTGTCTGGGGGATAACAGAAAATCCATCGGGTGTGAAGATTGCTTCTTTGTGGCTGCTGACATCCAATCATCGCTCATCTCGTCGGCACATAAATTACGCGCTTGCATTGTGCATCAGACCAGCTCTCACTTGCACTTGTCTTGATCATCCATTCTCCCTCTGTGGCATATATTTTCTATTCTTTCTTAGACATTCTATGCCTCCTGCTACCATCCTATACTATCCTTCTGTACAATATATACACGTCAACAGCCAGTAGAGTAGTACAAAATAGACAAAAATCTATACGACATGGCTTGTAATTCGTGCGCGGGGAAAAAAAAGGGTGGGCACGACTCACATTTCCAGTTGGGCAGAGATTGCCGATCCTTTAGTCAATCAAAAGCCGACAGCCACTACTCATTGGAGCAAATTACTCGAGTAGACGCTGGTCAGCTGACTTTTATGGTTGTCAAGAAACTTCCTCTTCGCCATCCGGTGCAGCTAGATCCGCCTTACCCACCTCCTTTCCCTGTATCAAGGTGGAGAAGAGGAACGCCAAACCTCCCATCCCGGCTATTGAAAGGAATGCAAAACGCAGGGCAATTTCGTAAGACTCGATTGCCGCGCGCTTGAGGTGGCTCGATAGGCCGGGGATGATGGTCGCGTCGGCTCTTATGGCTCGCACAAGCTCCGTGTCTGCAATGCGCCTCAGCAGCTCCACCTTGAGAACATCTTGCAAGACTGCCTGCGAGATGGTGACTCCAAGTACTTGTCCTACGGACCGTGCCAGGTAGGATAGACCGGTGGCTACTGCAAGCTCGTCAGGCTGCACGGCGCTGAGCAATGCAATTAGAGTAGTCGTTGTCGCTCCGGCCGTGCCCAGGCCGTTGAAGAAGATGTCGAACCATGTCCGCCAAGGGGCTGGACTCCTGCCCCACGTGAATAGACTTAAGGCTGATAAAGGAAGACATATCGTGAAGAGTAAAGTGAGCTTATAGTATGTGCCATACCGGGCCATGAAAGTCCCCGCAAGTAGACTTCCAACTGGAATACCAATGGCATTGGGCAACAAGTGTAATCCAGCGGTCTGAGATGACTGTTGTCTCACGGCCTGGAAGTATATTGGCACAGAATATAGATATCCAAAAGTAGCCGCCGCACAGAAAAAGTTTACCAAAGCTGAGAATCCTGGCGTCCTACGTACCACGATGGAGGGCGGCAGTACGGGAGAATGAGCGACCTTCACCTCAATGTATGCAAAAATGACCAGTATGATGATAGAAGCCACGAGGGCCGTGATGATGTATGGTGAGGACCACGGCAGAATGTTGCCACCAATAGAAGAAGCCCCGACCAGAAGAGTGATGGCGATGATTAATGTTATGGCGCCTAAGAAGTCGATACGCCTGAGCTTCTCTCGTGCACCACCATCCGCGTTCGGCAATGGTATATCGACCTTCCAGATGACGATAGCCAGGGAGACTAGACAGAAAGGTACCTGAATGAGAAAGGCGAAACGAAAGCCAAGGCGAGCTGACAAGAACCCGCCCAGAGGCCCGCCGAGAGCAGCTCCTGCACCGAATAGGCAATTAGCTAGTCCCTGAAAAGTCCCTCTTTGCCGTAGTGATACAAGATCTGAGCAGATGATTGACGACAAGGTTGTAAGACCACCGCCCCCGAGTCCTGCAACAACTCGTCCAACAATGATCATTTCCATTGAACTAGCTATGCCGCAAAGGATGGTACCCAAAGTGAAAGTGGAGATGGAGAAGATGGTCGCATTTTTCCTTCCAACCACGTCCGAAATCCTACCGTAGAGTCCTTGGAATGCTGCGACTGACAGCAAGTATCCGGTACCGAGCCAGGCACTTAAATTATTTTTGTGAAAGTCAGAAGCTATGGTGGTTTGGAGTGTCGCAACCATAGTAGCATCCAATGCAGCGAGGAAGACTCCGATCCAGACACCAATGAGCATGAGCCAACTGTCTAGCGGAACATCGCGAATAGAGTCAGGAAGTTGCTTTGGCTGCAAGGCCGGCTGTATGAGTGGTGTCTCTTCTGTTGCCGGAGCCATGGGGTGGGCTATAGACTTTCTAAGCCCTCTGGCGGAGATATGCTAATGTATAGCTATACTAAAGCACAAGTAGTATACAATCTTCAATAATTTTGCGTAGTTATTGCAACACAATCTGTCAGATCATACAGCATCGGGAGGGATGACAAGGACGCTAGAGCAGTGCGAAGACATTGTACCAAGTATGTCATCAGACATAACAGGCTGCAATGCTTGAACTTTGCATTATCTCAGCTGGAACTGCAGGGTGTGTGTATCGTTGACTTTGCAACAACGAATGATTGATCAAGTTTCGAGGGAAGCTCAAGTTGGAGAGCAGAATCTGAACTTTCAACCTTCCGCTTTAGGTATTACGAGCCGATGGCCACAAGGTCCTGAAATCACATGTTCGTACCGGTAGAGCGGCCACGGACGCGTGCACAACTGGCAGTTCCAAGGTTGATTCGAGCACTGCTACATGTAAAGGTCTTGCTTGCTATCCTGTTTCATCTGCATTCCAAGAGGTGGAGGAATTCAGTTGCCAAGCTAAAAGAAGGGATGGGAAGGACCCCACGTATGGCGTGTGAATCAGGCACTATCAGCATACCGAGATATTGTATCCTAGCACTGAAAATATACATTTTTGCTTGAGCTCACCTTATCTACGCAATGCAAATATCAGCTAGCTCCTGTATAATTCTGCTCAAGCCTGGCATGAGGGCTCGTATGGATAGAGGAGACAAGGTACGACCTGCAGCTGGCCTGGGTTATACCAGTGGACCTGCTCATGGTCAATACATGCACGAGTGTGAATATGTAACCAATCAAGCACAAGAGAATATTTCTTAAGACGACCTTCCTAATGTGGTTTACCCAGATTAAGAAAAGTGTGCGGGCCCTTATCTCCCGTCAAGCTCGTGCAACACAATTGAATCTGGCTGAGGTGGAGTAGACTCGATGAATGACAGCCCAGGTCGGTCCGAACGAACGTCGGGTGGGATGTGATTGACAACCCTGGAGGCTAGACGCCCGACAGACGGTCTCCGCAAATTGCCCGTGGCAGGTCGTTCCACTCCAAGTGTCGTCTGAGTTTAGCCTCGTACTGGAGCTCGTCTTGGAATCTCTTCTACTCCCTCCGGGGCACCCAATACTGCATGAGTAGGTCCGCCGCTGGCTAGACTGTGGCCTGTTTGAGTCTACATGGTCATTGTGCCACATCGCATTCGCAACTCCAGCTTATGATGGTGCACACTATGCGAGGCTAGACAGTTGTCACGAACATTGGAGCAGCGAAATGTGCTGCCCGGGGGTCTTTCCAGCCAGAGTGCCGTAAATCCCCCTCAAGTCCACATGATGAGACACAAATATACTCGTAAGCAGCAAATTTCCAAACAAATCACAGCGAAGGTTCGTAGACTGTCACGATCGTGACACCAAACAGGAAGTCGATCGCTGGCGAATGCCACTTGTAGACTTCCTCTCTCGATCGAATTAATCTTATCATGATAGCACTCATAGGTGCGAATGATGTGCGCGCGTAACTGTTCCTGCGGGAGGTACGCTGATTGTGGCATCTACTGGCGTTCACTCCAATGTGTCAGTAGATAAGAGAGGGTTCTGTGGCGCATCTGTATCAGCACAATCTAGAGTTCATCTACTATTCCACCAGGGTGGGAGAGCCCTCCTAGCCGGCTGGTATATCCTTTACGAATGACTATAAGTAGCACTGGGACTCCTCCTTGATTATTCTTGTCTCCAATTTCCGACTCCTGATTGCTTGACAGTCAAGATGGAGATGCAGACTGTCCATGATACTGAGAAGGGTGTCTACAACATCGGCGCTAAGCCTGTGGAGGCTGGCAGTATCGCTCCCGAGCAGGAGTATGGAACTGTCAAGAGAGGACTGAAGTCCCGTCACATCCAATTTGTAACTTTCCTATGGTCTGTTTGAACTCTGAGAGCTCATGTTGCATAGATTGCCATCGGTGGTACCATTGGAACAGGTCTCTTTGTTGGTTCAGGAGGTGCACTTGCGCGTGCCGGACCAGTGTCTTTACTTTTAGGGTACTCGATAGTCGGTACCATCCTCTATTGCGTCCTCCAAGTTCTCGGAGAGATGGCAACTTATCTCCCAATCCCTGGAGGTCTCACTGTATACGCCAAGCGATATGTCTCGGACGATGTCGCTTTCGCTCTTGGAGTCAACTACTGGTTTGGAGCTGCTATCACGATTTGTGCCGAAGTGTCGGCCGCAGCTGTCGTTATTGAATACTGGACCACCTCGGTGAATGTCGCCGTGTGGATTACAATTATTCTCTTCGGTATTCTGGCCTTGAACATATTCTCAGTCAAAGGATATGGTGAAGCTGAATTCATCTTTGCTTCTATCAAGATTGTGATGATCATCATACTTCTGATCTTGGCAGTCGTCATCGATCTAGGTGGTACCCCTAAAGGGGATCGACTCGGATTCAGATACTGGAAAAATCCAGGGGCAATGAAGCCATACCTGAAAGAGGGCAACACTGGTCGATTCCTCGGATTCTTGTCAACTTTCGTCTACGCTGCCTTTGCATACGGAGGTAGCGAAGTAATTGCAGTAGCAGCCGCTGAAGCTGAGAATCCCCGACGAAATATTCCACTAGCCTGCAATCGAGTCATCTGGAGAATTCTCATCTTTTACCTTGGCGGTATCTTGGCCATTGGTCTTACCGTAGCTTACAACGATCCTACCCTCGCGGCAGCCATCAAAAGCAGTGCTCCAGGCGCTGGACGATCTCCTTTCGTCATTGCCATCAAGAATGCCGAAATTTCAGTCCTGCCTCATATCATCAATGCCGTCATCCTCAGTTCTGCCTGGTCATCTGGAAATGCGTTCATGTACAGTAGTTCGAGGAACCTCTATGCACTGGCACTGGCAGGCAACGTCCCAAAGGTATTCGCAAAGGTCAATCGAAATGGTGTGCCCTGGGTTTCAGTCCTTGCTACTTTCGGAATCGCACTATTGGCATATCTCAACGTCAGTAATTCGTCTTCGGTTGCCTTTGGTTGGTTCTCCAACTTGACTACTGTGAGCGGACTTTTCAACTGGGCAACTTTGTCCTTTACCTATCTACGATTCCGAAGGGGCGCCATTCTTCAAGGTATCCACAGCACGCTTCCCTTCAAAGCGTTCTTCGCTCCATACTCAGGATACTGGGCCTTCGGCAGTTGTGTATTTATCATTCTCATCCAAGGGTTCCCAGTGTTCTTCGGCAAATTTGAAACTTCAGACTTCATTGCCGCTTATATCGGTATCGTCATCTTCTTCCTGCCCTTGATAATCTTCAAAGCGATCAAGAGATCAAAGTTCGTTCCATACGCCGATATGGACTTCTTCACTGGAAAGGATGAGATTGATCAGAACGAGCGAGAATCCTTCGAACCAGTACCAAAGAACTTCCTCCAGAGAATTTGGTATGCCGTGGTATAGAGCCGATATTGCACAGAATGGGTTAAATTATAGATTGAGTAGGTTTTATTTGTTCATAATTTGCATTCTCCTTACACATAATGAGGGATTAGTCGTGATACAAGTTCAATATTTGGGATATAATAATTCATGCTCGTTCATTAGATATTTGGTTATTTAGGTAGTCTGGTGCTAGCTGTGATCAGTATGCGAAGCGTCTGGCAAGCGTGCCATTGCTTGGTGTTTGCACGCCTTCCAGGGTCTTGAGGTAGAATGCACCTCCCTGCGTGTTGCCTGCTACTCTCTGGGTAGCGTTGTAGATGTTGCAGTTGAACTCGACAGGCACGGCAGAGTCTCCAATCGGTGGGTTCTGGTCGGTGAATGTTGTCGAGAATGTTTTGCAGCGTGATCCGAACGATGTACATCGCGCAGCACACTTTTGCACAGCCTCGACGATCGGTGCAACATTCTCCCTTCGCTGACCGGTCTGTACGGATCCATCAAACAGGGTCACTGGTGACCATCGCTCCGTTCGTGAGCAGAATTCACGCGAGTAAGACGAGCCACCAGCAGTGACTGGAGTCACCGAACCCACACACTGAGCTTCTTGACCTTCTGCAGTTGCAGCAGGTCGTCTCTGGTAGAAGAGTCCGCCATTGGTCGGACCGTTGAAGACATTCGTTGCGTTGTAAAGGTTGCAACCGAATGTCGTACCACCCACAGTGGTTGGAGCCACAGAGAAAGTCTGACAGGTCAAAGTGTTACATCGCTCTGAGCAAATCTGAGCTGCCGAGGCGTATGAGGCACCTTGAATCTGGGTAGAGGAGAACAGATCAGCTGGAGACCATCGCTGGACGTTGGAGCAGAATCGCAAATCGAAGGTGAATGCAGCATTGGTTGTGTCCTGATACTGTCCAACAATTCCAGCAGGACACTGGAAGGTGTTTGGTGTGGCTGTAGGCGCGGCACTGACAGTGACTGTGGAGACTGGACGTTCTGCATTGCCGTTGATCTGAATGACAATCACAGTGACGACGTTCAGAGTGATCTGCTGGATTCGGACCTCCCCGACTTGTCCAATGAAGACAACAAATGGTGCCGAAGACTCTTTGACGATAGACTGTACCGTGGATGTCGATCGTCCTGCTACTGTGGTAGTCACGGTCGTGAAAGCTGTCGATGTTCTTGTCACGACTTGATTTGCATTGGTCACAGTCACTGGCGACTGGCCGACCGGGTGGTAGACGACAGGATATGACACGGCAGAGACACTGGTCGGTCCGGTGACGACTGGTAGTGAAGATGATGTTTGACTAGCTGCTGCCGGACAAGATGTCTGAGTGATACGAACGGTCTGAGTGCTAGCAAGTGCACCAGCAATGTTCTGCCTGGCATAGAAGAGGCCTCCATTTGTGTTGCCTCTGAAAGGTGCAGTAGCGTTGTAGAGATTGCAACCGAATGTCCCGTTTCCAGGAGTCGATGGTGCCACTGAGAAGGTTTGACATACACCAGTACACAAAGCAGCACAACGCGATGCAGCCGTACGATAATTACCACTACCGACTTGAAGCGGGTTCGATGAGTATAATGTTGCAGGACTCCATCGATCGATGTTTGAGCAGAAACGCAAGCCTGCTTCTCTGCCCTGATCTAGGGGAAGTGTTGCATCAATCCCGGGAGGACAGAAGAAACTGGCCCGCTGTGCAAGGGTAGCAGAACCATCGTTGGCTTGTCTTTTCTCGACTGGCGTTGCCTGAACGAGTGACGCGGTGAACAAGAATTTCAAGTGCAGTACCTTCATGCTTGAGAGAGTCTTTCTCGAGGACTTGCTTGTTTGACTGACTATTTTGGAGCGACAAGACGCCCGTACTTATACTGATTTCATACCAACAGTCCGCTGCAGTTTGACTTGAACAAGACTTGAGCATCATTATTTTTTTTCCACTGATTGCTTGTTTGGGAAGTGCTAAGCACAAAGTATGGCTGAAATGCTAAGCTTGTATTACCATGTTCAGGACCGCAGGCGCTGTTTTGACCGTATCCTGGAGGATCGACCGATATAAGCATGGGGTCACGTTGGGGTGTGTGAGCCAATGGGATCAAGCCATGGCGAGCTAAGCAATTGCTGTGATATCAGTGGCGTCCTTCACTCCACTCTTGACAAATTCCGGGACTATCACTCTCGATAGCTTTATAGCTATCGCTATTCGACGTGCTTGGAAGGGGAAAATCTGGTCGCATCTTCTTGACCGTGAAGAATATATGTATGATAATTCGAGATAGCTATAAGCGTTCTGCAACTAAGCCATTGTATATTTCATGAGACGACTCGTTCTGTTACCTGAAAGTGGACGCGGCAACTCTCATGAATACAATCGCACAAATCTGGCGGTATATTCAGCGACTTTTGTGCTGCGGATTTCCCATGCATATGCTCCGCCTCACGGCGAGCCTACAATCATGGAGGGTTGTACACCGGATGGATTTTTCCTCCACTACTCTCAAAAATACAGGCTGCACTTTCGAGTTTCAACATGCAGCAAAAGAGTAAGAGCATTGCAAAGTGGTGGTACGGCTTCGGCTTCCAGTAGCTGTTTGTTTGTGCAGATTGAACGGCAGGCTACCACCTGCCATACGTATGCCCTCAAGATCAAAACAATTAGTCACCTCAAAAGGCTCTCTTGAGTTCAAGTCTCGGAACGATAAGGCCTTTGATTAAGGAATGTCTCGGACTCCGGCACATATAATAATAGTACGACGGAATCCTACGACCACTTGAGCTGCGTCGAAACTTGAGGATTCTCCACCATCAAGTGTAGAGACTGCGTATGGACGTGACGAACATTACGCCACGGATCTGTCTGTGGCGTACAACTCTTCGTACCATCCCGCTGGTTGCTACCACGAACTGGAGGAGCTTGCAGAATCTGCAGGTCAGGTGAGAATACGTATACGTAGGCCCGGCGGCTTTAGACAGAACTCGATTCAACCGTTACTTGAGCAATAGGTAGAAATAGACAACAAGTCGTGCTCTGACCAGACATGTCCATCTCAGGAGATCGAGAGGCTCATTTGAATGTCACAAGCTCTGATGCAATTCAACAACACCCTAATTTAACGCCCGAGACTATAGAAGCCATACGCTTGCAAGAATCTTATCTGATACTGCCCAATCTCTCCAATGAGCTGTTGCTCCAGTTTGGACTGGCTCTATTGAAGGCTGTGCAGGATTTATCTGATGACGAACGGAAGCCTGTCACCATCGATATAGAGGTCAATGATCGGTGTATCTTTCACTATGCTATGCCAGGAACGTCAAAGGATAATGACTGGTGGATAGAGAGGAAGAAGAGGACGGTGAAACATTTTGAGAGATCTTCGTACTATATAGGCAGGTCACTACACAGCACGGGCAAGTCATGGACCGCCAAGTACGCTGGATTGCCGGAGGGAGACTTTGCGGCTCATGGCGGTTGTTTTCCCATACGCACGACGTCTGGTGGACCTCTGGTGGGTACGGTGACCATGAGCGGTCTTGCTCAGGTCTTGGATCATATACTCATCACGCGGGTCTGGATGGAACAACTGCGTAAGGGATGATGCCTACCGAGATGAAGGAATATCAATTGAGTGAGTACCGTAGCTGCATAGATGTAAGCATTAACCTGAAATCAAGGCTTGGGCAGTGTTTTGGCGAGTGAGCTCCCTCTGATCCGTTGTCGGCCCCAGATTCCGCTCGTACACTGGAAACTGTGGAAGCTTCATGGTCACCTGTCGCCATCGCCATGAGGATAGTTCCTCACAATTAGCATAGGTATTTTACGATAGACAACCTTGCAGCCATTATCAGCACGTCTTCTTTGATTACAAGAGTACGCTCATCATTTATAACTCTCCAAATGTCGAAAATCTTGAGTTTAGAACATCAAATGCCATTCTATGGTGCGTACCATGCAAATTCAACCAATCTCTCAATTCATATGGTTTTCGTGCCTGTCATCATGTGGACAGTCTTCCTATTTCTTTCCAATACTGGTCCACTTCTCGATAAGTATAGTGGTCTCTGGCCCTCGTTCTTTCCAGAGAGCAATGCTGCAAGTCTGCTTGCCGTGCTCGGCATTCCAGGGTACATCATCATGCAGCCAGTCGCTGGATTGCTCTTCTTGCCTATTGTCCTTTCAATGGTCATTTCTGCGAGGTATCTAACGTCGTCTTTCGGCGCAACTGCGAACTGGTACGGTGCGGCTATCCACGTCTTGTCGTGGATCATGCAATTTGTCGGGCATGGAGTGTATGAGAAACGAAAGCCTGCTCTACTCGACAATCTCGTTCAGGTTTGTCCTTTGCTTTTTCGACCTTCCGAATGTCCGGCTGATTCTTGTGTAGGCTTTTTACCTCGCTCCATTCTTTGTTTTTCTAGAATTGCTCTTCAGTCTCGGCTGGAATCAGCAGCTCGAGCAGAAACTTTCAAAGCTGATCGCTCAACGTCGGGCAGAGATTATCAGCATGGACAAGAAAGCTGCATAAAGGAATGACATCAGATGCGATCGAGTATCAGTTCAGGCTAGTACGTCGTTGGAGTGTCACCGCAGAATCCATCCACTCTGACGATCATCATGTGCAAGTCATCAACAGATAATCTATTTTCATGACGAATCGAGTGACGGCTTGTGTTATTGGTTCACCGGTCTACCACACCTTTTATGTCGGGGATAAAGTGTTCTGCGGAGTCTGGTTGATCTTGCCCAAGAAAGAAGACCCTTGGAACGAATTTAGGCTTTTGACGATAATCCGACTGTAGAAGAGCTCGAAAGTCAAGCTTGATGTCTGACATGTATCGCAGTGCACGTAATCATGGTCTACACTTGAAATCGTTCACAACCAGGACTGCCTTGCGCCTGGACGCACTTCTTGCAAATCTTGCTCTTCTAAGCAACGCCTGCAGAAGCGCCAAGTCGCAGTATGATGCGCTACGAATCGGATACGTGTATGCTGACTGCTGGTATGTTGTGATTAATGTTACTGGGTATTGCTATTTACCTTACAAGCTTGGATACTGCTGGCGCTCTCGTTCTTTTTTGTGGGTCTCAGGTTGTATGTACGAGTGCAATCACGTTCGAGACTTCTTGGGGTCGACGACAAGATTCTGATGATTGCTCTGCTCTTGTACCTCATACAGGTTGCGATTCTTGCAGATGTCATGCACTTTACACACAACGGCACTTTTTTCACCGCACATAACGCGAGAAGAGCTCGTGTCTATGCTTGGCTACTGCATCTGCTTTATGCACAGATCATCTGGTTCGCAAAGCTTTCGCTTTTCCTGCTCTACAGGCGACTGCTGTCTGGCTTATGTATGCAGAAACAACTCAAGGCCACAGCCGTGCTTCTGGTCTTCTCGTGGTTAGTGGTTACCGTTCTCTATGTGATACCACTTCGGAGCTTTGCTGCGGGCGATCCACGCGATAGAAGCCAGTACACGGTTCTTGAGCAGCTTCATGATACGCTAATAACATATTGTGTAGGCCCGCTAGATGTTTTGACATCTATTATTTTGACTCTGTTACCGTTTGCGCTGTTACGTCGTATTAGGATTGATGTCAAGGACAAGACGGCTCTGCTGCTCATTTTCTCCTTGGGATTATTGTGCATCAGTGCTTCAATCTGTAGATGGATTGTCCTGCTTGAGATATCTACAGCCAGCATTTTCATCTTGTGGTCAAACATCGAACAGAGCTGCCTGCTGATAGTACAATCTCTGATGGTTCTTCGGCCACTGTTATATCAGATTCTGGATCTCGTCGGAATAGATACGTCCGACCAATATCGAAATGTTCTGCACTATCCCTTTTCGAGAAGGAATTCTTCGAAAATTCAAGGACAATTTCGGCCAAGCTCTCGTGGACGCTTCAAAGTGAAGAGCTTGGAAGACATGCACGACGACATGATATTGCGGAGCACACCGGCAAAGTATAGTCGAACACTCAAGTACGATGCTGCCGCACACTGCTTGACAACCACCACGATAGACACCGATGATCCCGGTGCTATTTGTCCCCAGCACGACGCGATTGATTTTGATGACTTTGAGACAGAGTTATACACAGTCAGGCCCTCGTGGGCGGCAATACAAGTCGAACAGTCCTTTACACACTCATTCGAGCATATCTACTTGCACAGTTTGTGTCACTACAACCGGACAGAAGTCTATGCGGGTGGCAAAAGACCTTTGCCAAAGCACCCAGTCAAGGCAAAGTCGCTCAGCTCAATCAGTCACAACGACATCCACTCGAAACCTCTTCGACAGGCAGTGACTTTTCCCGATGTCCAGCACGGCACGCAACTTAGAGAGACTGCTCCGGATGTACTCAAATTAGTTCCGTGAGTGGCCGACTGTCATTATCATTATTCGTAATTCATATGTGTTTTTTGTACAATCCCAAGTCTTTCAATATCCACATTTTCACTTTTGCTTGCTTCGACTTCGCTCCTCTGCGGCTTTGGCTCTGGCTTCTCGAGGACTCGAGAGTGCCGCATCACTCGCTTTCCCCAAGACACTCGTGCCTCCACTCCATTCTGGTCCGTGATTGGTCTGGAGGGCTTCGGGGGGCACATATACTTCTTCATCACCGAGTGCGCATCCAGACTCGTGTTCAGCGACTTGCTTGACCATGAGATTAAAGAAATTCCAAAACGAGCGGTCGTGTGGTCCGTGTCGATTATGAACTAGTTCATGGACAAGTGTACTTCTGACCGTCTTGTAATCTCTCCATCCATCCAATTCATCGGTCCTCAACCTCAATAAAATCTCGCGTCCTGCGTCTCTATTCAATCCCAATACTTTCCCGTCGTGAGAAGTATATTCTCTCGGATCCATTTCAGTCAGTAATCCCACACTCAATGAATACCGATTCATTATTTTCTGAATCGCCTTGTCGGTCGATAATCGCTCCAGAAATGACATGGACAGTTCGGGAGACGGTAAATACTCCAACACTGAAATCTTCTTGAACCCGTACCGCAACGATGATGGCGTCTTGGTAGAATTAAGCGTCACGGGTTTCTTTTTTGATCCAGGCGGAGAGGAGGACTTGGTGGTACTTGCGACAGAGTCGTGAATGGCTGATATAGAGGCCACAGAAGAAGCGAGCACCATTATTTTTCCAGACGATGGGATGGGTGATGTATCACTCAATTGTGTTCCTCGATGGAGTAATTTCTGATGCGATGATTCTAATTGCAACGATTCTTGAATCCTTTCTTTCAGTGTACCAACTGATGAACCCTCTGGAAATTCATAGACGTGATTCTCTCCCCCATACGAAACGTGCACCTTCATCTCGACTACTGTCTCTTCTACCCCAGAAAACCAGAAGAATATAATGTAGTTTTAAGTATGTACAACTATGTCGATATAGTGTGTGGCGTTGCTGACGAATAGCTGGAGTGATCACGATCAGTACCTCAATACCTCTTTTCAGCACAAATGGAATGTGCTGGTAAAAAACCCCTGGTTTGGCATATTATATATTCCTCTACATACTGTGCCTATATCCATTATGCTTCATGTACCTCCTACGTCCTCATTAAATACTTTATATATATATCGCTATGCATATCAGATTGTGGATTCTTCCTTTAGTGTTATAATTGTTTCCTTGTATTTTCCTCACAAACGTTGCCTTCAGAGCCTGAAACTGATTAATCTTCGCGAAGGACACCACCACCCAAGACAGCTTCTCTCAGGCTCGAAACACTTGGCTGACCTTCATGTCTCGCTCGATCACCGAGCTCTGCTTCAGACGATGCTTGGCGCTGCTGTGATGTAACTTCGTCAGGACTCAAGACTTGCGGATCAGGTAAATTGTCCACTTCGAGACCAGGCTCCAAGGATCTTCCATTGGTACCAGAGGTTGCACTATTGCCTAAACCCCTCTGGTCTCTTGCCGCCTTTAACGAAATTGTCTTTGTTGTGCATGAGGATATCACTGGCGTCGACCAGTCCCTGCCAATAGTGGCTTTGGTGAATGCTGCGATCCATTGTCGCAACTGCTCCTTGGTCTCGACACAAAAGTAGTGCGTTTTAGGCAGAGTAAAGTTGAGCGCACGAGAAGCACCAGGCGCGGGTGGAACAAGCTTGAAGGTATTTCGAGTCGGGCCATAAAACAGTATATCATCGACCGAGAGTGCCTTGTGAGAGTTGATATCAATCAGACCTTTCTCGCTAGCATCACGATCTGAAGCATAGTAAGCCAGTCGGGTGCCCCGTAAAACAAAATACCTCACTTTCCAGTTGTAAGATTTCTCGCCTCTCTTCCGCATCCAACCGCTGAAGTCCGCGTCCTTGGCAGCCTCTGCAGCGGAGACATTTTCCAAATTCTCAGAGACGGCATTCGGCTTCCATTTGGCCCTACGCCCCAGGATGGATTGTTTCGAAAATAAGGATGGTTTGGCGGACGATGGACTACTCAGAGCATTCGAAGCTGGACTCGATGGACTTCTGGGCATAGAATCACTCGAAGTAATGGAAGCCGCCACTTCCTCGCCTACGGAACCGAGCCCAGCAGAAGGACCACGCTTATGGGAGTTGATTTTGACAGTGTCCTGAGACCACGTTCTGGAATGCCGCTTCTCAGGACTTCTGCGGCCCGTGACGGTCTCACCACGTCCCGTACTCATGGCGATGGAAGACGTTGACATCGACCTTCGATGCGCATTACTGGACTTTGCTTGTTGACCAGCTGGTATCGTGCTATTATTATTGGCTGAGTCTGCAGGATTGCTATTGACGGAACTTCCCACACCAGAGTCGGTGCGTACATGACCAGCATTCTCTCGTGGCAGTGAGGGTGCTAGTTGAGATAGCTGCGGACTAGCATTTGTCGAGTTGGATCTAGGAACGAGCGGCTGCACTCCATCACTTTCGAGACGTTCTCTAGATATGTTTGCAACTGATGTGTCCGGATCGTTACCGCTCGACAACGGCAGTATCCTTGACCTTCTAGCTGTAGAGCGTTGCGAAAAGTCTAGTGGTGGAGTCGATGAACCAGCGTTATCAGAGAATTGTTTCACATGAGTTGCGTCTGTTGTTCCTGCGCGCCGCAAGAGGTCTATTTCGCGCATGATCTCGAATCTCTTGCCAAAAGCATTGATATCAATCTCCCGCAAGTCCGTGTGTTGCATCTCAAGTAGGATCCGTCCACTCACCTCATGTTCTGTAAACTTTGGTGCAACATCTTGCAATCCCAGAAGAGCAAAGTGGTCAGACACATCGCTCGGTGACCATTTCTGTACAGCTTCAATCGTTGGTTGGTGGCGAGCCGGCTGCTGATCTGTAGCTAGTGCGAGAGCCTCTCCATGTTCTATCTCTGATTCGGCTTCTTCGTCGACTCTCGCAAGGGAATCATTTAGGCTAGATTGACTAGCGCCTGCACTGCTTCCAACGGGATAACTCTCTGAGGTATATATCTTGGGAAACAGTCCTTGCTGGCCTCTCTCGTTTACACCTTCCCACCAGCCATCACCAAATTCGTCGTCTCTTGATATAACTTCGATGCGCTCTCCAGCGACAAGAGGCAGATCCTCTTCTGTTGTGCCAGGAAAGTTGAAGACTGCAAACACGAATCGTGGTTGAGACATCGTGGTTCGATCAGCCGCGCTCCTGCGGAGGATGCGAATGTCGGAAAACTTCAGGATGACGTCTGCTACGACTAGCGTTGCGTTATGTTGGGGATACGCTAGTCGCTCTAATTTATTGAATAGGTGCGACCAAGGCGACGAAATGACCTTTCCTGGAAGCCCTTCGAAATCGCCGCTGCCACGGGGAAGGACGAATCGGGCTTCTCACGAGTATTTACGACGCCACTTCCTCTTACAGTAAGAGTGACCGACAGCACGTGATCCTAAAGTGCACCCGCCTCAACACATACGAATCATCGATACTGACCTATACAAGCGTATCAGACATCTGCCGACAATCCCAAGCAAGAACTTTGCCCTTTCTAGCATCGACTGACATGAGATGAAACTGTCGAGTGGTCGACCAAGTACTCAAGTAAGTGATCAACCAAGCGGTCACTTTATCACTTTTTTGGTATTGAAATCTACATGCTTCTATCAATCCTCCGAGGTTGTGACCGCCTCGACCACTACTCCCTCGCCATTCATTGACTCATTCGAATTTGCTTCATCCTGTGCTTCAGTGACACCGTTGATCGAAGATTGCCCGGCATCCTGCTGATCGGTGTCGTCCGCCTGAATATCAATCAGATTGGTAGAACTGGAGTTCTCCTCTTGTATAGCTTGCTGTAAGTTTTCGAATGCGTCGATATCGTCCTCGGGCGATTGCAATTTGCGAGCAACCCGTGAGCGACCCGCTTTTTCAAGATTTGCCTTCCATAACGATACTACCTCGCCAACACGTGAAGGAAGGTACGTTCGTGCGAAGAGTCCGGCTTCTGCGTATCGATGAGTCTTCAGGAGCGTATCAACACAGCTTGAACTATCACCGAGAGACAAGCTTGATACAAACGCAATGTTGTTTTGACCAGCATCGAGAGCTAGCACAGCCAACTCCTTCAGTCCCTCTACATTTCCAGTCGATGTGTGCAGCAACAATAAAGAACTCAGATCCCTTGCTTTTGTAAAACACTTTTCAGCGAGTGGGAAATCCCACGATGCGAGAGCTGTATCCCCTACGATCTTCCATTTGTTCTCGACGTCGACGGATTGAGCAATTTCCAGGGCAACATCTAGTCTCTGCAAGGACAATGCTAATTCGAATCTTTGCTCTGGATCTGTCGTGACACTTAAAGCAAGCTCCTTCAACCCCTGTCCCTCCAAGAAGCGAGCGATTTTGCCTTTCTGATCTGCTCCAATGGTCTCAAGAACGTTTGCGGCTTCGTCATGATCACCTCTGATGATTAGAGTCTGATATTCGACGACAGCCAGTGAGAGTGCATAAGATGAAACGTTGATGTCCTTGTCCGCCAAGTATATGCGGCCATCCCGTGGAATGTAGCCCAACATATACATGCCAGAATCAAAGTGCGAAATAGTATAGGTCTGGTCTCCGACAAGATAATTCATTCGATTGGCTGTGTTTGTGTAGATAAAGCAATCGCCCACCCATCGGCCGGTCGTCACAGTTTCGTTGATGGTTGCAATCACCTCGAACGCATCCTCAACTCCGGATTCCTCTTCATCAATCGTGCCATTGTCGACCGCGTCCTGATATGCTTGGCGGTCGAAACGCAGAACATAGAATGCATCCGCTGTAACAAGCGCCATGAGTTCACCGGTCTCGGACCAAAAGATATCGGTGCTACCGCCCACATCAATCCTTCTCACGAGTCCACCAGTAGTCCAGTCGTACAACGAGACCCAATCACTTCCTTTCACTCCTAGCAATTGCCCTCCGAATATGCCCTCGGAAGCAAATCCGACGTCAATGTGGCCAGGACGCTCCCTGAACTGCTTGAATACCTTTATGGTGGTCGCATTTTCACGCACAGCATACTCATTTGAATCGATACTCCACACAAAATCGGTGGCAGAACCAAATGCCTTATTCCTCCACGCGAGTGCCGTGTAGATAATGTATTCGCCATCTCCACACACTACCACGAATCTGCCATTTGGCGAATGTTGCAGCGTCGATGGATAGACTTCGCAATTGCCAAGGTCTTTTGCACTAAGCAACAGCCGCTCTCCGTCTTTGATATCAGTCTCAGTACCTTTGATGACGGCAGTCTGTATCTCGGTCCCTTTTGCCCATATAATTTTCCCAGAGTTATCCATGGAAACGGCTGGCTCTTCTTGACCCATCTTGATGACAACGCAGCCCTCGTCGAAACCCATGCAGACATCATTGCGGCCACGAAGAACGCCAACACACCATGCTCTTTCGAGTCCGTATGACAGCGTTTGTTCCAATCTGTATGTGCCGCTATGCCAGACCTTTACTGTGCCATCTTCGGAACCACTTATGATTACTGGAATTTCAGGATGGAAAACGGCAAAGGAGACATTCGACGTGTGGCCCTCAAGTATCTGTACGCATGCCTTAGTCTGATAGTCCCAGATCTTTACTTGTTTGTCGTCTCCTGTTGTGATCATGTACGGTTTGTCTGAGCCGGGGTAATATTCGACAAAGTTGACTCCCTTGTCATGAGCATCGAGCGTGAAGTTTGCACGAGCAGAGCCGAGGGACCATGTCTTCACTGTTTTGTCAAGACACGATGATGCGAACGTGTTGGTATCCTTTGGGTTGAAAGCCAATGACATGACATAGTGTGAATGTCCTTCAAAGGTCTACTAGTGTTAGTCACTTGGGTTAGTCGATCGAAATTTAGCCACAGACCTGCTGCAATTTCCAATTGTTCTCGAAATTCCATAAACGGATAGTCATATCGTCCGAGCCAGACAAGACGAGTGGCAGCGTTGGATGTACACAAAGACATCGGATATAATCTGGATGTGCCTCAAACTGTATAACCTTCTCGCCAGTATTGAAATTGAAACAGCGAAGCATAAAGTCATCGCTACCACACACAAACCAATTTTTCCTAGCAATGAATTTACATGCTCGAATAGGAACATCTGTAATTTCGAAAGTCTTGATTATCGCTGAAGTCTGGTAATTGTACAATAAGACCTGACCATTGTACATCGAGGTCAGGATCCATGGTTCGGAGGGATGAAAGTCAATCTAGCAGTGGTCAGACCTACACGTCTCGCTATCGAACTTCTATAGACTTACAGCTTTGACGCGATCGCTCCTTGCCAAGTGCGTCCGCTGTCACGTATTAGCTCAATCACGTCCATCAGTTCTTTACATACCTTTATGTCCAGCTTCATGACCATCTTGCCTGACCTCACCTAAGGCTCAACGGTATCTTGCACTCAAGAAAAGATTAGTATTGAGGTCTTGCGATATTCAATGACACGTTCTGTTCTACACTGACGATACTACCATGTTGTGTTGTCACAGCCTTAACGATTGTTACTTGCGCATGTCGCTCAGGCGCTGGGCGTGTTTAGCACTTTCACGTGCATGACAGGAGAGGTTATCGGGTAAACTGCGGCTATATCACACAAATCATCTCTGGGTCAAAAGCATTTGGTGCTGCATCAAGTCAGATGGGCATTTTAACAGCTGTAGCTACATCACTAGGAGGATATCAGATCCTGTATACTCGAACAAGATATCGCTCTTTTAGCATTGACTTGTTATCAAATGAATAAATATCGCTGTTTGGCGAGTTCCTTTCGATATCTTATCTGCCCGCGAAGTAAGCAAATGAATACACAGAATCTCGATCAATGTGAGCTAGACACAACCCGTCAGAGAATCAAGCTGTCATAATTCAGAATTATAATCGAGGAGAAGAACGCGAGCAATCGAAGAATCGATAAAATTTGCACTAAAGATGAGAAACATATTATTTACATTAAATTCGTTTGTTTTTGAGGCTCAATGCAACATGATTGAGGTCCTAGAGGACCATGACGAGGACTGCTCCGAGGAGGGCGACGACGGCACCTCCCACCTTGCCAGCACTGTTAGCACTTGCCTTTGGCAGTGCGGCAGCAGTGGCAAGTGGTAAGGTTGCATTTGATCGGACTGAGCCCGAGGCAGCAGCAGATGCAGCAGCGACTGGGGCGGCGGCTGCTCCAGCACCGGCACCGGTACCTGCGGCAGAAGCGATGGCGGCGAGGATAGCTGCTTGTGATGGGCAGCTAGTGACAGTCTTGGTAACGGTCGACACGACAGTGGAGACTGCAGCTCCTGCTTGGACAGTGACGGTTTGTTGAGAGGTTGGTGGGCAGATGGCGGCGGCAGCGACGAGGTTAGATGGCTGGACGAACCAGACGACTGGCGAGTTGTAGATGATGGTCTGAACCGTCTGGACGGAGCTGTTGGAGTAGACTGCGGCGCCAGTGGTAGCGACTGGATCCGTGCAGCTACCGGTAAGGCTGAAGGCGGCAGATTGAGCATAGATGACATAGGTGTTGGTTCCGTTGATAAAGTTGAGTTGGTATCCGCTGTCGTTGTCTACCGAGCATGGGATTCGGACATTGACCGAACCAGCATTCTGAGGCACGTTCTGGGCGAGGGACAGAACAGTTGGTGGCCAGTGTGCGGTCGCAAAGTTGACGAGGTAGATGGAGAAGGTCGAGGCATCAGTGTCGACAGAGCTGAACTGGACATTGACGGTCGAACCTTTGGTGATGGTCGAGTTGGCAGTTGGAGTGAGGACCTGGTAAGCCGATACACAGGCGATGAGAGATGCGATGGTCGAGAAGAACTGCATGATGTTGTTGTAAGTGAGTGTGGTTGCCGGATAGACAGTAAAGGATTTGGTTGGTGCTGGTTTGTGTGTGATGATGAGCGGATTGCGGCCATGTTATATGTAGAAGCTTGTGGGATGTTGACTGTGTTAGGATGTCACTGACGCACAACCCTGGGACCGGTTTGTTTTGATTTGCAGCACCTAAATTCCAGTGGATTGTGCCCAGGTGCTCAATGTTCCACGGGTGGCTTTCTTCACATTCTTCCACCAAAAAAAAAAGCTTTCTCTTCATTGTGCCGACAACTCTGCTGCTCAACCCTTCAAGAGTACCGAAAGTTAGGATGAAGCAGATCTGGCGTATGCATTTGCATCATTGACAGATCAATCATCTGCTGTGTCTCTGTGCATGCAGTCACCTCGAATAGTGTATAGCGCGGCACAATACTTTGAGGAAGACAAGTTGACCAACCTAGAATGCGAGATACGAATCGATCCTTGAGATCATATACATTGTCTCTATATGTTTTGTAATTTTGTTCTGTATGATCCGAGAGCGAGTGCCGCTAAGGACAAAGGATGAAACAGTGGTTGAGATTTGCCGTGCGGAGAATTAATCGAGTCGAGACCGCCGGGTCTGCCTCTTGTTGCACTTTGATGGCAACCTTGGGAAGGGATGGAGACTTGTATGGGCTGATCCCAATCGAGTTGAGTGGCTCATCTCTATGGCCCCCGTGACACATGGCGCGCAAATTTTGGGAACCTCGTCCTGGAATAAACTCACCCAATCATCTCGTCAGATGTGCTCACACTCAAGCTTGTGTAAGGAGGTTGCTTTGCTTGCCCCCTGCGCTGCTGCTGCAGCTGCTACAGCATACCAATGTACAATCTGGCATAGTGGGTGCTGGTGCACCTTCTGCATGTGCATACAATTTTCCGTGGTAATTCTCGCACTCTTTAATTCTTCCAAGAACTCAGTAAGCTACTATAGTGCACTTCTAAATACCGTAAAATTGTATACCCTTTGGCCCTTCCGCATATCGAGCGCATCAATTGAGCTTAATCACAATCCGTGCGGCACAGAGAAAGTCTCCAGATTCGATCGCGGCGACCCCAAGCTCCACCAAACCGGGCCTGCCCACATCGAGGTGATTTGGGCGTATTATAGTATGAGGGGTCAACATTCTTCACGAGATTAGATGCTCAACCATAAACAGCAATTCATATGGACCATCATACACATCTCGAGATGATTGTTTCCAGGCTTTGCTGCTGTGGGACGAATTCAGACACTTCATTGGACGTGGTCATACTAAGGGTCGAATGACGATCGTTTGTGCCAAGTACCTGACGTCAATTTCGTGAACAAACCTTTCATGAGTGGTTCTTTTCCATCGTGTTCTCCCGAGATAATGGAATGGTCAGAATTGTTCTTAGTACTGGTAAAAGTTGTTCTTAGTAGTGAAATGTTACAATCTGTCATGAGCATCAATGTTGTTTGGACAGTGCTGCCCAGAGCAGATTGTTTGTTGTCATGCACAAATACAGGACTGCAGGCTTGAAGAAGCATCTAATCAGCGGCAGATATTACCCGTTCAATACATTTACCTCCACACAAATTCCAAGCGCCAGTGTTCACAAATAGTAGTTAGGCAAGGGCACTCTCTCATCAATGGTTTCAGAAGAGATGCACACCAGCACTCAGCTATAGAACGTGCAATCCTCTTGCCGACTTGTTCTTTTTCAATTTTCGTCGCTTCCTAAGCATTGCTGCTACAAAACAATCATGTCTGCGACAGATGCCCCACCGCGCAAAAAGATCAAGAATGATCCAATTTCACTTCAAAGACAACAATTAGACTACCTGGAATCTCATCCGGAGAAGGACCATACGACAATAACTGCTCCTTCAAGCGGCATAGCACCTCCGCCAGACTTTGTCAGTAGCGTACAGGGTTCTTCAGCAGGAGCCGGATCCGGAGAATTTCACGTCTACAAGGCCTCTCGTCGAAGAGAACTCGAGCGGTTGGCAGAGATGGACGCACTCAACACGCAAGAGAAGGAACAACTCGTCTTTGAACGGAAACGAGAATTATTCAAATCCCAGGACGAAGAAAAGACGGAAAAGAATAGATTTAAGCGGGAAAAGGTCAAGCTCGCCAAGCAGCGCGCCATCCAAGCTGAGAAGGAGCGGAAAGCCGAAATCAAGGCACAAAAGGAGAAAAGCACCATCAACACTTAGTCAAGAAACTGTACATCATCAAAGGCGAAAGACGAGAAGCTATGATTGCACTTCGGGCGATAGAGCCAAAAGCGAAGAGACGTGTCTCAACGTCCTAGTTCCGTCCTAGTTCCGTCCTAGTTGAACACTACGAAAGCAACATCTGGACCACCCATTCCACACTGAGACCACGTAAATCGGTATACATCTGTCCGACTCCGACAAACACGACCGGTACACCTGTGACGTAGATCATGCTTATCAGAGTTCCGACCAATTCACCAACAGTATCGACCTTGGAAATGATGAAACCATCAAGATTTCGATGAGGACCAAGAGCGTCGTTGAAGTGTCTCGCCTGCGATATCGAATCAGTGCCCACAAGAGCTTCTGCAACCTGGAAGATCTTGTCTAGCTTGACCGTCGAGACGAATCGCTCCAGTCCGGACATCAGACGAACATCGTTGTGTCTTCTACCAGCAGTATCCACCAAGACTACATCGAATCCGCCCTTCTTGGCATATTGTATTGCGTCATTGGCAATCGAGCTGGGATCCTTGCCGTAGCCTCTTTCGAAGAGTTCGACTCCATCACCGCTGCGACCTTGATTTTCGATAAACTTGCGAAGTCGTACAACATGCACCCTCAACTGCTCTACAGCTCCTGATCTGAAAGTGTCACAAGCTACAATCAGCACTCGAAGTTTGTTGCCTAGCAACCAGTATGCGACCTTTGATAGATTTGTCGACTTGCCAACTCCATTGACACCGATAAAGGACATTGTATAGGGTCGTGACTCGGCTCTCTTGACCCGGGCGATCTCATTGAGCAGATCAAGAGAGGTTGTAGGTGTAAGAATGCGTCGAAGAGCTGTATCCATAGAACTCCGCACCAATGTAGAAGTTTTGGAAAAGGTGCCAGTTCGTTGACCGATCAAGGAATCGGATACGCTAGTACACAGATCAACGCAGACCTCATTTGCAATGTTCTTGGCAAGCAAATGTTGCCGCATGTTCTCCATCACCGGTACGAGATCCTCATTCGTAAGAGCCTTGCCAGAAACGAGGTTCGAAAAGAAGGAGAAGGCACCGCTCTGTTTTGGTTTCTCATCGTCCGATTGTAAGAGCGCATCGAGGTCTTTGATTACCATTTCTCCGTTTTTTGTCTGTTCCATCTCATCGTTACCGATAAACTCATCCAGATTGTCTGGTGCTGCGGAAGCTTTAGCATCGCTAGTACCAGCTGTAGAAAAGTCGAGGTTGTCGTGTCCCGAGTCGTCAACAGTACCATCCTCCCGCCATCTCCTTTGCGTCTTGGTTTTAGTGACCTTTTTAGTATTGCTCTCGTCATCAGAACTAGGTACTGAGTTATTGTTTGGGGTGTTTCGACCTGATCCTCTGCGATTGTTGCCTGCTCTTCGCCCGCCCACCATCTTGGCGGCATTCAAGACCTTTGGACTTGATGTTCTTTCGATTTTTTCATCTGTGTTACTGATCAATGGATCAGCTACTTCCAGCTTTGGACTAGTGAGAGGTGTTGTCGGAGGAGACGCGAGACCGTTCTCGAATGGTATGGCCACATTCTTCGCCGGACTACTGATGCTCGATTTCGCTTCTAGATCCGCCAGACGTTGCTCGAAATAGGGTTCAAAGTTGCACACAATACCACTGACATCTGTACCATCCTTCTCTGCTGCTTTGATTTCCTCTCCGTGTAATTTGACCAAGATCTTTTTCATGTTATCCAGGAATTCTTCGACAAACTGCAGCTGCAACAGACTTTGATAAACCACCACAAATATCAAGCCTAATTCGTTCGCCATCGTCCATTTGATAGTATAGCCCGATTTAGCATAAGATTCCCGAGAAGAACCAGCGATAAAGACCTCGCTGATGAGTGAATTTATCAATGAACTTGAAACTGGTGCCAATTGTTTTTGCCAGAGCACGATTCCTCCTCGACTGACGACTGTAAAAGAGTCGAGCATGCTGAGGATAACTATTGGCCTCTTACTGGAGTGCTACACAAGTCACAAATGTATTGGCGTATGATACTTGTGATCTGTTGTTAGCTGCCAGGAATTACTCGTGGATCCGCCTACCACCAGCAGGTCCAAGCTCGTATCTCCACAGAAGGGTACGAAGATTCACCAAATTCCACCACGAAAGCACTAGGAGCTCTACACTACCGTACGTACTAGCTGGCTATGATACCTATAGATATCTACAGGTCTGGTACACTTCAAGCTGCGATGTCCTGTGTGTGTAGGTATGGACCAAATATGGACTTATCTAGCTATAGCGCAAGGTTAAAAACATGAGTTGAGTCCACAGAGGTCATAGAACACACGTATGCAATAGGTGCCATCAGCACACAGAGAGTTTCGTGTACGGTATTGAGGTATTGGTATGACCATGTCGATATATAGTGGATTCTCCAAGTAATATCCGTAGAAGCACTACTACGATTTACAAACCGTAAGTGAGAAGGATAATGTCATCGCATTCCAGCACAGCTCAATGTGTGTTTCAACTGTATAAGCTCGCCGACCAGAAGGGAATCCTGACGTATGGCCATTGACACTCTTTAGGAGTTGTCGGCGGATGCCATATTTAGAGGGACTGATTCGAGTTGCTTAGACTGGCTCTCACATTGAGATTCACAATACTAGACATTGCCAATGTGTCGAACGTTTCGAAAGGTCGCAAATGAACGTAGAGGGTGTTTCAGCTCCCTGAAGAGGTCGTAGCTTTGAGCTGGTTACTTGATAAACTTTTCATCGCCTACTTGTGCAATTTGCTCCACGGAGATAGTCCTAGGCACATACCGCCTATCTTGTCCCATGAATACTGTCGACGTCAGTTCTTGTTGTACGTGTAGACTCATAGCGTCCTGTACCTCTTTTGTATAGCACATAACTAGTCACCAGGAAAAAAGGAATGGCAACAATGACACCAGTCAGTCTAACAGCATCAGCTTCACAGGACCATTCTTTCTGTATCATCTCTCACTTCCTTTCTTGGCTCAAGTATGGATTCCTGATTGGCGGTGGCATACGGAACACCAGTGTAGTACAATTCTTGACTTATTTGAACTGCTTGAAGAAAAGCAGTGATCTCACGGAAATGTTTGCCAGCTGGGAAACGACACTGCAGCTCCCGAGACGGGCTGGCAAGATTCAGATGAGCAGCTGATCTGGGAACTACTACAAGCGTTTTCTTGTCAAATATCACGATGCATTCACGTTGTAACTTTGATGTCCGATCAACGAAGATTACTCAACGCAAGCTTCAGGTACAAGTTTGCAGGTTGCTGTGTATGTATGTGGTCGTGTGTCATCTACATCTGGCTAATGCAGCTGGGACATGACAGCCTGGAAATTCCTAAACTGAAGCCGGCTCCTCCGTAACGAGATCCCGCAACTAAACCCGATCGCGTCGATACCCTCTACCGTAACTTCGAGCATTCAGACAGTAGGTGTGGTGAGGGTTGTCATATAGTAAAGCTTGATCTTTGCAACAATCAACAATATCTGCCTTCTATTACAGAATGTCCAATCCTGCCGAGACGCCCGAAATCTTGAAGGCATACGATGAGATTCGTTCGGACAAGTCGGATGTGGATTATATGGTCATCAACTACGAAGATGCAAAATCAGACAAACTGTTCCTCAAGTCATCGGGAAGTGGTGGTTTGACCGAGTTGCAAAAGCACTTGGATCCTAATGAGGCACAATATGCATAGTGAGAATTCCTCCTTGGGGCGCTGTCCGCTATCACAAATACACCTATTTGTATTGTGGCTATTTTAGCATCTCTTGTTGATGTCTCATGCTGATTCTTTCAGTGTCAGAGTCGAATATGCAAACGATACAGAATCCAAGAGAGTGAAATTTGCTTTGATTGTCTGGATAGGAGAAAACACCAAGGTCATGCGAAAAGCTAAAGTCTCTATTCAATCTGGCAATGTTCGAAAAGTGCTGAGCCATCACTCTATCACTGTCGATGCTCGAGATGTTGGCGATTTAAACGAAAAGGATATTGTCATTCGTCTAAGGAAAGCTGGAGGCGCGGATTATAATGGTGGTCGAGGCTAGATGACCGACAAGTTTCCATAGATATCAGCTCGCTTGCTTAGATTTAGACGACCCACACCCAGATACGGTCGCAGTATGCTACGCATGGGAGACTATTGGGCTTCGTTTGGAAAGAATCTGCTGCTAATCGAAAAATGTATGTACAATATTGAAGCAAGACGAGTTGGCTTGTTAATGTTTTCTTCTGAGCAATCCATGATCATAAACGGCAAAGTGATATACAGCTTGTCGATCATCTCAGAATTCAAGGCATACTTGCCTCGAGCTCGACCGACTCGATGCATTGCCAGCTTTTCTCCCCTGTTCGAGCGGAAATATTGTGTTTGCACATGAGGTGAAATCCTTGACTCGTTGGAGGATTCTGTGTCTCCCCATGCGGCTGGGTTTAGGAACGAGACTTGTGTTGACTAGCAATGCGATCGCCATCCTTGCTTTCGCTCGAGCCGGGATGCCTGAGACGATCAGCTTCGTGGTCGCGGTCGTGCTTTCTGCTTCGATGGCTCGATCGATGAGCTCGCTCCCTACTGTGAGGGCTGCGAGAGCGTTGGCGCCTGCTGGAGTGATGCTCTCTCCTCTCCCTTGAAGTCTTCTTCTTGCTGCGCAGAGCAGCCTCGCGTCGCTCGTTCACAAGGTAATCAAACATGGGATCGTCTGGGTCGATCCCCTTTGTGTAGTCTGGCTCAACAAGCTCTGCTGTCCCTTTGTCACGCTCTCTAGCCTCAGGTCCCAGGAGAGCTGAGGGAGCGACGTTCATGCTCGCTCGTGGATCTTGCCCCCAATCATTGGCGGATTCGCCTTCTCTTTTGGGTTGCTTATACTCGTTGACATGATCCACTTTCAGGGACCTGCCCAACACCTTGGCGCCGCTGAGATTGTCTACCGCCAGGATCGTGGACCGCTGGTCTTCATATCTCAAGAATGCGAAACCCTTCGAGACACCAGTATGCTTGTCGCGAATCAGGTTGACGTCAAGCACTTCGCCATACTGACTGAATATACAGACCACGTCTCCCTCTGTCAACTCGAAAGGGAGTCCACCAGCATAAATGTATCTGATCCAGTCAACACCATCATACACAAAGATCGTTTCGGACGTACGCAGAATCTTTGTAGTCCGCATGCCAAGATTCGCTGTCCTTTACAGTCATCTGAGCGGCATTTAGCCGGGCCACACGACTCATCTGCCCGCGATAGCAGCGACAGTCGGAAAGAGCGTATAGTGTTATAGATGAATCCTTCGATATCGTGTCCTCTCAATCATCTGAGACTCTAGTTATTGTATGAACCTAACATACTTGAAGGATGACTGTAAACACGAAACTTTGACAAGTCGGCCCATCTTTGTAAGTTTATGACGGAGTCCCCGATCAGTTTCTCCACCAAACAATTCAGAAATGAGGCTCCACAACCTTAAGGTTAGCCTCCAGGGCTGTCCAATTGCAAATCGCAAGCATACATGTCGGACATCTAACAGTACTAGCTATAGACAAATATCCCTATAGATGTCGACCAATTTCTGCACGTCTATTCGCGACAAAGTGTTTTGTATTGAAGTAAGAGGACTCAATAGCCGGTCCATGTGGACGCTCGTCTGACTTATATTCATCACTCGTGGTCTTCAAGAAAGGGCTCTGTCTTTACAGAATCGGGCACTGACGCACTTTGCAATGTTACGCGCATTGCTCTTCAAAGTGCGAATGCTACGAGGCATAGCGATGATGCGTTCATGTCAGGGTCCAGACGTCAATGACATATGATGCTTCACCTTTTTCTCTCTCTGTCCGTCATCGGAATGGTCTTGAACGAGTACCCGCTTTTGACACTGGAAATACGTATCGTGGAGTCTGGTACACATGGTTCGATCGTGTCACAGTCACATGTTCAAATTCGTGATGACGTGGCGTGATAGCCATATAGATACCTGGCATCAGGCAATCGAGCTGTTATCGGAAGACCTCGGTAACAAGCCTCATCTGTCTTTGCTAGAAAGAATTTGTGCTTTACATCATATTCGCGCCGAGGGACGTGTTGCTACAATACATTGATATCTTTCCTCCACAATACAGTTCATGGACTATCTCGTAATTATCACCAGATCTGTCAGACTGGCCATGCATGGTTGGACCATAAGAACTAACATATGTCGATACACTACAAGCACCGTAGATGAGGCAATCCGTCGTCCGAGGACTTATGAAACCTTGAAGGGGGATTGAGTTTGCAGGGAGCAACCAATGATATCTGGAGGAACCTTGTGTGCTCGTTTCGGAGAATCTCGTGGAGCAGGATTCAGTCATGCTGGTTAGTGCTTGTAAGGACGGAGCAATCTATCGATTTCGCTGGTGGCTGTCCTTCAATTGACTGCCCTCCAGATCTGGCAATATTGCGTGATCTTGATAAGGTTACCTTGTGTCTCGTTTTCATGCGGGGAATTATAGGCTATCGGGATCGCCTCTAGCGGCGACTATAAAGAGGCATGCTGGTCCTTCTCGAGTCGATATGCGAATTCGAGTCTTACAGCAGTCTCACAATTGCAAACAGAGTGATAGAGTCAGGTTCAAAATAACACGATGCGAGGTCATACAATAGCGGGGATGCTCCCACTCTGCGCACTGTTCGGTGCCGAAGCACTTCCGACTCGCGAGCAAGGTCTTGACACAAAACAGGCCAGTCCTTATTCCGAGAATACTGCCTGGAGCAATTTGGCCGCTCTGAAAGGACTAGGTTACGGACACGCAATAGGTGTCAACCATAATGAGATGGCAGGTCATCCGAAGTACTTTGACGATACTGGCCTGATCTACTACGATAAACACTATCATCGCTCCTTGAGACGCGTCAATTGCTACCACAAAGGGGGGCAACTCATTGCCTTGGAGGAGTACTACACCCTACCGGATGGGTCGGAAGGTGCATGGAGCGACTATCATGGTTATACACCGATGCCATCCTCCGATACTACGAAGAATTATTATGAGCTGCAGTATCACGAGTACTGGACTGGGGTACACTACAAAATTTGTGGGAAGAAAATTACCGGAATTTACTTCGAGACAAATTTCTTCGCTAGCGGCGTCAGTTGTGGTGAATGGAAAATGCACAAAAATGATCCGTGTTTTGGTAATGTCCTACAGCCTGCCAAGGGTCGCAAGATTGTGGGTATCTTTGGTGACGCAAACGGCAAATACTTCACTCTGAGGAAAGGGATCCGAGGGATCGGACTGATCACACTGTAGAGCATGTGCAGTGCCATGAGAACAGACTAAGAGATAGCTGTTCACAAGGTTATGCGGCCAACCAGATGCTGTCTCTGCGTTCGTCTTTCTTCATCACCGCTTCCATGCGCAGAAAAGTAGTTATTGCTGGTGTGTACCAACATGCTTATAACACACTTGGACGAACACTTTACACTATGCGTTAGTACATACGAGTGTAGGATGAACTACGAACGAAGTCTGGTGTAAACAATATAACCCACGACAAAATGCTCCTTGTCAATGCTCAAACCCCAGAGCTGAGTACAACTGGAACTGGCGAAGAGGAATCTGAACAAATTCGGAGAATGGTCATATGCATGATGTCGCAACATGGCTCGCACATGTTATTTGTGCAGGTGTGTGATCAGAGCCGTGCTAGTAATAAATCTGACACCTCACTGTGCTGTTGCACATGCTCGACTGACAAATGCTTGATATCGATACCTACCGATGGAGCTCGACTTGCCAATAGCACGCACACAGCTCGGTAGTCGAGATGCTCCTGCTCTAAAACGATGCCATGCCTCATCAGATTAAACACAATATCACAGTCGATGGCGACATCTATCGTTGGACATTTGCTATTGTGAGAGTGTCTGCCAGTGCAACAATTCGTAGTCAAAGGTCGGGTTGCGCTCATATGAACTGCGTCCCTTGTCATTCAACATATGATGATGCCTGCTTGTAGTGTGCTCGGGACATACAGTGACAATTTGTACGCAGTCGCACAAATTCGACCGCCAAATACGGCATCATCATCACTCAAATCGTCACGAAAGATGCAGATTCAAGGATCTGCCACATTTTCGCAGCCCCTTGTTTTATAAGTGCAAGAAGGATTGATTTTTGACGATTACGGAAGAGCAATATGTTTTGAGATATTGAACGTTCTCAAATATCTCGGTCGATTCAGCCAACGATGAGGCTCAAGAGCCCAATGGCAAGGTGATCAGACCTATGCCTCGAACTCCCTGGTCCTTCGTTTGCTTTACTCCGTTCGCATCGCCATAGAAACCTACAATCTTGCGACCCTTTGGGGGATACAAAACTTTTCCACCACACGAATCATCTTGACCAGGAATTTGCTCAAATTCACCACACTGCGTAACGCCTCCGCCGGGTGCGTTTGTACCGAATTGGATACCGGTGAATTTACCTCCACACCATCGGACCTTGACGGAGGTAAAGACTTCGTGTCGCCCCAATTCATACGTGTGAGTCCTGCCTCGGAGCTCGAAGAAAGGCTTCCAACCATGGTAGTTGGTTTCCACAAGATCGGTACCGTCTGGTCTGGCGTATGTCTCCTGCAGACCGATGAAGTGGTTGCCCGGGTTCATGTGTGTACATGTCACACTCTTGATGATTCGATGGGTCTTGTCGTCAATGTACATATAATCCTCCTCACTAAAGTTCTTGGCAAGGGGAAAGTTTGGTCCATCATGCCATACACCAACTTCCGGACCGTACTGTGCGCCAGGTACTGCATGCCCCTTCTTGATAATTGGGCGAGTGGGGTCAGGGTGGGAATTGCTTGGTGGATCTTCCCATGTAGTTGCAGGTTGATCGACGTCGGCTGGGAGTGCTGCAGCGTAGACGTTCAGACAGAGATTGAAGGCAGCTGCGCCTAGTAAGGTGGAAAAGGCGACCATTGGGAGGAATGATCTGGCTATCCAAAAATGCCGTGGCAGGATGGACCTTCTTATGTCTGCCTGCGCATTATTTAAAGGAGAACCACTTTGACAAAAGTCGTGGGGCGACGAGTATTGAACACAGCTTATCCGATGTACTCTACGTAGTACAACCATCACATGGCGAGACACCGTATCTCAGACACTCAGCTGGTGTTGGTGTGCTCGATGAACGAGATGCGCAGATGATAAGCTAACATGGTACGACATGGCCGTCAATAAGCAATCGGTTTCGGACAAACTGTGTAGGTTCCTTCAACCACTCTAAAAGCACCTGAACAAGTTCGTACACGGAAAAGTAAACATGCCTCGGTCGACGTCAAAGTCTGGTATCGAGTAGATTGAAGTCAGTGTTCCGGAGTGATTGCGTGTCTGACTCGTGCTACATCTCGTGTATACAATGAAGCACACGTTGATCGTGCTTGAGCGATTGTATGCTATGCTGATTACATGAAATGAGTCATTTTTCGTTTCAGCTAGATGCGTCTTCGAACTACGAAGAGTCATAACCTGAGATCAATCCGAATGAATGTACGGGATATCGCACTCACAACGGTCTTCTCATCTGCTGCAAGAGTCAATTTTACTACTTCGGGAGAGCTTACAAATGCTCTGGTCAAGGCATGGAGCAAGATATCGATACATCTCTACATGGTTGTGAGACGCCGAGTTTCTTGCACAATCTCAATGAATACACGATATGCATTGATACCTGTGTTCAATCATCAATTGGAAGAGTAATCAGACCGACTCCTCGTACACCTTGTTGTCTGGTCAAGTACATGGCATTCGCATTACCATAAAGACCAACAATTTTTCGACCTTCGAGTGGCCACAAGGTGCCTCCGATACACTTGGTGCCCTTTGCGACGTATCGAGGAGGAGGACCTTTGAGATTATAATCACCGCATGCGGTTCCTCCATTCACCCTGTCTGTTGTGCCGAAATGTATACCCACGAGTTTTCCACCACAGGATTTCCAAGTCACGAAAGTCCAGGACTCGCCTGCCTTCAGAGTGTAAAGATTGTGGCTGATGCGGAACTTTATTAGAGGAAGCCAACCGTGATAGGACGAGACTTGAAGGTCAGAACTATCGGGAAGAGCGTATTCTTCCGTCAACCCGATGAAATAGTTGCCGGGATTGATGTGGGCACAATTGATAGTCTTGAGTGTCCGGAACTCTCCTGTGGGCAAGCCATGTGTCATGAGCCGGGTGTCGTCAAAGGAGTACCCCATTGGATCGAGTTTACCATGGATGGCATTGATTCCTGGTCCGTACTGGAGTGTTTGGTACGTTTTCGGTGGTACCTTGGCAAAATTGCCGTGGCCCGCTTTGTTTGCTGTGAGACCTTGCGGATCTGTGGAGGGATGATTGCCTGGACTAGATGGCGTTAAAGAATTTGCCCAAGTACACGACCGGGTGAGCAGGATTCCGACGGCAAATAAGCTCGAGACTAAGCCAAACATGATCAATTCCGTTGGCCCACAAGAGTGATCCTCAAAGCCGGACTGAATGAGATACTTATGTTTGTACCTCTCGACCTCAAGGGTTCTCTGTCAGGCACCTTTCCAATCAAGAGTCTTTTTCCGGTGCCGTTTGGCCATTGGACAGACGGTATAGTGTATAGCACAATTTAAATTGTGACCTTGTGCTCTAACCATTGGATGATGAGGTTGGCAGTGTAAAAATTGTTTTGGCGCCTCAAATTAATCGACTTCTCCATAGACCATTTTAGTCGACCTCGACCAGCTATAGGTAGTCACAGTTTTCGAGCCGATGGCCGTCTTGCCATGAGTATGCACTGCAATTGAACCGTATCGTCATCTAGTCTAACATCTTGTACGTGTTGGTACGAGTATCTCAACAGAAGTTCTCCGGCTCCACAATAATATCCAGTGCTTGTCATGCTTTAGACATATGGATCTGATGCATGTATGTCTTGTTGGTCATGCAGAGCGTTGTCGAGAACAGGAGGCAAACAGAATCAGCGCCTGTCAGGAGTAAAAGGACAGGAACGACAGGAAAACAAGTACTCGTCACAACAGCCGTCATGCTCAATGTTCCAGTCGTGTACAGAATATTGTTTGCGTACATCGAGCCAATCATGACTTTTGCTGGATTCATATATGCTGCCTTCTTCCAGACGCAATATTACACAGAGCTATTACCCGAGGTCACGACGAAGATCATCGATGATCGTGCTAGTGTACTCTTGTCACAGCTGGCGAATGCCTTTCTCGTCCTGAGTCTGATTTGTGCTGTGCTTTGGCGCAGGACAACAGACTTGCAGACTCTACAGCAATGTGCATTCATATTGCTCGTAGGTGACCTCGGTCACATGTACTCTATCGCTGCCGTCAAAGGAATATACTTTTTGCTAGATTTTGGACACTGGAATGCCTCAGTAGCTGGAAATGTTGGAGCCTCGGTAATGACCTTCGAGCAACGCACGTCGCGCAGATGCGTCTCTTGCCAAGCAGAAAAGAGACTAAATTATGTAGGCTGCTCTCATGATTGCCCGCATATGTTTCCTGTTGCATGTAGGATTCCCACAGAAAGATACAAAGTCACACAGGACCACAGAGTACAAAGGCATTCGACACACGGATTGAGTCTGTGGCTCGGAGAATGAAATGGACTCCAGTTATGAGTGTTAGATACAGTTGCAAGAGTTGTGATGGCGGATCTGAATTTAGAGGCCAAGTGGCTGAAGAGGGAGATCTTCCCGCCCTGCTCTCCCAATCAGGCAGGATACCGTTTCCTTGTGCTACCCTCTCATTCCCGGTGTACTCACTACCTAGACCATGAGTATGATCTTTGTCTCTTTCTACTGCGCTGGTCCGAGATCTTTCTTCGAATCGCTGACGAGGCGACTTGTTTGGTGTGCCGCGACACTCGGTCGGGATGCCGTTCAATACTGCAAGCGTTCGTGCTAGTCAAACAGAAAACGTCAACAAAGCTAAATGCAGTAGGTTGCGGTTGCGACAACACCGGCATTTCTCAAGACATTCTTTCAACACTTCCTCGACAAACCGGCCGCTGACAATCCGAGACACCAATTAGCATACGATGAAGCTATTGTTCTGGTCAAGAAATTCCTTCTCTATGGAGCAAAGCACACTGTGGAGCAAGTTCAGTCGTTCACCGCCAACAAGATTCCCTGTCCATCCTGGGTCGCGAAACACGAAGTGATCATGCCTGAGGCGTATTTGGACAAGGCAGCAGCACTTCTAATTGAGAATCTGGGACCTTCTGGTTTGAAGACCTTTGGTGGCTCGAATTGGTGGCAGTACCGAGTGGTGCCCATGAAGTGTGAATGGATTGAGATGAAGAAGGACAAGCTCTCTCGGGAAAAAGCCAATGCAGGTCATGGAGTTGACCGTGTCATTCTATACATTCACGGAGGGGCATACTACTTCGGCTCCGTGGATGAGCACCGATATCAGATACAACGACACGCGCGAAAACTGGGAGGGCGAGCATTCGCTGCCAATTACCGACTCTCACCCCAATTCCCTGCTCCTTGCGGCTTACAAGATAACCTGGCTGCTTACTTGTACTTACTAGAGCACCACAAACCAGAGAACATCATCTTGTCAGGCGATTCCGCTGGTGGTGGCATGTGCCTGGCCCTCTTGCTTGTCTTGAGAGATCAAGGCATTCCTTTACCGGCCGGCGGTGTCCTGATAAGTCCTTGGGTAGACCTCAACCACAGCTTCCCTAGTATCATGGCTGATTCGAGCGGTGACTACATTCCACCATCGGGGTTTCAGCACAAGCCGAGCATTTCATGGCCACCGCCAACTTCAGATGATATCGCTGCAGCTCGACAAATGAAACCCGATGATGAAACTGACACTGACTCTATCGGTAGCGATTCAGAGGAAGGTCAAGGCTTTATCGTAGAGTCAGTCAACGGCAACGGTCATGCGAACCATACCTCGAAGCGTGCCACTATAGTCGGAAACACGGCGCAGATCATGATTGACGATAAGCTCGTGACTATCAAGGATCAGATTCAGCTTTATGCCACGAATGAGCAAATCTCGCATCCCTTAGTCTCCCCTGTGCTCGCTGGGTCTCTCGGCGGATTGTGTCCGCTGTTCATCATGTGCGGCGGATCTGAGCTGCTGCGAGACGAGATCATCTACACTGCTCACAAGGCAGCGAACCCCAAACAATATCCACCAATGGATGCATATCTCGATCGTGATCCACGCCAAAGAGAAGCACTACAAAAGTTCGGTCCCACCACGGTTCATTTACAGGTGTATGATGATTGCTGTCATGTCACTCCGACCATTTCCATGTGCCGACCTGCCAAGTACATGTACCGAGCCATCGCCAATTTCAGTCTCTGGGCACTAGCTCGTTTTCAGGGAGCACAACAACAAGACATTGCTGACTTGCTCAGGACGCTCAACTTGGCATATGAAGGAGACAGTGACTCGACAGACTCTGACTCAGGCATAGCCGATGCTAAGGCGCACTCGGGGGAGCCAGAGGTCAAGGTCTCTGGAGTGGAGCCTGTCTACATCGACCATATGATACGCGAGCGAGTCAGCATCTATGGACGGATTCGTCAGATGGAACCTGTGTCTGAAGTTGCCGCCCTCGCTCTGGATCCCAAGGAGATTGGTGTGATCAAACCAGGACCGGTACAGAAGTTCATGGCGGCGCGAGGTGCACACGATCGACGATACCACAAAAGGAAGCTCAAGTTGCAACGTCAACGAGCTAGGGAATACGCACGCGCCGAGAGGGAAGGCTTTGCGATTGGTGATTTCAAGGGTGACAAGCCTCCACCTGCTGCACTGGCCGGTCGAGCTTCCTTGGCTGAAGCAGAGAAGATACAGAAGACGTCGGAGGGCAGCAAGAGCGGAGGGCTAGTCAATACGCTCTTCTCGATGGTGAGCGGCAGTCACGACAAGGGCAAGGCCGAGATGGAGGAGAAGAGACAGGCATGACAAGAAACGAAGTAGATGAAAAGTAGTAAAGAGTATAGACTTAATCGTAATTATCCTAATCAGTAGTAATCGAGCTCTTGAGCCCTGAATGATGCCAAGTGCATGCGCCAATGTTCCATCACCAAGTTCTGAGCGGTGTATATGCTGTGTGAATGTGTTGGGAAGAAAAAGACTCTACTGTGTAGTGAACTCGCCGTCCTTTTCAATGACATCGACGGCCTTGTGTTTACTGAGCGTGCCGACATGGTCCTATTGAATTAATGTTTGTTGACAAGGGCATATCGTGGAGATACCTCTGGGAAAGATGCCGAAAAGCCTTTGATCAAGGTAAAGGACTAGATCGTGTCAGTCAACTCGTGTATGACAAATGTGATCCGTGGACCAGGTTAGGTTTGTCCTTACGTCCTTGATGGTGCCTCCTTGCGACTCGATGCTCTTCTTTGCGTCGGCAACATCTGCGTCTGAGGCGTCATCCTTGAGGTTTACGATAAAGTTTTGCATCCTTATTGATCGTAGATGGAGAGACTCTAGTTGTGGAAGTTGAATATCTCGAATATAAGGGAGACGAGTTAAGTTGTGTTAAGTGTTGAGTGTGTGGAGAGAGAAGCGCATCTCAGGGCGTTGCGTCAGTGAGTATTCAAGCCACCCACCAAATTGCCGTTTCTGGGATTTCTTGTGTTCCTGAACGTCTGTCACTGTATACGTACTTGCAATTATACAAGAGATCCATTATATCTACACAGCGCTTTTGAATGCAGGTTTGAGGTTGTTTTGTGCTGGTAAGGATGGAGCAGCAACAAAATAGGCCCCATAGGGACAAGCACTCTGGCCCGTCTGCAGAGAAGAAGAAGACTCAGACACAAAAGGATCAGTCCGCGAAACAGAATCCAAAAGGCTTCGCAGTCGGTCGTAGGGCGGAGAAGCTCGCGAGACGTAGGGCGGATGTCGGACAGAAGAAATTGCATGTTCCTCTCGTGGACAGGACTCCCGACACAGAGCCACCAGTCATCATAGCTGTGGTCGGTCCACCAGGAACGGGGAAATCGACACTCATCAAGTCCCTGGTCAAGCGATTCTCGAAGCATTCCCTGAACGATGTGACGGGTCCCATCACGGTCGTGTCTGGAAAACACAGGAGACTGACTTTTATGGAATGTGCCAACGATCTCAACTCGATGATTGATGTGGCCAAGATTGCTGATCTGGTTCTGCTCCTCATTGATGGCAACTTTGGTTTCGAGATGGAGACGATGGAGTTTCTGAACATCTTGGCACCGCACGGTATGCCAAAGGTTATGGGAGTCTTGACACATCTCGATCTTTTCAAGAAGCCTGCGACACTGAGGACGGCCAAGAAACGACTAAAGCAGCGATTCTGGACCGAGATTTATCAAGGAGCAAAGCTTTTTTACTTGTCAGGCGTCATCAATGGACGATATCCGGATCGAGAAGTTCTCAATCTCGCTCGCTTCATCTCAGTCATGAAATTTAGACCTCTGATATGGCGCAACTCCCATCCATATCTGCTGGCGGATAGGATGGAGGATTTGACACCACCGCAACAGATTCACGAAGACCCTACGTGCGATCGTACAATTACACTATATGGATTTTGTAGAGGTACCAACTTTCCAGCTCAGAATGCTCGTGTCCATATACCAGGAGTCGCCGACTTGACGGTGGCCAGTGTGTCGATGTTGCCCGATCCATGTCCTGCGCCGGGCGCGGAAAAGGGCAAGAAGAGGAAGACTCTGGGCGAAAAGCAAAAGTTGATTTACGGACCAATGTCTGATGTCGGCGGCATCACATTCGACAAGGACGCCGTGTACATTGACATGCCCACGAATTCATTCTCGCACAAAAAATCACTCGATGTCGATGGACAAGATGCTTCGAGTGATGAAGAGGAGGCAGGTTTCGGCGAGAGATTAGTCATGGGTCTACAGGACGTGAAGCGCGATAATAAATCTGTGCAAGGACTGCAATTGTTCAGAGGTGGTAGAGACCTTACACACGTTGAAGAAGAGGAAGCGAATACCGGACGAAAGTCACAGAGACGGAGCAGGACGGAGCGAGTCTCTTATGACGATGATCAAGGACTCAACGACATTCCGACCGACGATGAGGACCTTGATGATCAAGACGAAGATGCTTCTGAAAAATATGTCAGGCGAAAGGAAGATGACGATGAGCGGACGATGGGGAATAAAGAGTCTATGATTTTTGCCGAAAGCGACAGTGACTTGGGCGAATTATCTGATCGAGATGACATTTCGGAAGAGTCTGGTCCTGACGAAGAGGGACCAGAGCAAAGTGAGGAGGAATTGGACGATGAAGACGAGGCCGCCATGCGTTGGAAGAGTGATTTGGCGAAAAAGGCACAGAAAGACTTTATGAGCAAGCGTAAGCGCAAGTTGTCTGCCCTCATCTACGATCCGGAATATACGGCCGCGGATGTCGTGAAGGAGTGGACTACCGGTGTCATCAAGGGCGAAGAAGCGTCGAATGGCAGTGAAGATGAGGCAGAAGATGACTTTTTCAATGTGACCAAAGTTCAGGAGACCACAAAAACCCAAGACCTGGATGCCTCAAAGGACATCGCGAATCGTGATATCGTCTCGAAGCTCGACGATGAAGAGTTTATGGCACGCGTGCTCGCTCGCTGTATACCCAGGGCAGACGCAAGGGAAGATGGTGAAGCTGCCGAAGATGACGAAGCGGTCATTGCGAACGAAACTGCAGAGAATGCAGACGAAGAAATCTATGGCGATTTCGAGGATCTCGAGGACGGATCGGACCACGAACCCGACACGAACGAGCCCGTCAAGACGGATGATCAAGTCGTTGATTTCGTTGCTGAACGAGCAGCCAACGAGAAGCGGAAAGCAGAGCTACGGGCCCGATTCGAGGAAGAGGACGATCGTGGTTCGAACGAGGAAGATGAGAATAAAGGAACTGATATGGACTGGCACGATCAACAGAAGGCAAAGATCGCGAAACAGCTAGAGCTCAACAAGACTGTATTTGAAGAAATGGACTTGGACACTCGAGCTGCCGTCGAGGGATATCGTCCTGGTTCGTATGTGCGTCTGGAAATTCCAAATGTGCCTTGTGAATTCGTCGAGAACTTTGACGGAAAGTTCCCAGTAGTCGTTGGCGGATTGCTTTCGAGCGAGCAGCGATTCGGATTCGTGCAAGTACGAATCAAGAAGCATCGATGGCACAAGAAGATATTGAAGACGAATGATCCTCTTATCTTCAGTATTGGATGGCGACGTTTCCAATCCTTGCCAATCTATTCCGTTAGTGACAATAGGACTCGAAATCGCTTGTTGAAGTACACACCGGAACATATGCACTGTTTCGCAACATTCTATGGACCGCTGACGGCCCCAAACACTGGGTTTTGTGCCTTTAGATCTGTGGCAAATTCAGAGTCGAATGCATTCAGAATATCCGCCACAGGTACGGTGTTGGACATCACCCAGTCTTCCGATATCGTCAAGAAACTCAAACTAACTGGAACTCCGTACAAGATTTTCAAGAATACGGCATTCATCAAGGACATGTTTACTTCATCTCTGGAGATTGCTAAATTTGAGGGAGCAAACGTCAGGACGGTCTCTGGCATTCGAGGACAAGTCAAAAAGGCATTGAGGAAGCCCGAGGGTCACTTTAGAGCCACGTTCGAAGATAAAGTGTTGATGAGCGATATTGTCTTTTTGCGAGCATGGTATCCAATCAAGCCTCGCAAGTACTACAATCCAGTGACTTCCTTGCTGGCAGACGATAAAAATTGGCAGGGCATGAGACTCACTGGTGTCGTACGTCACGAACAGGGTCTCAAGACTCCGTTGGTGGCGGACAGTCAGTACCGTCCGATCGTGCGGCAAGACCGAAAATTCAATCCACTCAAAGTCCCAAGGGCGATTCAAGCCTCGTTGCCGTTCGCGAGTAAGCCGGCCCTGATGAAACCACAACAAAAACAGACGTACCTCCAAAAACGAGCCGTCATCTTGGGTGGCGAGGAGAAGAAGGCACGGGACTTGATGCAGAAACTCATGACGATTCGTAATGACAAGACGCGCAAGAGGGCAGAGAAGCAAGAGACGAGGAGGACAGAGTATCGTAAAAAAGTCGCCGACGAGGAAGAGTTTCAAGTTCAGAAGAAAAAGACCAAGGCGAATGAATTTTACAAGGAGATGGGCAAAAAGAGACGATTGGAAGGAGGAAAACCCGCGGGGAATAGATTCAAAAAGATCAAGAGTGGAGGGGACGATCTGTCGTAGTCTTGTATCCAATTATGAAGAACTGAGCATAGAGTATTACCAATGACCACGCACCGGTTTCCCAATGATGGGCACCCATATGACTTCCTTGACTTGAAAGGGCGGAAATAATAACCCGATCCAGACTTTTTCTTCTTCAAAGAACCCGAATTTGAGGTACCCGTCGGTATAGGTCTCTGATCCATAGGCCCAGAGGAGGATAAAGAGGAGACGAAACCACCATTGCCGCTTGACTTGTGCGTACGGTGGATACAAGCCGTGTTCGAGCGCTACTTCGAGAGAACAGCCAATGGCGTTCCACGAAAAGTACTTTACGTTTGCCCATCGGAAATCACCAAAGGCCATGTAGGACATGACTTCGTGAAAGGCGCCGCTCACCAAGAAAGTGGCAAAGGCGGCGGTGGCATTCTCTTTGAAGGATCGTCGTTTACGTTCCTCGCTGTGGAGTTTGGTCTTGTGGGATTCATGGTACCATTGAGACATGGGAAACGTCATGCCTTTAAAGATGACGTCCTTGAGGACGTCCGTCACCGGCAGATTCCATCGTTGACCCCACAAGTCCCTGAACCCGCACGAGATTAGCGGGTGATTAAACATGTCTATCCAATTAGTCTTCTGACTGGTGAGACGGGTAGGAGGGGAGCGTACGTCGCATGTGTCGAGTAAAGACGAGTCCGTACGCGGCAAAGAGTCCACCGACGAATCCCTCGAGACAGACGAGGAGGATGGCGCCGAGGACGGCATAGTAGACTCGTCGCTGGACCCAAGACATGTCGTCAAACGAGTCGGGCGGGGGAATGAATCTGATAAAGAAGAGACTGACGAGGACCTTGACCCCCGCCATACCCAAGTCCTTGGCGTTCTCTCTCGTGGCCGAAGACCCATAATCGCTCGTCGACGAGGTCTCGTCTGCGGATTCCGTCGGAAAGGTAAAGAGACGACCATAGTACTCTACCACCGACCACCTCGACGTCTGTGCCACCGGTCTCATGAATGCGATCCGGTAGATTCTCAGCGAAAGCACAAACGCAATCACCGCCAATGCGAAATCCACCACTTTTGATCCTGAACTCTGAGACCCCCACAAGAACGGCTATAATCAGTCAATCTCCCTTTCCCCCCTGAAAACGGTGTTATGGGGGTACGTACAAAGCCGACTATGAATAAAATCATCAACCATCCTACATTCTTACGACGTCGATGCGTCTCTGATAAATGCAACACCCCCCTCAGCGCATTCAAGACACTCATGTATAGAACCGGCAACGTCAAGATTAACCAGATCGGTCTCTTCCATTCAATCGCCGGAGGAGAGTAAGGCGTCACCGGGAACCCATATTCTTGTGCGACCTTGCCTAGAAACGACACTGACGGACTGAGAATGTCGAATGGATTCTTCATCGAATTGATGCCTCCCGAGACTGTTGGCCGAAATTGAGTATAGTATCGGTTATGAGCAAGCTGTCTCCAAGAACCATAGACCTCGGGGCCGGCGACAGTCCTGCTGGTATCAAATGTCGAGGAAGTCGTATGTATACGTGCGTCATTTTAGAGATGGTGGCGCATTTCGTCGGCGTCAAGATCTGAAGGAATTCATGGTTGCAGTGATTGCTGTACCGGTAATTGCTCATAACTGTGATTCCATCACACATATTATACAAAGGTCTACAAGACCAGGAAAAGGACTTCATTAAAGCGTTTTGTTGATCTACTTCTATCGATAATCACCTTGTTGAAACTCACAGATTGCCACAACGACGAGCTCAAGCATCCTGTTCACATTAGTACAGACACTGTAAGAATTTTCAAGGACAAAAGTCATACATAGTCGAGAATCTCCTTTGAGATGTACTTGCCCTCCTTGTCGAGCTTGTATACAATCGGTACACCGGTAGCCAATTCACGAGACACTTGATCCATGTCAGAATGTGATTGAGCCTAGCAGTAAAAGGCAACTTACCAATTTCTTCACCGGAAAGACCTTCAAGCTCCATGATCAATGCTCGCATACTGTTTCCGTGAGCTGCGATAAAGACCTTCTCGCCCTTGATGAGTCTTGGCTTGATGTCAGATTCCCAGTACGGCAGGACTCGCTCGGCAGTCATCTTGAGGGACTCTCCATCTGGTGGTGGGATGTCGTACGATCGTCTCCACTCGTGAACCTTCTCCTCACCCCACTTTTTTCGGGCATCGTCCTTGTTCAGTCCTGACAAGGATCCGTAGTCTCGCTCATTTAATTTCTCAGACTTGATGGTCTGTAGATCACTTTGCTTGATACCCTCAAGGATAATCTTGCAGGTCTTCTGAGCTCGCTGCAAGTCTGACGTGAATGCAATGTCGAACTTTCCAAGGTCCTTCTTGTTGAGACGCACTGCAGCCTTCTCGGCCTCCTTGACTCCGAGCTGAAATGTCAACATTTCTGTGGACAGATTACGCTTTCGATGTACATACCTCAGTCAAATCGGGGTTCTTCCATCCAGTGAAGAGGTTGAGCTTGTGTATTTAGTGTGCTGTTATGTACAAAAATCGCAATCATACTTTGTTCCACTCGGATTCTCCGTGTCCTGATCAATAAGCTCTAGTCCGGCAATTTGCGCAAAGGGACTCACTCGTAAGAACCAACAATCTGTTGTCGTCTGCAGAAACCATGTTTGCTGTACTGTATTGCTTCTAGCGATAGAAGACCAGCTCATAAGAGTAGATTGACGATTGACCAAAAGGTAGAGATGGATCGATACAGTGGATGGAGCTCAGCTGTCTCAGAAGGTTGCCATGGCTAAATATCGGCGTAGATGGAGATCTGATCATCAGGTCAAAATCTCATCAGTGTTTCCCTCTATAATCCTCAAGGTGGAAGGACAAGACGGCATGATTACTTGACGGCTACATTCCATCTTACACTCATTCGCCGAGATTCATCCTTGCATGGTAGTAGTCAGAATCAGGACGGTTTGTAGGAAGCTGACGCCAACTTTACTTGCTGATCACAAAATCGCAAGAATACTGGACTAATAACAGTTCTGCCAAGCAGGAATTGATTTAAATCTGTATGAATGATGTAGCGGATAATGCAGATCCCAAGCCATGTGTACTACACTATGTACATGGAAGATACCTGATATTTGAAGTTGAAACACTCAGACATTTGAGAGAAGTGCATCATATATGTGGTGTGGTTATTGGAACTCTGCCTCAGATATCTCAACAGAATGTCTTCCTAGGACTTCCACAGGAAATCATGATCGAGGAAGCAGCCTACTTGGTACAGCACGGGCATGCGCGCGTGGTGGATGATGAAGCCGTCCACCAGAAGACGGTCACAAACATCACAGCTGATGAGCTGACGAGCTATGAATCAAACCTCATGCAAGAGACAAGACACAAAAAGGAAGCCGTTCGAGCACTTCAACTCCAAAAGAAGAGAGAGGCCTTGGAGAAACGGGGATTGACTCATCTACTCGAGAAACTTTCCGTGCAGGATGCCAGTAAGGATGAACCCAGCAATGCTATGAGTCCTAAGAATGAGTCAAGAGTCGTCCACATCAACACAGTCTCACCTCGATTCATCTATAGACCTCCACAGCCGACAGATGACGTGGAAGTCGATATCCAGCCTCAGCCATCTTCTGCTAGATACAACTTATTTGCTCATCTGCATGAACAAGACTACTTCCTTACACCTGGACTCAGGTTTGGTGCTCAATTTGTAGCATATCCGGGAGACCCATTGAGGTTTCACTCTCACTTTGTGGCCTCCGGGCACGATTGGGAAGCACCCATACCTATAATGGACATCATTGGCGGTGGTAGATTGGGCACAGGAGTGAAGAAGGCTTGGTTGGTCGGTGCTCAAAGTCCAGAGGATCAGGAGATGAAGTGCTTCACGGTCGAATGGGCGGGGATGTAAGCACGATATACTGATCATTCCAAGACCTCAAATTGATGCACCATCTGCACACATCAAACCATGTACACTCGAGAGACCCGTCATAACATTATGCTTTGGCGCTCGTGTCGAATTCCTTCAAATCAAGCAGGTAGATCACTGAAGTCATGGCACCCAGGCAGGGCGAAGTTGTTGTTTTTACTGCTTTCGAACAAAAATAAATACGTGTAGGACGAAAGTCGAAGACGCTAATAACAATCCCGTATGCTTCCTTTCCGACTCAAAGTTCTCCTTGAAATTCTCCCTGAAGTGTGCTCACACCGTATAGCACTTAGCGACTGACCTTCAACGAGTCAAATTCGTCCTTCTCGCTCGATTCTTTTGCGATTTCGTCAGCGATTGGGGTGATGTACAATTTGTCTTGCTCTTCAGTGATCCATTGATCCTTCGGCAGCAAGTGATGTGTCGCAGAGCATTGAACTGCAGTTCGAAGTCGGAAGGCACGATCATACGAGTCCTTCTCGGTCAATCGTGTCAAAGCTTTTTGCATTGTATCGTTCTCTTCCGGGATCAAGTCATCATATCTATGTAGCATTAGTCCAATTCACATCGTAAGCATGTATCGGCAAGAGGATCCTTGAATCCACGGAAGATGGATGAAGATCACATCTACTGTTGATACATGACACAACTGGAGTGCTCACTTGAGACCCATTTGTCTGTAACCGGCCATACGAGCATACGTCTTGCTGAATGGTGTGAAGAACTTTGTCAGAGACTTGCTCTTGAGAATGTAGGATGCGAACGAAGGTGCGCCGGCCATGTTTGGTGTAAGATAAGATGACTACCAACACCAGAAGTACTTCTACTTGTCTCGTCAAATCACCTTCATAGGCTTGTCAGCGAGACTCGATTCGGATCCTCTCGCGAGTCTCGCATCCGTGCACCAAATTCTGGAGCTCCCACTTCAGATCATCTATCCAATTTCTATCCGTAAACGTCTCGCATAGCCCGTATTCTGGCACTCGTCTGACTTGACTCGAGTTGACTGGAGGCTCAACTTGTCAAAGTGTGACATTTTGATTTGATCTCATAATTTCTTGGCCTGAGGCTTGCTCTCACCATCCACCCAGCACAGACCATACTAAAGCGAGCATTAGTCAAAGCTTGTGCTATTTGACATAGCAGCCATTGTTCTTCATTCTACCTTCAAGTTCTTATGAAGAGATCGCTGCAGCACATCAGTAGGAGATGCCAAAGAAGTCTCGCTACACAGGCTGCTACGGCTGCTGAAGTTCCTGACGACCCCGACATCTTAACGACCCAAAATCCTGCAGACAATCCTACAGAATCTGATAGTACGAATCGCCCCGATCTCCATGTCGGTCTCACAGGCAAATATCCTCGATTACAGTATCGCTCGCCTGCCTTGGGAGTGGTACCTGCCTTCGATCTAGCTCTGGACATTATAAAAAATGATCGTCAGCTTACGAAACAGAAGATGACGGCTGCAAAGACGAAGATCAAGAAACTGGAGAGCAATCATGATACCCCACTCAAAATGTCGCAACTTCGTGATCTGAAAGTATATCATCGACAATTGGAAGGTTTGCTTGATATAAATGACCCCGAAATACATTGGCGCCATGCACAAGGCGATACTGACTTATCGATGCCTATATATCGCCACTTGGCTCAGAAGAAATGGAGCGAGAAAGCTTTGCATCTGTTGATGCAGAGAGTCACCCAAATGTCAGTGACGCCGGACGTCATACCTATAATCTCTCCCATAGTCGACGTGAGGCTCAAATTTCCCGCAAGGACGAAAGGAGAACGTAAAGGATTATTCGAAGCAGGAGAACTGCTAAAGTCGACCGAGACACAGATGGCACCACAAATACAGATACAATCGTTCGGCGACGATCCAAAGAAGTACTCGATTGCCATCGTCGACCAGGACGTACCAGACGAGGCAAAGGACTCGTTCAAGAGCTACTTACATTACCTACACACAGACATATCTCTGACACCGACCGAACATGCTGTGGAAGCAACGAATGGCACGGTGGTACACGACTACATCCCCCCTCATCCCCACAAGGGCACACCATATCACAGATACACAGTTGTCGTCTGGGAACAACCAGCAGAAACATCAGAATCCAAGCCTCTTTCATTAGGCAGTAAAACCGGTGTACCGCGCGAATATTTCGATGCTCAAAAGTTCGCACGGAGGAATGGTCTTCATGCAGTAGGCATAAATTTCTGGCGTCAAGTATGGGACGACAAGGTCGCCACCGTCATGGCAAAGTACCCGAACGTCAAATACGTCGAGAAGAATTTCAGACCGATAAAGGCATAAAGTCAGTAAAAATTGGACGAGACATTCTTTTCGGGAGCGGGAAAAAGAGGTGGACGCACATATCATATTTACTGTCGAGCGAATCTTTCCTGTACTTGGAAACACACATTAGTAGCATAGCATTTACGGTTTTCCCCCACAAGTATCAAAATCTTTTTCCTCATTTCAAGCTGCCACGACTTCAATCGTATTCCACATCATTTGACATGACGGCAATGGGGAATTTGTGTCCTCTGCAAACCTGAGAAGATTAAGCATCTCGTGAAAAGCAATTGCCAAACAAAAAACAAGAAAAACAAAAAGTTGGCTACTGATCGGTCTGTATGCTGGCTGATTGTTTCTCTCTAAAGCTAAAGTATAAATGGTGTTTAGGATGATTGCGAAACCGCCAACTTCTTCAGATGCTCCATAAAGGTCTGCAAGGAGACATCATCGGTAAAGACTGCCTGGGCATTCGGTTGAGCACCGTACTGACCGGCTCCAGAGTGCGTCGTCGATGGATTGATTCGACTCAACAGGAAACGCGCCTGCGATCCACCTTGGTCACAGACAATGTATCGCGGTATGGGGAACCTGTCTGACAACAGTTCTCCAATCTCCTGTTTTGGTGCCGCAAGCAGTTCTGCGAAATTTGCATAGTCTTCTTGCTCCTGATACCCGGCTTTTCTCCAAGCGGCGATTTGCTCTCCATGCCAGATGAGAACATGGAAGAATGTGTCGAGAAGCAGGATGACATCTGGTTTGATTGATATCGAATCAAGCAGAACAGGCTGTGCTTCTGGTTCGTCGATCTGGAATGAGGATAAGGTAGGTTGAATCATGATGAGGGAGTTGTTCACATCCTCGTGGTTCAGGACGTGACGATAGAAAGCGGTCTCATCCGGAGAGTTATTGAAGACTTGCAAGAATTGTGACCGACGCAGATGGAACATGAACTGAGGATATAAGGAGAAATTGGACGCCAATCTGAATGACGATGGATCGTCCTTGAGATAATGTGCAAACTTTTGGCAGAGTCTGATGAGCATTCGATCTGTCCATCGCAACACATCCGGACCATCATCAATCTCAGCTTTGTAGACGGCGATACGTGCCATGAGTACTGTAGAAGCCTCTTGGTCGAAACCTTGCGCAATCATAGGTGAGCTACCATCGACGAGTGGTCGTTGCACTGTGGTAACTTTCAATTTCATGAGACCAGAAGAATGCTGATATTGTGTGATGAATTGAATGAGCGCCATCGATCCTTGTGGCCCCACTGGGGCAGCACCCGGCGCGACGACGACCTCAAAGTAAGCACCTATGGCAGTCTTCGGAGTGATACCACACAGCTTCCAAGCTGAAGTGCCTCCGATACCGATCTCAGTTTCGCCAACAAATTGCGACTTCTTTGAAGAGGAGACGGCATGTCCGATGATACCACTGATCTTGAGTTCCTTTGTCGTCATTATCTCGAAGTTTGCATTGAAACCCATCTCCAGGGAACCGTCATCATTTTGGTTGAACACTCGTTGAAAGGACTGCTTAAAAATTGTCGAATTGAAGGCATCCGCCAAAATCATGTGCCCACCAGTAGAGTTTGCAAGACTTTTCATCTCAAGCATACCGATCTGATCTAGACATCCGGCAAAGATATCTATAACATGTCCGTTCGTGGAAGCTCTCTTGGCTAACGCCTCGTAGAACTTTGATGCTCGCTTATAGTACTTGATATGATCTCGTTCAATGTCGTGATGAGACCTGATTGGCTCCTTCAACTCGGTCGATATGACCATACCCGGCCCTTCAGTCGCAGGCCCAGCGGCAAACAGCATGACTCGTCCTCCACATTGCGGAAACGAGGTCTCCATGATACCAACCGCTACAGAGAGAGCTACGCCTGTACATCTTTGTGGACGCTTATCACTCGCGACAGGCCAGGGGTCGTGCTGAAGAGATTCCAGTATCGAATTGAATTGGAACTCGCACTGGGACACCGGCAGTAGAAATCGTGCAGCAGCGCTAAATGTTTGTGGTGGTGGCGGTTGTCTTGCACCTTGAGGTTGTGGTGCGGACGTAGGAGCACGTCCACTCAGTGACAGCATATCAGACACCTGCTTAGCAGTATAGTCCTTGTTACCCCGGAAAACATAAGACTTGGAGCACTCGCCGTATCCGATTTCATGTATTTGTGCCATGGTTCCATATGTGATCAGTCCCACAAGAGACGTTTCTGGAATGAGTGATAATGAGGTTTGAATAGCATCACGTAGTGCAAGTAGATTGTCCTCTTCCTGGCATGTATCTACTACGAACAAGAATATCGGAGGCACTTGTGCAGGTCGACTCAGAGTATACTCGACCGTGCTGAAATTTGGCAAAAGCTCTGGCGGAAGTTGTTGTTGAGTTATCTGTTGATAATGAGGTGGAAGTTGATTCCTGTTCAGACAGAAGGGACAGATCCACAGCTTGCCGCGTAAATCCACTTGACAGAAAGGGTTGAGTACAGCTCGACAAGGTAATTTACAGGCGACAGGTTCATATTCCAAGTTGGTGGGCTCAGTCTTGTTGAACAAAGGAGTATATAAAGCTCCGATTGGGACGACAGTTCGTGATGCTTCGACTCGAGTTGACGGGAAAGAATTCCATGAGAACCTGATGCCATCTTGTTCTTCAGCCTGCTCGAAGTATTCTGCACTCATGGTCGGTCCTTGCACAGCTGCCATTCTGACAACGCGCTTCTATCACGTCAAGACAACTCTGCCAGATTCCATAGCTATAAGATCCACTCATATTTTGGGTTGTAATGCAGTGCGTGTCCAAACTCAAGACAACGAAGCCAACATTGCTGGAGCTCCTCCGGAGAGTAAATCAAGTGCTTTGTGAAATGGCTGCATCGTATGTGTCACTAATCACTTCAGATTTGGTTCATTGCTTGCGCGATAAGAATATTGCGAAATCTCTTGACAAAGAGATCCTGAGATAGCTTATATGAACATAAACAGCTATGCTACAGCCCGACCGCTGACACACAAATAGTCTGCAGAATTGCTAGGAGGATGAATAATTCTCTTGAATGCTGATGCGTGCCGCATACAAGACAACACCGAAAGATACCATGACGTGGCCAAAGGCACTGATGAGTGGATACGGCAGAAGAGGCTCTCTACTCCTTCTTCTTCTGTGGCTTGCCCTTCTGTGTTCCTCGGACTAGCAGTATTAGCGTCTAGCTGGACAAGAAATAAAACAGCTAGCATACCCTTCTTGTTTCGGTTCTTTCTCTGTTTTCGCTGTTGTCTCGAGGCCTTCTCGATCTTGGTGGCGTGACCAATTCGGACTTGTCGGTAGTGTGGCTCGAATTTCTTCAGGGCATCGACTGAGTCGTAGATGAGGGCGAATCCAGTAGATTTGCCACCTCCAAATTGGGTTCGGAATCCGAAGGTTGAAACAGCTTTGGCATCGACGTTGTACATCTGGGCGAGCTTCTCTGAGACTTCAGTCTTTGAGGCATTGGCCTTGTTTGGGTGCAGGACATCGACAATCATCTGCTTTCGCGACAAGAGTCGGTTGGTCAAGAATCGACGAGTTCGGAGCGTGATAGAGTCAGACTATTTCGTATGAGCGATTGGCCATTTCAATATACGGAGGGTGACATAATCCACTTTGCATTCTCAAGAGAACGCGCTGTAAGAAAAGTCTGCGTCTAGTAGCCATAAGCTATTAAACGACCCTCTAGGCCTTCGTACCATTTCGATTGATCAGGATGTCGTTACGAGTGTCACTGGGCAATATGCAGATGTAGTCTGTAGTCGATCAAAGAAGTCGGAAAAGTTTTGGACGACTGATGTTTGAGGTTTATTCTGAGCTCAATTTAGGGTTGGAAAATCATGCTCAGCTGCGCCCGACGATCTTCCGAAATGCATGATCAACAAGTGTTGGCTGGGAATACTGATGAGAAGTGGTTCGACAGAACAAAGCATTCACGCAATGCAATTCGAGTTGGTTTGACTCTGGGTATACTACAACCATGCTACGCCTCTCTCTATTATCCTTGACGCTTGCAAACATTCTGGACTGAGCTCATTGCGAATTTCTTAAAGAAGCGCCACGATAAGTATTTACTATTGTAACCGCGCATTTGTCATGCACTGGAACCATATAGCAGATCATAGAGGTATACAGTAGCTGAATCGTCCTCTCAGCTACATCAAGCGATAGCTAGCACAAAATACAAAGCTTGATTTACTGCGTATTTCGACTATCTATTCGTTCAAGTGATCTTGGCGACACCTCATACCCTTTGCAATTGCGGATGTCTATCAGGACGCGACTTCATCGCTTTGCAGTCGTTTAGTCAGCGCTGGGTGTTAGTCGAAATTAAGCAAATTTCAATTGTGATGAAAGTATACGTGGCAAATAACACGACAGAACATAGATTCAGTGCTACAGTACAAACCCACAATAGTCTCTGCGTCCCTATTCGATCGTTCATGCTCACGATCACTTGTTCCATGATAACACATTATGATTTTGAAAATCAGCTACATGAAATGTCTCAAAGGCCACTCTCCTGTTGTCCTCCAGCGGCGGTATCAAAGACAGCTCGCTCTGGTCGAGGCTGCGAGTAATCAAGACGCACAGGTCGGCCCGCGATGGTCACGTCCTGCAAATTAATGCACTTGGTGGCGCTGTCAAGGTCCTCGAATTCAAGGTAAGCATAACCCTTCATTTTGCCAGTGTCGTGGTATCTTGGTAGTCTGATCTGGCTGATCGGACCGCATTGTGCAAATGTGCTTGCGATGTCTTGTTCAGTGGCCTGGAAAGACAAGTTTCCGATAAATACTGTGGTTGACGGCTCTGACTTGGGGTATGTTCGTGCCTCTCGTGGTGCCTGGTAGCCACCGGATGCTGCACCGGATTGGTATTGTCGTGGTGCTCGTTCAACTCGTGGTTGCGAAATATCTACATTGACAGCAAATCCCTCGATCTCGGTACCGGACATTGCTAGAGCAGCTTGCGCTTCAGCTGGAGAACTGTATTCGACATAGCCGAAGCCTTTCGACCGACCGGTCATTCGGTCTTTGATGACTTTCGTGCTCTGAATGGATCCATACTGTGCGAACTCCTGGGCGAGTCTTGACTCGTCAATGGACCAAGCCAGTCTGCCGACAAAAACTGTACTCTCCTGCGAACTCATATTGTGGATCGATTAGCGGTCTGAGGCCTACTCGAAGATGGCTTGACAAAAATAAGGGCGAGGGCGAGCAAGCGGTGGCCGACAGCAGAGTCAAGTGAAAAGATTAGGAAGAGAAAGTGAGAACGAATTCCACATTCTGGCGGGCGGGAAGAGCGCGTCATTGGTCCACAACCCATCGTAAGATGTCCACGCCCAAGCACAGAAAAAGGCATCATTCCTTGCCTGGTCTGTCCCAAGCTGCAGAACCATGCTCGTTTCGTATACTCGTAGTAAGCTGCCTAGACTGGTTGAAATAAGGCCAGTCGAGACTTTACGCGTCATCATGTGTGTTTAGGTAGGTAGGTTTGTCCTTCTCAAATTGATCTGCTATTTTATCTCCGACCACGGGCATTGATTCACAAGTGGTGATGGACTGAATTCTTGCTACGCACTTTCTCCCTGCTTTAGATACTCAACAGACGCGGTTCAAACACGTCATTGTACTATTACTACGTGATCTGCTAAGACTAGCACCGTGAAGTGTGCTCTTCTATTCACGAAGATCACCTCATAGGCGAAATGAGTAGTCGGCCGTGACAGTAAATGCGATACTCATTCTGATTTTGATCATGATTGTACCACTCGATTGCTCAATAAACCAAATTGGTCATTGCGAGCTTGATATCTCCACAAGAGTTCAAAGTTCAGAAAGTTAACAGAATGCGAAGAGAGAATCACGATCGAGTGTTACGTAAGTTGTGTGGCTGACAACTTCCATGCACTTGGAGCACTCACAAATTAAATTCTGAAAGTGAGATTTGTGTGTTCACCACAGGAGACACAGCTCTCAGCTCTCCTTTCTCCATCAAGGTTGGTTGGTTGCTACAGGTACTGTAGGTACTAGGTAGCTCAGTGTATGTTTGCTGCCAGCTGATGCTGCAGCAGGAGCTGTTTCAGATAGATTCCCAATCAATTCCAGTGTTGACTTTCAAAGGCTTACAGCAATCGTCCTACAGTGACTTTTCTTCATGTGGGTGTCTGAAAGAGGAGAGAAGTCATACTGTGCTCATCTCTCGATGAAAACAGTCATCATCAACAATCACATGGACAAGTTTGCTCGTCCACATTGAAATCACAACAACATGCTGCTTCTTGCCTAATTATCACATCCGCATGAGGCTGGAATCGACCACTTCTCATCAATCAAGTTTCGATGCCTGACTGTGTTCAAGTCTGGCAGATTGTTGGCTTTCCAATAATAAGAGAATCATCCACGCTTCGTCTCGTACCCAGTGATCGTTCCGGGCATGGAGAGTGTGGTGATCTTTCGATAATTCCAGGACCTCGCAGTAGTTACTGAGCAGCTACAACGCGACTATTTGCCCCTCAGTGGGTATCCGGACGTTGTACACAATTAGCCATGAATGTGTCTTGGCAGCATTACGAAAAAACTATGTGCCCTGATCCTCCAATAGGAGGCAATTGCGGCCAAACCGCCATGGTTCTTCTTCGCATGTACCCAATCTCTGCGTCACAATGGACCATATGCTGCTTGGAGAAGCTTGAAAATTGTAAATTTTGCTACAAAGGAGGACCAAGCGTTTGAACTTACAAGTGCATATATTATGCCATCTGAACAGCGTGTATAGCCAGCAAATTGACGTGTGTAAGTAGACGCCAGCTTCCCATCACGACCACCAAGGTGTATACAATATATCCATCAATCGATAAAGCTCGACCACTTCGGCATATATAACAGGGCTATTGCCTGTCCCAATTTTGGCCCTCGTCACAACATGTTGCTGTCGAAAACGCTGTTCGTATTTATTTCCGTCCCTCTCGGTGGATTTCCAGGCGTGAATGGCATGCCTACCGCAGCATCTATCCCAAGCCAAGTAAGCGCAATCAATACCGGACTCAAGGATGTCTCCGTTGAGAATACTCTTGCAGCTCACGGCGGAAGTCATACTATAGTCACCTATGCAGAACTCTGTGGCATCTCCCATGGTCGTTCATTCGACGACTGGGAAGTGAGCATACACCAAGGCCGGCGAATCAAGGAAATAGCTCTGTGGTCAACCGGCGAAAGTCCGCGACATTACATATCATCGATAAAAATTACATACCAGAAAGATGGTATGAATGACATCGTGATCGTGCATGGCGATCCAGATGAAGGACCCAATCCGCAACGACTTTTCTTGGAGAAAAACGAGTACATATCGGCTATTCAAGTACATTGTGGATCGGTTTTGCTCAACTTCCACACCACACACCATACTAGGGTTGCGTATATGAAGATAACGAAAAACACTGGAGAATTCATTGAGCGTGGGCAATTCAAGGATGGTATAGCACATTACGACTGGGGATGTGACGACTGCCGATTAGCAGGTTTCATGGGTCATTCGGGAGCAGCTGTAGACGCCATAGCAAGTCGCTGGGTACCCTTGAGTTTCAGAGGACAAGAACCACACTCCCCTGGGGAAGTTCCCGAAGCAACAAAACTTCAAGCTCGTCAGCTGAATGGACCTGTCACAGATACTGTCAAGGCCAACAACGATGGGGCTCTATCTGCGGATACTCTAGAAACGACTTCGCTGGTGCTACGGCATGAACCTGATCTTCGAAGTGAAGAGAATCAAAGAGAATTCGGACCATCAGGCGGCGATCATGGTATGCCTGTGAGTGCTCCCACGAAACAAACTATCGCCACTAACCATGCAGTGGACAGATCAATCTTATGTTTACACGCAACATCGTCGCATAGCCTCTATCAGTATGTGGTGCGGTGCGCGGGTGGATGCCATTGTGTTCGCTTATAGGAACAACAAGTATCCTTTGATGAAGGAATCATTTAAATTCGGTGATATCCACGGTCACAATAGTGGGCCAGTACACGTTAGCCCGTGGGCAAAGCAACCGCCGGATGCTACCGATACTTTTGAGCTTGCCGCCGATGAGTACATCGTCTCGGTCGAGGTAGATCCTGTTCGGTGGAGCCGCGGCGCGAGAACGGCACATACTCGTGTCTCGTACATCAAATTTATCACCAATAAAAATCACAGCATTTCGTGCGGGCGACAAAATACATCCAGTATGTCTTATCGTATCGAATTAATCACACCAGATGACTAACCGATGTAGAAGATATGGCGACCTGGGGGCATCATGGCTATGCATTACTGTATTGCTCCGGCAAGTCCGGTGCTGCTATCGACGAAATCACGGGCCACTTTATTCCTGTGAGTCAGTACTTCTGAAGTTTACTTGTGCCGCATAAGTAAAATATCTATTATCTAGCCTCATCTGCTCCCTCCATCTTAATTTCACTAATATACTCTTTTGTAAACTGAACACGTTTGTGATACCATATACCACGAACTCTCGAGCAAGCGATCATACAGTTCTTGAGTCAAAGTTTCACTTGTATGATTAAACATTAATAAGTATTGTTATCAAGAAGAAATGAAGCTTGAGTCGAGCTATCTTATACTGGCTCTTCAACGACCGTAACCCAGACCACCGCCGATACCACCTCCAATACCACCACCGATACCACCTCCGATACCACCGCCGATACCACCACCGATACCACCGCCGATACCACCGCCGATACCACTTCCGATACCACCACCGATACCACCGCCGATACCCACCCCGATACCACCACCGATACCACCGCCGAGACCACCGCCAATACCACCACCGATACCTCCTCCGATGCCACCAGCGATATTACCTCCAAGGCCAATACCACCTCCAAGGCCTCCGCCGAGACCGACGTTTGCACCAGCTACACTGGCGACACTGCTGACCTGATTCACGCCGGCAGCATAAGCACCGTTCAGGGTCTGCAAGGGAGCCTCTTGACATGTATTACATGGAGAACTCACGGCGACTCCAGTTCCCACATAACCAGCACTACCGCCGCCGACTACGACCGGTACAGGATATGGAGCGGGTACGGGCTGAGCAACCGGCACAGGTACAGGTTGAGGAACTGGGACGGGCTGAGGAATTGGGACAGGAACGGGTCTGTCCACGGGGACAGGAACCGGTTGTGCGTACGGAACAGGGACCGGTCTATTGACAACCACTGGTACGGGTCGATCGACCGGTACCGGTATAGGAACTGGATATGCCGCTGCACCACCACCACCATAGCCTGCGCCGAACCCTATTGCACCGCCGCTCTGGCAAGTCGTGCATGGGACCGGTTGTTGACAAGTTGTACATGGCGAGCCGCCTGCTCCTAATCCAATGACACCACCAATGCCTGCTCCAATGCCTGCACCGATGGCACCAATACCAGCACCAATGCCTACCCCAAGACCGATGCCTCCGCCGAATTGTCCCTGATCACAGATGAGAACTGATCGCGAGAGTGACTTGCGGTGAAAGTTTCGAGCGTTGGTGTTGGCTGTTTGCGGTGATTCATCTACAATGTCTTGGAAGACTCGATTCGACCTATCATAACCATACAATGGCAATGTCGCGTCGTTATAGTATCGTACCTGCGGTATCAATGGCACGTAGCTCGCGTTGCCGGTGCCGTTGTGGTAGTGTCCAGGTGTGAGTCGTGGAACAACAGGAACCGACCCTACACCATGAGCCATGGCTGGTTTGCTCGTTTCGTTCTTCAGAAGTCCACCGGAAATTGGGGTCGATGGAATGGTCGCATCGGGTATTGTGCTAGCTGGCGACAGTCGTCCATTCTCTATCGGGATAGCGAGGGACAAGGCGCACCAGCTTGTTAGAAGTCCTATGTGCAGACCGCGCTTCATTGCTGACCAGATCCATCGGCTTACTCTCACTTCTTATAAGATGAGCATAAGAGTACGGACGGATCAAAGCATATGCATGAAACTTGGAGCTTTGTAACCACGTCTGCGATAAACATTGATTCCGAAAAGCGCTTAAAACTGGCATTTATCCGAAACCGATTGTGTCAAACTAGTCACGGTAGCCCTTTTTTGACCAGATGTTCTTGTCGAAATCATCTTCAGAGTAGTAACGAGCAGACACGCTCTTTCCCGCATAAACTCTACCCTCTACCGTACTGGTACAGCGCAGAGCGGAGATCGCATCGGTGAATTGTACTAGTACTCGGCCAAGCTCCGGAACAAGTTTCACACGCTCAACTTTACCATATGCATCCGCACACGATTCTCCGATGTCTTGCTGTAAATCCACATCGATATCTTCTCCTATGCTGATCATACCTTCGAGTAGTACAACTCGAGACATTTTGGGACCTTGCCCACGAATTGCACTGTTTTTATGATGTCGATCAACAATTTTCCCGATTTTACCATCCTTTTGAGGTTTCACAAAGAGTGGTGCAAGGCGCCCAGATCCAGTTGAGCCAAGGCCTCGCCCTTTGGACCATCCTTGACTAGCCATGTACCGCTGAGCAAAATTCTTCTGCCCAGGAGCTGAGCCTCTATCCGGACGCTCCACAGTAGTTGGGTTTCTGATATGGTCTGCGTGATCCTCTAGTGAGTGTATAGATCCGTTTCTCTTCCCCTGAACAGACGAGCCATCTGATCTGGTAGGAGGCGCTGAGTATTCAGTGCGCGAAATTGGAGGAGGAGGCGGGGGCACATAAGTGCCCGGCGCACCATGTGAATAGGTTGCATCGTCGTATGCAGTTCGTGAGCTTTGACTATTTGTAGGAACTGTCAGAGACTCGGACTCTGCACGAGGCAAGTCTGGTCTGGCCATGGCTGCACGCCTTTGATATGCTTCCTCGGCAGTCTCAATCGGCGGCGGTATGACAGAACACGAATTTTGTGCACCGCCTGGCAGTATAGCATGGCTAGGTTCAGGTGGTGGCGGCGGAGTATGTGCTGCTTCTCCATTCTGAGAGTGCATACTTGGTATCATATGAACTGCGGACGAAAAAGCAGGTGCGAAATTCAATTTCGTTTTTCTGTTTGTGGAAACCACGGAACCTGTAGTTTTAGCGTATTTCTACAAACGCGAAAGTCAGTTTACCTGCACTTGCCGAGTATGGCAGGGATTCCTGCATGCTTTGTGGCCCTCGCGCCGACGGAGTAATCGCTCCAGCAAGTCCTAGAGATTGTTTCTTCATGATCCAGTCCTGCTTTGCCAGAAGTCGTTCTTCACTACGAAGATAATCATCAAGATCGATCGGTCTTGACACTTCATATTCATCATCCCATGTGAGTGTCTTTGGCACCTCCAAAGAGGATTTTGATTTCTTGCTCTTCTTCCGTGAGACGACTCCTGATTCTTTGCTACATTCTAATCCACTGTGATCGGGTAGATAACTGGCATAGTCGTCGAAGTTATTGATCACTTCGAGTCGTGGCATTTGACTTGAATTGGTCGAACTTCTCTCTATATCCAATCTTGCAAGGCTTTGGTCCGCCCTCTCTGTGTCGGGCACATTAGCATCTGGATGTGCAACTATGCCGAGTGCAGGCTTCCGCTTTAAAGGTCCCGGTTGCCGTTTTCTTGTGCTGGGCACGAATTGTAACACTGCGACTCAGTCTCATATACAAATGTGTAGAAGGAATATACCAGCATCAGAAACGCCCGAATCCTCTTTTGATGTAACATCCATCTGGGTGACACTGTCATTCGTCTCTTGAAGCATAGCGGCCTTCGTTGGATCATCGTACAGTCCTATAAAGCCTGTAGGTTTCTGCGAATTTCGATTTTGAGGTTTCGGAAGGTCAATGGATGAATACAACGACATTTTCGCCCTGTATCGCAAATTGCTTGGAAGAATAGATTATCAGACGAATCACAACCACAGATTTCTTTGCTTACTGCACCACAGGATTGTCGATACGTTCCGCGACCGTTGAGCGCTGCACCGAAAACAAAGGCCGCTTGTGAAGTGAATTGAAGAACATCTGAAACACTCGAATAAGTCATGCCCCGTGAATCGTGAGAGCTACGCCTCGGATATTCCGATTCACACGAAAATGCCATGATCGAAGCACTTTACAATTGAGCAGGGGTCAACGTCGAGAGTCACAGCAATCGATCCAAGAGAACGGCCTTTGGAAAAATCTTCTATGTACTTGACTTCAACCAAAAGCTATAACAAATATGCCTATCATGCTGACCAGCCTCGAGTATGTCGCAGTGGATTCTCCTAGCTTGACCAGGCAGAAGAAGCGAATGGTCGTGATAGGCACAGATTACGCAAATGCTTGATAAGGATTTCGGACATGGTCGATAGCTTCGTGATCCTGCAACGACGGCGACTGAAGTCTGTACAGGATGACATCACCAGCTCTGCGAGGATCATCGTGTATATGACTATTGAACCATTGTTGTTCTGTCGTAAATCTGATGCCATGAGAGGTCCAAAAGGACTCTAATGTCGCCTTTGTAGCTTCAAATGTGGCTACATATTCTGCTACACCATACTCTTCCAGATCACGGACGAGAAACGTGGCCGGATCGTCGTAGAATTGGTCGGCTTCATCACGATAGCTAGCTTTCTGTTGTGCCGTCATGTTGAGAGGAGGATCGCATGTCAGAAAACGGAAGTGTCCTCTCCGGTGGAAGTTTGCACTCCACGCTGTGGAGTGACATGGCATGAATAATGTCAATTCAGATATACTTTCATTTTTTGCAACATAATCGACCAGGTCGACTACGCCCCGTTGATGAACTTGCGTGGCATAGATGCTGAGACCGACATTCAGCACGAGTACAAGATAGATACCGAATCTGGAAAGCACATGTTTAGATGACTGGAACGTTGCCATTGACTTTGCAGTAAACCCATGCAGGACTGGCAGGAGTGGCATGATGAATCTGACCTCCTTATGTCCAATTAAAGAATATGGCACAATCGTACAGAGTACAATTAGCAGCAATTCGGAACGAATTGCATTCGGCTTGCACGCTCCATGAATGGCAAAGGGCAAATATCCTGTAAGCAGCAGCGGCAATCCCTGCGAGATGTAGTAATTCCACTTGTTGACTCCATAAAAGCTGGCTGATCCTGAAGTATTAAAACGCAAAAAGTTAAGAAGTGGACATGTAATTGAACCGTAATAGAAAGAGTCCAGTATGACAGAGTACTGAAGTCCTACATAGGCGATAAAGATAGCTTCGAAAAGGAACGCAGTACGATGAAGCCAGAGCTGTTTAAGAGCTGGCCAGCACCAGAGTATGATTGTGGTTGGTCTGACCAGGAATGCAAAGCCAATAGCAGATAGACTCTTGATAGTGGTCGACAGATATTCGTAGAACAGTTCATCGTTGACCAGTGGCTTAGTTAGATCGAAGGGCCACTTGTACAAAGCATAGGCCGTCAAAGAAGTCTCCAGCGAGTTCGAGAATGTCCGTGATGCTGCAAAAGCATTCCAAGGAGACAGTACAGGAACAATGATAGCCCAATTGCCTACACTTGTCCAATATTTCTTGATGAATAAGAATGTGAAGTAATCACCAAAGGCAGCTTGTAGTGAGCCTAATACCTTTGGTATCGCGATGATGACCAGCTTGCTGTCCATGCCCAGAAGCTGCACTATCTTATAGGGAATAGCGAATAATAAAGGATGCGCTATACTTCTGATGCCATGAGTGTATTCCCATGTCAGGTAGCCGTAACCGAAAACTAATGAATGTGCGGGTTCCAGAGATTGGTAATATTCATCAGGTTGAAAGAAGGTTCGAATATTGAACGTGATGAGCAGTCGATACAACAAGACTACCGAGAAAAGGCTAAACCCCTTCCTAAGAGACATTGCTTCCGGACACTGACGACTCTAGATAACGATGGATATAGACTGAAGCGATCAACGGTACAGAGGATAGTCCATATACATACTGCAATTGAGCTGCTAATCAAAATCGGATGAGCAACCAAGCTTTGTTGCAGTGGATTTGTTCTCAGCCTAGAGTGAAAGTCGCAAGTGCTTTGCTATGTTTGGACATGCCCAGAATGCAGTCGACACCTATGGATATATATGACTCCCCCTACATATATATAGAGGCAAATGGTCATAACAACATCTCACATGTACAGTACAGTATGCTCAAGCTCGAGTGCGAGTGCAAGCAAAGGGGAATCGATTTGTGGCTGGTGTAATATTGAATATGGCTGACGGAACTTGTGCGCCTCTGACTCTGCAATGAATCTGGAATCTTCCCTTGGACTGTCGACCTACTGTACCTAGCGTTATGATAGCGTGTTGTCATTATCAGAGTGCAATCGATAGTACTCTGAGTGTCAGCGATTCTGGTCACATACACGTTTTCAATAGTAGTATTCAAGAGGAAAAGTGTCAGATACTCCATACATCATCGTTAAGTCACTCATGAGTGCCGATGCTTTCTCCAAGATCAGCCTCAATGACAAGCAGATTAATGAGCTTGAGAAGAAGCCTAAGCTCAAACAAATGCTTCAGGAGGTCATCAGAGATTCCACGTCCGATACTGCCGATCGAGCGACCGGTGCCTTGCTTCTGAACCTTGCGACTTCAGCATCTAAGGGTGAGCTAACATCACCGATAGCTCGTGCTTATACTGCCAAAGCTATACACGAAGGACGTCTGAGCTCTGCATTACAGCTCGAGTCAGCGATCGCATACCTGTTAAGGAATCCAAGCGATACTATCGATGAAAAGGCATTCAATACTGCTTCTGGTGTTGGAATGAGCGTGAGTTCAGACGAAGTGAGGTTGGTAGTCGAGGAGTATGTCACACAACACTTAGCAATAGTCAAAGCCGAGAGGTATAAGTATTCAGCCAACATCATGAAGGATGTCCGAACGGATGACCGGCTGAAGTGGGCCAATATGGGAGATTTGAAGCCGGCTGTTGATTCTGTTCTGCTTGAGCATCTGGGACCCAAGGATGAGCGTGATGCTCCAAGTAAGAAAGTGAAAGCTCCAAAGACAGTCTCAGATCGCAAAGAATCGAGTAAGGTTGTCGGAGCGCAAGGTGTCCCTCCAGTGGCCATCTCTTCTAACCTATTCACCACAGGGTTCCTTGGTCAATTGCACCAGGTCGGTGGCAATCCACAAATCAATGACTCAATCATGAAAGAACATTTGAAGGCTTGTGACAATCGTGTACAGACTCGTTTCCCACCTGAGCCCAATGGCTACCTGCATATAGGTCATTCGAAGGCTATTACTGTCAACTTTGGTTATGCAAGAGCGCACGATGGTGTTTGCTACTTGCGATTCGATGATACAAACCCAGAAAAAGAAGAGGAGAAGTACTTTACGGCAATTGAGAGTATGATCAAATGGCTCGGGTTTACTCCTTATAAGATCACGTATTCGAGTGACTACTTCCAAGAATTGTATGATCTAGCAGAAGAACTGATCAAGCGCGACAAAGCGTATACTTGTGTTTGCACCGATGAACAGATCAAGAAAAGCAGGGGTGGCGAAGAAAGAGGCCCTAGGATAGCTTGTGTACATCGATCTCAGGACTCAAATAAGTCCTTGACGGAATTTCGCGATATGCGACTAGGGAAATATCCACCAAAGGCCATAACTCTCAGAATGAAACAAGATTTGGAGGATGGAAATCCTCAGATGTGGGACTTGATTGCTTACCGTGTTCTGACTACGCCTCACCATCGGACACACGATACCTGGAAAATTTATCCGACATATGACTTTACACACTGCCTTGTGGATTCCTTCGAAAACATAACACACTCACTGTGTACGACCGAGTTTGTGCAAAGCAGAGTCTCGTACGAGTGGCTTTGTGATGCTCTCGAGGTGTATAAGCCTGCACAACGTGAATATGGGCGGCTCAATCTTCAGGGTACTGTGATGTCCAAGCGCAAGATTGAAAAATTGGTCACCGAAGGACACGTCAGAGGTTGGAACGACCCCCGACTATATACCCTGGTGGCATTGAGACGCCGTGGTATTCCGCCAGGAGCAATATTAGCATTCGTTGCTGAGCTTGGCGTTACCACAAGTGTAACCAACATTCAAATCGCCAAATTCGAAAATGTCGTACGAAATTACCTGGAGCAGACTGTACCTCGCCTCATGGTTATTCTTGAGCCACTAAAGATCATCCTTGATAATGTCGACGATGATTTCTTGGAAGAGTGTATCGTACCCTTCAACCCGAAAGACGACTCTATGGGCGAGCATGTCGTGCCTCTCACAAAGGTAGTCTACATTGATCGCTCCGATTTCCGCACTGAGGACAGCAAAGAGTATTTCCGTCTTGCGCCCGGGAAATCCGTCGGCCTTCTGAAGGCAAAGTATCCCATACGAGCTACGTCATTCGAGTGTTCTGCAACAGGGCAGGTGACCTTGATTCGTGCACACTACGAGAACGATGTAGAGTTCAAGAAACCGAAAGCGTACATCAATTGGGTGTCTGAATCAGCTCAACACAAATCACCGATACGTTTACACGAAGTGAGAATACACCATCAGCTTTTCCACAGCGACAATCCGAGTGACAATCCGGCGGGCTTCTTGGCAGACATAAATGCAGAAAGTGAAGAAATCATACGGGGTGCGATGATGGAGATTGGTTACCATCAGCTGGCCGCAACTGGTCCATGGCCGAAAGTAGTTGAAGGACAAGGAGAGGACGACAAGGACGCACCAGAGTCCACTCGTTTCCAAGCTCTTCGTGTGGGATACTTTTGTGCAGATAGTGATTCAAGCGACGACAAGATCATTCTCAATCGTATTGTCTCACTCAAGGAAGATACCAGCAAAAAGACCATAGGTTAGTCGATGTAGTTACACAAAAGTGATTGGTGCTAGTAAGACTCTTTGTGCAGGACGATAGGTCCCATCAAAGGACGGCAGACACGAGGTGTGCAGCGGTGTCCAGCATCCGCGTCAAACTGCAGCTGTCGGCCCGAATTGATGTCCGACGAAGACAAGGACCGCGAGCGTGGACAAATTAGACATGTCCATCCTTCAGATAGCCAATTCTCCAACATGACGAGATTCCCGAGCCAGAACTGCTCGGTAAGTATTTCGACCCAAGCACGTACAGTACGTACGGAAGCATCGTCCATACGAGCTATAACTCGAGGGCGTCATGTGGAGGCATATCGTTTGAACACGTATTGCCGTTCGATGCCACATCAGGTATTGTAGTCTCGATGCATTTGTCTTACGTGGACAAGTATCCGGGCCGATTTAGCTATAGCTCTAGGGCTCTGTCAAGATTCAACAGGGAAATGAGGGCTGTATTCTAGGCTGACAACTGCCATGACACAGAAATGGCTGTCGGATAGTTGTCGGTCCAACATTCCGCGGGGACTTTTTTTTGTACCTATCGCGAGAAACATCTTGACATTCCCAATTCACGGGGCTGCCGTCATAGGTTCGCGATGGGAAGCCACGACCGAGCTGTAGGATGGAGCAGCAACCACTGAATGAATCGGATTGAATCGAATCGAAGGGTCCTTTCCAATTGCGACTGTCTGCAGCTGCAACTGCTGCAGGCCTTACCTCGGTGAGATATCATGATTCGCCGTCCGGGGAGAAAAAAAGCAAGGTTCAGCCATTTGCGGCCACTCGTAACTCAAATTTGCCGCCAGCCACCAAAAAACAACCTCCCGAGGGACACAAACTGGAAAACCGAGAATCTTCACAGCTGGAGAGGGAAACCTCGTGCGCGAACCAGCTGCATTCGTCTACTTCTGCAGCCTACGCTCCCTCGTCCATGGCCGACTTGACGCAAGGACCTATCCACTCGTGTTGTGCAGTCAGGGATTTGGCAGATTTTCTTCTCTGTCGCTTCTGCATAAACATGGACCGGTCATGCGAGTTTGTAGGTCGGGTTTGGCGTGATTGGGTGAGTAAAGCGATCGACCCCGTTCTTCCGCCCTATTCTGGAAATTCTCCGTCGAGCCTGGTGGCTGCTTCTGTGACATGTCTTGCGGTCGAGTGTCCAAAAGAGCCTTCCTCTTCGCTATCTGCCCTTCCGCAATAGGTTTCCGCCTCTCGAGGGATCGTCACCGACCAGGGCTTTTTTCTCACACTTGCCCAAGTCGGGTAACCTCGACGGGCATGCGTTTCCTCGACTTTTGTCGTCGCTACCGACGCTCGCCCGTGTCGGTGGAAGATTTGACGCTATCTCAATGTCCTACAGGACGGTTTTAGGACATTCCTCCATCAATCTGCTCGTGAGCTCGTTCAGTGGATGAGCAATATAACAGATGTACTCATACCATGGTTTGAACCTACGAAACCGTGGTCGAATGTTGCAGACTACCGGTACTGCGCGGACGGCATGTGCGCCAGTTGTCCCTTTGAAAACAGCTTCTATGGATCGGAGCACGTCCTGGTGATGACAGTGCTCTTCTATTTCGCAATGTTGGCCGTCATTGTCAATGGCTTTGTGCTCTTGGTTTATGCAATCTTGCCGAGGAAGAAGACGAATTGCAACATATACACATCCGGTATCGCTGTCGCCAACATATGCTTCGCTGCCGGATTCCTATTTGTAAGGACACCCGAGAATCGCGCCAAGACGTTGTGTTACGACTCCATCACTCGAGCGACAGGACTTCGCGTTTCGCGTTGTGCAGTTTCGGGACTTCTCCTAGTTTATGGCTACTTGAGCACTCGATTCTGGTTACTGCTCTGGGTCACGGATATGCACTTTAGCATAGTCCACAACAAGAGATTCGACGGCATGAAAAGGAACTGGTCGGTAGCACTTGTTGTCATTACTCCCGTGGCTCTAGCATTGGCGTCCTTGCCGTTCTTGAGCTACGTCTTGGGTCCGTTCTGTCTACCCTCTGCTGGCTATCCGTTGTATGTGATCATGGAAGCACCCGTGGCCTTTATCGATGGGGGCACCATCATCCTGCAGATCTGGACTCTAGTCTGTGTCATTCGTGCTCTAATGCAAAGTCGTGCGGCGGCCGGCTCGATACCAAGCAGCGCACAGTCTAGTCTATCGACGATGACTCAACTCAAGAACATTCCCCTGGTCAAGGCTTGCCTGTTGTTATGTCGACCGATTTTATATACACAACTTATTCATGTTAGCAATATCGTCCTAGGTGTCTCGTTCGTTTACAATTGGGCGCCAATCAACTCTCATGGCAAGATTTCGGAGAGATGGCAGCAGCACTTGACAGTCTGGTTGGCATGCCTGGGCACGAATCCAGGCGAGACGTGTATCGTCACTGAAGCATTGGCTCTAGGTAGACTGCGGAGTGCTGGTTTGCTAGCCACGGTCTTTGTCGCAATCATCTTTGCGATTCTGAGCATCCGCCTCGAAAATCTGCAGGACATCGGAAGCTTGTTGCGAGACTCTTGCCGCTACCCAAGGAATATCTTTAAACGGGAAACGCACCCATCCGACTTGTTTGAGACAAAGGCTTCGTTCTTCTCGACACCTGTGGGTCTCACCGATCCAGAGACTGCCGGCTCCAAGCCCGAGGCAGAGGTACAAGTGACGCAAAAGTATGTTACGCCGTCCTTGGCGCACGAGACAAGCACAGTAAATGCAAAGAGCACGACATTCGCAATTGCAGCACAAGAAGACATTTGTTCCTCATCGCAGGTGACACGAGTGAGGTCTTCAGAAGTCGAGACACAGATTATAGCTCACAATAGAATGACCGGCGCTTGTGGTGCATATGTGTCGGATGAGAAGAACAACCAAGAGATTGTGGAGCAAAGTCTGACGAACGATAATGACAACATCACGACTATGGAGATGTTGCCCTGGTCGAGGCAAAAAAACACTACTGGCCGTGGGAGTTTCGACTCCGATGTCAGACCATTGGATGATTTGACGCCCATTGCCGCATTCGAAGAGGAGGAAAAGAAGGATTACATCAATTGATCATGTATAGACATTCATTAGCGTCATGAATTATAGCGATTGGCGAAGACTATCATTGCGATTCGCACAGTTTATATGTACCACTAGAATATATAAAGTATAAAACAATCAACATTAATTGTCATCTCCAGACTACAAATTCAAGTCTATGAGCCAAATTTGTCAATGATCAGACGCACGTGCCACGTCGTATTGATGAACGAAGCATCCTGCTGAGCTCCGCTTCACATCTCATGGTTTCGCGCCACAACTTGGTCCTCTTTCAACATCGTTGCAGTAATGACTATTCGTCAGCAAAGCTATATTCTTCTAAAGGATTAGCCAGTCGGTACAGATATTGCGTATATCTGTCCAGACAAGATTGACACAAGAACATGTCGACATCACTTTCTTCATCTCGAGTGCGCATGTCAAGGGCGTGTTCTTTGAGAATGTACTCGACCCGTGCGCCGACGACATTCACAAACGCATTGAATCAGGGCCCATCGTTCGACGACTTTTTATCTCGTCCACCGAGTTTGTCGGCGTCAGAGTTGTATGCGTTGCAGGATAAACAGACTTCGAAAAGGGCGCATACGAAATTACCGGATTGGCTCAAGACGAGTATCCCGACTTCGGCCAATTTCAACAGGATCAAGAATGATTTACGGGGGTTGGGACTGCATACCGTGTGCGAGGAAGCGAGGTGTCCTAATATCGGAGAGTGTTGGGGCGGATCGGATAAATCAAAGGCGACGGCGACGATCATGTTGATGGGGGATACTTGTACGCGAGGATGTCGGTTCTGTTCCGTCAAGACGTCGAGGACGCCTGCGCCATTAGATCCCAACGAGCCGGAACATGTGGCAGAGGCGATTAGGCGGTGGGGATTGGGGTACGTCGTCCTGACTTCTGTCGATAGGGACGATTGCGCGGACGGTGGGTCGCGTCATTTTACAGAAACCATTCAAAAAATCAAGCAAAAGGCACCCAAGACACTGGTCGAGGCTCTCGTGGGTGATTTTTGGGGCGACTTGTCCGCGACCGCGTTGGTCGCTCGAAGCGGTCTCGACGTCTTTGCGCACAACGTCGAGACGGTCGAGGCATTGACGCCGTACGTGAGGGACCGGAGGGCGACGTTCAGACAATCCCTGAGGGCACTGCAACACGCCAAGGAAATCGTCCCCGATTTAGTGACCAAGACGAGCATCATGTTGGGACTCGGCGAGCAGGACGAAGAGGTCATTCACGCCCTGAAAGAGTTGCGAAAAGTAAATGTCGACGTCGTCACGTTCGGTCAATACATGCGTCCCACCAAGAGTCACTTGAAGGTCCACGAATACGTCTCTCCCGAAAAATTCAAGTCTTGGGCGACCATTGCCGAAGATCTCGGGTTTCTCTACGTCGCCAGTGGACCACTCGTCAGAAGTAGTTTCAAAGCAGGCGAACTGTTTATCGAAAACGTACTCGAGAAGCGTCGTCGACAAACCTCCCAATCGAGCACGTCTTCAGTGTAGTAGTAGCAGTGGTAGCACGATAGAATCAAGCACTGGCGAGCATCCATTAATCAATATAAACCCATTTTTATTTCATTCATCAGTACCAGTATTAAACTATCGACACGGATGAAATCACTTTTGAATCTCCTTGTACAAGTCATCGATACTGAGACTCTTGGGTCTCTCGATGGGGAGCCCGAGTGCACGAGACCAGACGTATTGAGTCAGACACCCGAGGGCACGACTCACGCCAAAGATGACGGTATAGAAATTAAAGTCCGTGAGTCCGTAATGGTAGAGCAAGACTCCACTGGTGGCGTCCACGTTCGGGTACGGATTCTTCGTCTTGCCGTGCGTCTTGAGAACGTCCGGAGCGGTCTCGGACAACATCTTGACGAGACGGAAGGAATCGTCCCTCGCGATATCGGGTTTCGTCGAGGCCCAGTTTTGAAGCGTCTCGAAGCGGGGATCAAAGACGCGCAAGACGCCGTGTCCGTATCCTGGAATGACTTGGCCATTGTTCAATTTACTCCACAGGTACTTTTCAATGTCTTCCTTTGAAAAGTCCTTTGGAATGGCCTCTTGCATCTGCAGAATGAAGCGGAGTGCTTCCTGTGCCGCGAGACCGTGCAGAGGACCGGCGAGACCGAGGAGGGCCGCCGAGTAGGAGAGCATCGGGTCAGACAGGGCGGAACCCACGAGGTGGGACGTGTGTGCCGAGACGTTTCCTCCTTCGTGGTCGCCGTGGATGGCAATGTAGAGACGCAAGAGGTCCACGAACCCGTCGTCCTGCCAACCCAACATGTTGGCCAAGTTGGTGCACAGGTCGACGTCAGTCTTCAACTCGAGAGAAGTATTCACGCCGTGGACGTTTTGGTAGATGGTTGCCGCGATCGTTGGCAGCTTGGCGATTGTGGAGATGGTGTCTTCAAACGCCGGTTCCCAATAGTCGGCCTTTTTGAGGGCACCTGCAGAGTATGCCTTTTCAAAGGCAGAGTCGTGGTTCAGACTGGCTACGGCGATGGACATCTGGGTCATCGGGTGGAGGGTCTTGGGCATGGCGTCCAAGATGGCCTTTGTGTGTGTGGGCAAGTCACCTTGCTGGGCCAGATCCCCGGACAGGCCGTGGACTTGGGCGTCCGTCGGGATCTGCTTCGTGAGCAAGAACCACAACATTGATTCGGGCAGAATCTCGGTGCCAGTCTTGCCCTTTGGCAATTTCTCGAGACACTCCTTGATGGTGAGACCGTAGAACCTGATTCCACTGTTTCCGTCCAGGACCGAGGCATCCCACTGCATCGCCTTGAGACCTCTCATACCACCGATAACCATGCCAACAGTCACATCACCGAGCTTGTGATCCGCCTTGGCCTTGACCTTTTTGTACATCTCTCGTCTCTCGGGGATCGCTGCAGCCAGAGCGGACTTGAGTTCGGTCGAAGAGTATCTGACAGAGGCCGGAGCAAGCCTCGGCAGACCCCGGGACCGAAGCAATATTGGTGACATGTTTGCGTACCAATTGACAGACAGAGCAGACAACAGACCGGATATGTTCAAAGCCGAATCAGCTGGGCAAGGGAAGTGATGGAGCAGGGAATGAAAGTGTTGCGGGTAGGACTTTGAGGACAAGAGTCGAGTGAAGACAGAAGAGGAATCGAGTGAGCGGACGAGTGAGTAGTGGAGGAGCAGCAACAAGATCTGCTCCCGAATTGCGGAGAGCATATCGTCGTATTTCCTCGCATTCGCATCCGTGACGAACAGAATTCAACGAGCTGCCAACAATACCGTAAAGACGTACTGTAGAGTCCAAGTTGGCATAGGTTTACACAAGAGAGGCAGATCACGATAGCGCTGAGACTCTTTATGTTTATAGTCAATTCATACATGGTAATTTAGAACAGAAACTAATCTCGCCCGTGTCCTTCTTGGAAAACAAAAATTGATTTTGACGATATATGCCAGGATGCGTGTCTCTGCCGTGCGATAGCTGTCGACGCTCATGAGATCCCCGCGATAGAAAGTCCGATGATATGAATAAATGATGAAGAAAAACAGACAAATGAAAAAAAAAAGAAGAGATGAAGAGATGAAGAAGGTATTGATGATTCGAGACCATGGCGCGTCGACCTTTTCGCCAACCATGACCACCAAGAGTCGCCAAAGTCGTCGTACGAAAAAAGAAAGGATGTGCGTTCGATATCGCTTCTAGGGAGCACAAGATTAAATTGACAAGAATGTCAAGCTCCCAAAGGCGAAAGAGACTTTGGGTTGTCCAGAACCGGCCGATCGCCAGAGGCATCGAAAGTGCTATACAACTTGTCATTTATCGAGCCATGCGAGGCTCATGATGAAAGGCAGAAGTTTAATGAGAAGGAATTTTGAAAAAAGGATGCAGACTCGTGCTCTGGGATGATGTTGGCGTAGTACATGCCTCGTGCACAAGTACGAAGCATTGAAAAGGTTGTTGGTTCCTGATTGAAATCCTCATGGCTCATCCGTGCCAAACCCTGCAAAGGCCATCCCGGCACTCGCAGGCTCATCTTGGAGGAAGGACTCAAAGTCGAAATCCTGCATCATGCTCAGGTCCATGTCCCCGGTGCCACCAAAGTCGCCCATGCTGAAGCCCGCGCTCGTGTCGGTGCCTTCGATGGCCCCGAATCCTGCTTGATCGTTCTGAACTTGTCTGCCCTGATTCTGCATGTGTACAGGATGCTGTTGCTGCTGTTGATGCTGCTGCGCCTGTTGTTGAACCTGTTGAGCCTGTTGCTGAGCTTGTTGCTGCTGAGCTTGCTGTTGGTGATTGATTTGTGATTGAGCCTGAAGCGGTGTTGCAGGAGTCGTTGGTGTTGGAGGCTCACTTGCGGATGGGGTCGCGGGTTGCGCTGCTTTCTTCTTGTTACCACCCTTCTTGGATTCTCCTTTGCCGCTAGCCTTTCGACTCGGGGCCTTGGCATGCTGTTGCACAGGCGTTGGAGGTTGGTTATTTGATAGGCTTGGGCTCGGCGGTTGACCTTGCTGAGAATTCATGCTTCGACTCATTGCATTTTGAGCTGGTGCTGCGGGAGGTGGCATCTGTTGGTGCGGTGGTGGAGCCTGTTGTGCTTGCTGCTGGACATGCTGCTGCTGTTGCTGCTGCTGCTGCTGCTGTTGTTGAGCGTGATGCTGAGCTGCTTGTTGGGCTTGTTGTTGGGCGTGTGCGTGCTGTGCCATAGCATGTTGGTGCTGTTGCTGAGGTGTCATTCGCTGCAGATGCGCACCGTTTTGCTGCATTTGCTGCTGCATCATCTGTTGCTGAAACATGCGAGCGCGAGGGTCCTGGTTCTGCATCATCTGTTGCATCAATTGAGGGTTGTTGTAGGCAGGATGTCCAGGCGGGAATTGGATTTGAGGTCGCATGACGGGTCCCTGTGGTCCCATCATCATCGGCATACCTCCATTCTCCTGCTGCTGCTGTTGCATCATTGCTTGTCGGTACATCATCTGCTGTTGCTGCTGCTGCTGTTGTTGCTGTTGCTGCTGCTGAGGATCGCCCGTTGGAGGTGCGTGGTTAGGGATGAAATTGACAGCTGGCGATGCATTCCTCTGAATCTGGGACGGCATCGGCCCTGCCATGGCGTGCTGCGCGACTTGTTCCACTGGGGAACCCGGCATGTGCTGATTGTTCAATTTGGGTGTACCACGCTGTATTTCACGACCACCCTGAGGTGGTGGAGGCGAATTTGGCAATCTTGCCTGCGGCGAGTTGTTGTTGAAAGCTTGGCCTTGCGGACCTTCCCCAGCCTGCTGTAGTCGTTCTTGCTCCTGGCGTGCCATGAGCAGCCTCTTTTTGTTCTGTTGTTCGAGCAGCATGAGCTGCATCTGATAGTCCTGCAAGGCATGATTGCCCTCTGGAGGAGGGCCTACACTCTCGGCGTTCTGCATGACAGGTGAAGCGCTCATACTGGCTCCGGGATGCGCTACGGCGGCAGGATTCTTCGATGCCTGTTGCATAGCACGTTGCTGTTGGCTCGCGAGTCCTTGGACGTAGGCAGACAATTGCTGCTGCTGCATGACCGGCGTCTGCGACTGGAAGGCCTGCAATTGCTGAGCGCTGAGTCCCGCTGGGTTGATGCCAGCCTTGATGAGCATTTGCTGGGCCTGCTGAGCTTGTGGACCATTTGCCGCTGGCATGTGCATGTTTGCTCGCATCGCTCCTGGTACCTGAGCATACGTGCCATCGGGCGACAAACGCTGTCTCTTGGAAGGCGAAGGTGCAGATACAGAAGGCGAGGGATGTCCAGCAGCTTGTCCGGCAACTTGCTCAGACTCTTCACGAACCGCCTGCATTTGCCCTTGCTGCGCCTGTTGCTGTGCCTGCTGATTTTGCTGAGCTTGTTGCTGCTGCTGCTGTTGAAATTGTTGCTGCTGCTGTTGTTGCTGTTGCTGCTGCTGCTGCAAGTATTGTTGCGTCTTCAGCCTCTGAATCTCGCCAGGTGTGGGAGGATAGGTCGCCTTCCTTTGACCATTGTTCATCATTGCCTGTCGCATGAGAGCCTCGCGGGTCTTGGCATTCATAGGACCATTCGGATTGAGCACCATGTCTGTGCCCGGTCCGCCAGGTAGCTCTGCAGGATTCTGGCTCGGATTGCCATTCAGATTCGGCCTACCCGCGCCGGTGACAAAAGATGGCACACTGTTCAATTGAGAAGCATTCGGTCCCGCGTTCTGTGTCGCTAGCGTGGCGATATTTTGCCTCTCGGCCTTTAGACGCTGAATCGTTAGCCTCTGAAAAGAGATAGCACAGATGGTCAGGGGAGGGAAACATACCTGATTGTGAGCCATGAAATTAGCGGCATTTCCAGAACTCGGTCTGTTTTGTCGGGCGGCAAACATGTCCCAGAAGAGTGTCCACCATTCGGCCAGGAAGCTGCCTTCAATGTCGATGGGAACGTCGGCGGTCGCGAGGTCCTCGGGACTCGAGCCGATCGAATCGTTGGTGTTCTGTTCTCCGCCGGAGCCGTTCTGTTGCGATCGTTTGCCTTCGGTGGATTTCGACTTGCCATCGAGAGCACCAGAGAGTGTATTCTCTGGCGAATTCGTTGAAGCGCCAGCCTTTCGCTTTGCCTCTTCGTCGTTGAGGATGTGCAGATCGGCCTCCTTCTGGAAAGCACGCGCGGTATCTCCATATGATCTCTTGACCAAGTAGTCGTGTATGTAGCTATTCAATAATCTCTGATCGTCGGCGCTCGGATGCTTGCTGGAGTCTACCGAAGGTGGCATCGTCCCTAACTTATATTCCGTCGCTGTCAACGAGGGAGGGAAAAGGAAGCGGCCTCTTTCCGATTGTGCAGATACGCGCACTCGTCTCTCACGTCTTTTCGAGAAAGTAGTCGCAGATTGTTTGATTCGGTGTCAGAGGAGCGACTGGTCGAGCAAGGAAATGAGCAGCCAAGGAATATGCTGTCGAAAAGCGAGGGCTAGAGTCGCTAAAGAGATGAGAAGCGGTCGGGGGGGGGGAGGATCCTTTCGGGCAGCGAGAGGAAGGGGGGGGACAGAGATAGGCTGATGTCCTTGAGCGACGGGATGCTCTACCCTGGAGAAAGCAGACTGCTTGCCACTGATGCTATATTCTGGCAGCAAGAGTATCAAGAATATACTCAAGGCAAGTCGTAGGGATAGGGAGATGTGAGAATCAAGGAAGGTGAGTGAATGAGTGAGTGAGTGAGTGAGTGAGTGGGTGGGTGGGTGACTTTAGTGACGGGAGGCTGGAGGGAACAACTGGAGTGAGGGAAGGGAGGGAAGGTTGTTAGTTAGGCTCTCCTCTACCCAGTGAAATGAGTTTACCGGTAGTTTGGTGTGGGTGAGTGAGTGAGTGAGGGTTTGACTTGAACTTCTCTCAACTCCACCGTTGCAGATGAACTCTCTCCTCTCCCAATCTCTGGACCAAGTAAATTCATGATTGAAGCTAATTCGCTGTTGATCGTGACGCGTCTACAGATGATGTCTGGATTGTCCTGCCTGGTAGCTGTAGTCATCATATGGTTGTGAGGCTACCCCTACAAGGATTATTCATGGCTAGTCAGTATCAACTGACATGTGCTATTGCGGACAAAGGTATAATTGGAGAACGAAATTACATCTCTATATCTCTCTACTGCTACTTGTTTAGAAATACTTGTGCTCGAGTGATGGAAGATGTTATTGATTCCATTGCGCGAGAGTGAGGCGCAAAGATCTGCTAGACTGCACATACATACAGATACGATTGAGCAGGCAGCATCCTCTATAGCTAATTTAAGGTCCAACCAACGTTGGAGTAGCGGTACATATATGGGTTTGTGGGTGAATGCATGTGGTCGGTCTGCAAGTGATGTTTGTTCAAGGTTTACCGCACGCAAAACTTCCCAAAAGATGGGAAATCTTCAATTTTAATTCTCCGACTTCCTCCTCCTCCTCCTCCTCCTCCTCTTGACTCCTCCCTCCGTATCTGCTGCTCCTCCCATCATCCCTCGTGCTTACACGTGATTCCATCTGTTCTCTCTCTCTCTCTCTCTCTCTTACACCTTACACAAGGTACCGTTCAAGTCAATCGTGATTCATAATCAGTCTATAGAGTGTGACCAGCTGCTGTATCAATCATGTTTGGCCTGTGCGTTGTCTAGGTATGTACAAGCACTTGCAGTTGCCACATCTAATTCAAGCGAAAGCTTCCTACAATCAAGAGACTTGACCAGCTACTATCAGTGTTTCAAGCCATGCAACCATGACTTTTACTCCCTTCACCTGGAATCACACATCATAGTCCAACTCTTCATTATTCTTGGTCTTTGTGCTTCCTTCTTCTTCTTCTTCTCGCTAATCATGCTCATTTTCTTGCCGATTGTGATTCTCTATCCCGCTCTATGTACAGTATTCATGGCAAGGATCCGTCAATCACAAATTTCTCCACGAATGGAATTCGTGACCAAATGCTCGAGGAAAGACATCCCATTGCCTTGTATGCTCACATGAAAGACTCTCCTTTGACCACGAGATTGTGTCTACTTCAACAACATTGACCGTCCAGTGGCTCTAGTCAATCTCGCGACTGTTCGGTGTCTGGCAGGGTTTCCCTCACCCCTACTCATCATTCACCGGCTGACCCTCCTCTATCGACCTGACAAAGATGACTCTGAGCTCCGTGAGAGAATCGCCTCGCTACAATTGCATCAACTTTAAGGTTCATCTGACAATTTTCTGTACATACCAAAACATCACTGACGAATTGTACCTCCACCTGCAATTGAATCATCTCCAGTGCACCCCGAATCACCCCGCATAGCACATTCGAGTACCACAAATCTTCCGAGGCTCGTCCATCGTCAGGCAATTCCACAAAGTCTGTACTCAGCATCAGTTTTCCGGAGCTTGTAACGATTCTATCCATCCAGGGTATCTTACCTGCCAAGGGATTTTCATCTAGTATGAGCGAGAATGCCTTGCTGTCGGCTGACCAATTGGCTATCGTCGGTGTGATGTTGAGAAAGATCTTGAAGCCCACCTGATACACATTAGTCAATGTCCTACTGACCTCGGAAGGGATGCGAACCTTGCTTAGAACATCTGCCGTATCGCGGAAATCCTTGCACTTGCCCTGCCCAGTTCTCGCCAGAAAGTCCTCTATCAATCGTACGCCAATATTGTAGCCCCTAGCAAGCCTTAGTCTGGTAGTATCAGAATTTACAAGCTGAGTTACATGCGATCCAATTGCTTGTTGACCTCTGCATAATCGTCACAGTCATTGCACAATTGGGCTACGATAGAGCCATATGTTAGAACAAACAGCTCGGCATTGACCTTGTCCACGCGTTTCCAGACATCGTCTGCATTTTTGGATCTGGACATCTATTGTCACTCCTTGTCAATTGCCGAGCTTGCAAATGGAATCGTTCTAATTCGTGATCTCTCGCGATGCTGTCGTAGTCGTATGTTGCAGGATCTACACACCTTATGTAAAGAGATGGAGATAGTTTAGAATCGAGGATAGTGATGCAGAGCCTCCTCAGTGTTGGAATGTGATGCACAAGACGGCTCCGGTCAGAGCTTACCTTTTGTCAAGTTGATAGAGGTCTATAGTTGTAGACGCTTCAAGAGTGCGTTTCGATGCATTTGATGCGAATTGTGGAGACGTGATGCGTTGTCGATACGAATAAATTATGCCGTGTGTCTCAGTAACTTTGTGCTCCGTAACATTGTACCTGCCATAAACTCTAATGATAAATGTTCGTGCTTCTCGATGATTATATGGAAGTAGTACACAAGCTCGGTCGATACTAGCATAGTCCTTTACGCAAGTTTCCTACTGTGGCTGCGACTCGTCGGTATAAGTTCGCAATAACGAACTCATGAAACGTGCCGATGGTCCTGGTCCGTCCAGTGGACAATTGGTGAAGAAGCGAAAAGCAGGAAAGGACGAGTCGAGGTCGCTTACAAAATCCGAGAATGGTCGCGGTGCGCTCATACATAGCATCAACCGGACCAGTAGCTTACAGGGACCGATTATGCAACTTGTCGGTCATTCAGCCGACATTCATTGTACAAGATTCAATTCTGTTGGTGATCTGATCGTGTCCGGTTCGTCTGATAGATCAATTCTTTTGTGGAATACGTTCGGAGATTGTGACAATTATGCTCAGTTGAATGGTTCTAAAGGTGCGGTCCTCGACTTGCAGTGGTCGGGGGATTCTCGCAGCTTATACAGTGCTTGTGCAGATTGCGAGGTCTCGACATGGGATGTGCACTCGGGTCAGAGGATGAGGCGGCACACTGGACATGATGATATTGTCAACACGATTGATGCATGTCGAAGAGGAACCGAAGTACTGGTATCTGGCTCTGATGATGCGACTATAGGTTTATGGGATCCTAGGCAGAAAGGTGCCATCGATCACATGACGACAGACTACTCCGTGACAGCCGTAGCGTTCAATGCTTCAGGCAGTCAAATATTCTCTGGAGGTATAGATAATGACATAAGGATCTGGGACATTCGCAAGATGGCCATTGTGGAGACTTTGCTCGGACATACAGATACGATTACGTCCTTAAGCTTGTCTCCTGACGGACAAACGCTTCTGTCGAATTCGATGGACAATTCACTAAAGACCTGGAATGTGCAGCCCTTTGCACCTGAAAGTAGGCTGATCTCAACATATGAAGGCGCGACTCATGGGAACGAAAGGAATCTGATCAGAGCGTCATGGTCGCATGACGGCACTCGCATAGCAGCCGGATCCAGTGATCGGTCGGTCATGGTATGGGACGTTCGATCTCAGAGGATACTTTACAAGTTGCCGTAAGATCCAAACTCTTTTCTTGATGTTCTGACAAGGCTAACCATATACTAGTGGTCACAAGGGTACTGTCAACAGTGTTGATATGCATCCAAAAGAGCCAATTGTGCTGTCAGGGTCCGTAGACAAAACCATGTTTTTGGGTGAAATAGCGTTATAGCATGGCGTACCTCATAGCAGTGCTAGACACGATCTTCTGTAATATTAAAACGCTGTACATTGGATGTCAGATTCATGATTTTTGTAGCCTGTGCTCTTCGTCTACACGCTTGAATTCAATGTACTATTCACGCTAGAGCTCCTCTACTCCACGATTCGCCCGCCTACACGAAACGTGTCAACGAAGCACATCAAACGAAACACGCTCAATAAGCATCATTATCATCGACAACAACAGTTGTGTAGGATCGTTCTTCTGCAAGCCAGCAAAGCAAAGTTCGCTATCGAGCTCAACATACATTCTACAGCTTTGAAATAATCGACATTTCAATATGTCTGGTGAGGCTGATCAGATGATGGCCAAGGCCGACAAGAAAGCAACCAGTTCTGGTGGTATGTCGTCTTGGTTCTCTGGTGGCATGACGTCCAGGTACGAAGAAGCAGCAGAGTTGTATTCTGGCGCGGCCAACCAATATCGTCTGGCAAAACGCAATCGTGAAGCTGGTGCAGCATTCGAAAAGGCGGCAGCGATGCAAATCAAGACTGATGAGGCGGACGATGCCGCAAACACATATGTAGAGGCCAGCAAATGCTATCGCAAGGAGGATCCCACAAAATGCGTACAGGTTCTGGAACTCGCCATTGACAGATTCACGAAACGAGGAAACTTTAGGAGGGGCGCGACGTATAGACAACAAGTCGCAGAGATTTATGAGCAGGAATTGATGGATGCGCCGAGAGCGATGGAAGCATACGAGACAGCTGCAGACTGGTTGGCGTCTGATAATGCAGAATCGCAAGCAAACAAATTATACCTGAAGCTGGCAGAGATTGCTGGACTCGAAGGAGACTACGCACGAGCCAGCCAAAAGTTTGAGCAAGTCGCGACGACTTCAGTGAGCAACGGTCTCACCAAGTGGTCAGTCAAGGAGTATTATCTCAAGGCGGGAATATGTCATCTCTGCAAGAACGATATCGTCGCCGTCAAGAGAGCCATTGAGAATTACGCCACGGAGGACATGACTTTTGCGTCCACTAAAGAGTATCAGCTATTGAACCAACTCGCAGAGGCACTGGAGAATGGCGATCCCGAGGAGTTTACCAATCACATTTACGTCTACGATCAAGTGATGAAGCTCGACAAGTGGAAGACGACCATGTTGTTGAGAATCAAGAATCAGATGAGCGAGGAGCCTGATCTCACCTAGAATGTTCATAGCTTTAGCCTCGTGATCAAGTAGCGCATGACCAAGCAATTGAGCGAGTCTTACAATTATCGAGTTTACTCTACTTTGAATCCATACAACCCTGTAGACATCCGACTTACTGTAATTTGAAGCCAAAATTGACCCGCAATTCGGGCCGAAATGAAACCTTGTTTCCACAGAAATTATCACGATAGTCGTTTTATCAAATGTTTCAGTCCACTAAATGTTTTGATTCGAGTATATCAGGGGGACGGGTTGATTCGAGTATATTAGGGAATTGGGACGGGGAAGAATGGGAAAGTCGAGCAAGGATAAGAGGGACATTTACTATCGACTGGCGAAAGAGAATGGGTACCGTGCTCGATCGGCGTATAAATTAAAACAATTGGACGATTTATATGGATTACTCGGGCAAGACGTCAATCGGGTCCTTGATTTATGTGCTGCCCCGGGAAGTTGGTCTCAAGTCGTCTCTCAACATTTCATCAGTACCGATAATGATGATGCGTGCGAAACTGGAGAGAGGAGGGTATTGGTGAGTGTGGATTTACAGCCAATGGCACCATTACCGCGCACCACGCAGATTCAAGCAGACTTGACGGACCCCTCGACGACGAGACGCATTCTGGCGCTGTTTCAGGACGAAAAGGCAGATTTAGTCATTTGTGATGGCGCGCCGGACGTTACTGGATTACATGATCTAGACACCTACTTACACCACCAACTCTTTCACGCTTGTTTTCGAGTCGTTCTCAAGACGTTGCGCGTCTCTGGGACTTTTGTCGCAAAAATGTTTAAAGGTGGAGAAGAGGAACTCGTCGAGGAAATGTGTAGGACTTACTTTACGCACGTTTCCTGGCATAAACCACTCGCCAGTCGAGCTTCCAGTATGGAAATCTTTCTCGTCTGTCAAGATTTCAAAGGAGAGACTTTCAGCAGCAGCAATGACGAAAAGACTGGCATGGACAGGTTTATGATGTGTGGAGATTTGAGCGGCTTCAACTCATTGTAATCACCTCCCAATAAAAGACACAGGACAAACGACGACTTACAAAACACAGATAAACGACGACGACTTTTGTAAATAGAATATTAGGGATAATCTAGATTTTATCGATACATGTGATGACGCGCTTCGTGTAGATATATAGAATGCTAAAAAGCTTCATCTTGGCAAAGTGAAATCAGACGCCGATCTCCTGAGTGCTTCCTGACCAGTCTTGACCAGATCCTCGAGACGCTCAGAAACTTCTGTCAATCTCGCATCCATCTTTTCATGCTGATCTATCGTGACCTTGGCAGGAACCGATGCAATCTCGGGAGCAAACCAAGTCTTTGTCGGGACCAAATTATGAACACTACGGGCTCTCGGTTGTGTAGCTCTCCTCTTGCGCCTCAAACTACTGTTCCTGAGGCCATGTGAAGCGGTTTGTGGTACATCTGCAAAGGATGGCTGTCGATTGACCACCAACCAAGGTTTCGAGGGAGATTGGGTGATTGTCGAGCTCTCTGAACAAAAGTCGATGCGTATCTGATCTTGTTTCTTCGTCTTGCGAAAGAGACATGGCAGCGCCTGCACCTTTGACAAAACCCACATTCCGAGATATTGAAAGGAGTAATTGCCTTCCAGCTTGCGACGCTTCTCATTGTGCTCCGAAACATTTGAGAAGACCTCGTGTTTGAGATTATCATCGCTACGAGCACGTTTCGAGAACGTCATGATGTCTTGGATGAAATTGTCATCCACTATCGGAGATGCGCCTATGATGCGATTGTTCAATTCGAGATGTGCTCAGACTGCCAAGGACGCTGCTTTTGTGATTCGAGATAACCACCCAGGTCGGCTGCGATAGAGTCTTTTATGAATAGGGTTGAGTGCGTCGGGAGTAGAGCGCAGAATGAGTGATTGTAGGGAAGACCGGGGAATAGGAAAGGAGAGAAGAAATCTCTCTTCTGGAGTTGGTTGTAGAATTGATTGCCTGATCAGCAGGAGAAAGAGAATTGATCACCACAAACAAATTATTGCAGGATTTCCCCAGACAACAGAGTCCCCTTTCATCCTGTCAAGATCCTCTGTCGCTCTGACCCTTTTGTCGGAATGTTGGATAAAGGAGTTTACAGTGACAGATAGAGTGCTTTACATCAATCCCGCCGCCACCTGCTGCTTGATCATCAAGATCTGATTGCGCTGCTCCTGTGGAAGTCCTGAGATCTGGGCATCAGAAAGCGCCATGACCTGGGCGATGAGAGCCGCAGTATTTGGATCTCGCTGAACACTCGGTTGTCGAGCCTGTTGTTGCTGTTGCTGTGGAGCTGGAACGGGTGTCGGGGAATTTCTAAATTGTGCTTGCTGCGAAGGCATCGGCGAATGCCTGTACTGTTGCTGTTGTGCCTGTTGTGCAGCTGGTGGAGCTTGTACTGGTGGTGCGGCTCCGCCACTGATGACGCCAGCGAGGACTTGTGCATCGACAAGATTCATTAGCAAAAGTGCCTGTAGCACTGCGTAACTGAGCGGTGGAGCTTGTTTCAATAATGCTTCTGCTTGTGCTGGATTCGAAAGAACGAGTGCCTTGAATTGAGTGATTACGTCTAGAAGTTGGTTCGTGGGCATTGTGCTAAGCGTACGAGAGATGGCATCTATCGCCGTCACTCCAGCTGGAGGTTGAGTACCTGCCGGCAACGGGGGCAGCAGACCAGCAGCACTTTGACCCGGAGGCGGAGGTAGACTACCCCCTCTAGCATAATGCTGAGCAAACTCTGGTGGTATAGCTTGAGGGGGAGGTACACTTGAAGACGGTGCTGCATTCGTCTTGATCTTGTTTTGCTCCGAGTCGCTAAAGGCCACTCGCAATTGTCTGTTGCCGACATCGTATCCATCCAAGTTCCTCACAGCACTTTGCGCATTGCCCGCATCGAGGTATTCGCAAAAACCATACCCTTTTCCACGTCCATTGTCCTTGTCAAACACGAGACGAAAATTCTTGACCGGTCCAATCTGTTTGAAAATGTCGGTGAGTTGTTCTTCTGTATAGTCGTAAGGGATATTTCCCACAAAGACGACTGCTGACATTTTTGGTCAGATCTGTTGTATGTCTACACTCGATGGAACTCAAACACCAGAATAGTTCGTGAGAGGAGTATTTCTTGTAACACCGGTTGGTAGAGTACAGAACCACTAGTTCATGTGAGAGTGAAGGCGTCAGACGAAATTTCACATTCAAGCGTAGCCTTTTCACGTGTGGGGCACAACTTTGATGAGCAGTAGCTCGAGCGCGACAATACATCAATTCACAGTGATGATCGTTGTAACACATCATGCCCAATAGTATATAATCCCTGATACTGCTTTTCCATCAAAACTGGACCAGTCGCGAATCGTATCGTCGTAGGATGACCAAAGCAACTCAAGCACTCACATATCTCGTCTCATTTCTCGCTATATGGACGACTCTCTTGGCAGGAGCGATTCCACTGCCTGAAACGCTGCAGTCAATCGTCCCTGTTGTATGTTGTCTAAATGTTCAAAGGCTCTATTTAGCTGACTGTCTTCAGCTTCCTTTATGGATCCTGGTCTCTTTCGGAGCATATCTACTCGGAACATTGGGCTGGAACATCTTTACGTTTAGGGACAAGGAGGATGCATACAAATCATTATTGAGCGAGATTGACGAAGCCAAGACGGAGCTTCGTGCAAAGGGCGTGTCTATCGACTAATTGAAGTACCACAAAGTCGGGGCTACTATCTCTACGAGCCAATGTCAAGTCTATGCATATATGAGACCCCGGACCAATAAATGACATTGAACTGGCATGGTCATACTTGTATATATTGAAAATTATAGATGCGGGACTGTCTTCGTCGAGTCTCTTTCGTTATTGGAACTGATTCTCTGTCGAGTCACCACTTGAGGCTTTCGATCCACTGCTGCCTGCCATTACGAGTCCCAAGATATCATCCACATATTCGGCTCCACTCCACTTCTGGTGCTTCAACATATCCGCACCGCTCTCCTTCTCCGGCTTCTGTATCAGATTTGTGTACGCCAGCATGCCCTGTGTCTTGAATGCGCTCGAGAGCTGATGCGCAATGAGTCCGGCCGAGTGCAGTCCCGCCAGCGAGACCAACTGCAGCACGAACCCTTCTTTAGCCATGTCCCAGATGAAGCTCTTCAATGATTCCTCCGTGAACCCTTGTGCGGACCAATTGAATGAAGGCGATAGATTGTAAACCAACATCTTGTTTGGATGGACCGCCTTTATCCTCTGCGCAAATTCTCTCGCATACGCCAAATCAGGAGTCTTTGTCTCCAACCACAGCAGATCTGCATACGGCGCAAATTCAATGGCTCGCTTGACAGCTGGGTCAATGCCGCCCGCAAAATGATAGAATCCTTCCCTGGTACGAGCAACATCGGCACTCCACTGGACATCCATATGGTAGTTGTCCCTTGCAATCTTGCGAGCCTCAAACGTGCTCTTTCCTGCAGCAGCTTCGAGGTACGCATCGATATCGTGTTGCTCAAATAGCTGTCTCTTCATAGCCTCCACCACAGCTTCGTTGAAAGTGACAAGGTGATGTTCCGACAACCAGGACTTCTCGGCGGCATCTATGACCGCGCTACCGGCCCTTTGTTGTTCTGCCGCCGCAATGTGTTCCGCGAGGGGTATAATGTTCTCTCCAGTCACACCGAGGATAAATTCTTGATCTCTTCCGTCAATGTTGGAGGAGATGAGCTTACTTGATTCCGAGTCTGTCCTTGCAATCAATACTGTCTCCGTACCGAGCAGATCAAATTGTAGTCGAGCTGCAATCAGACGAGAGATCTCCTCTCCCGTCGGTACAATGATCTTCCCTCCTTGATGGCCGCATTTCTTGCCACCATGCAGTTGATCCTCGATGTGTATCCCACTGACACCAGCCTCTACGAAGAGCTTGGCTTGTTTCATCACAGTACTGAGGCCGCCATGACCAGTGTCAGCGTCGGCAATGACAGGTCGTAGGTAGTCCACAAACTCGCTCTGTCCTTGCGTCTTACAGTGTTCTGCCCAGGTCTTTTTGTCATGTAGGATTTGTGCTCGGGTTATTCGGTCTACACAGTTGGGGACGGTCTCGTATGGATAGTCTGCAAGGTCCGGTCCGACATCATTTGTGGGGGTCAATGTAGAAGAGGCTGCCCAGCCAGAAACGTAGCAGACTTCCAGGTTTCGAGCATATTGTGACATTTGTATCGGATCAATGGCACCCATCGTGTGACATGGTGTACCATTCTTGTGGTGCTCACTCAATAGATTCCAGAGCTTCTTCGCTTGTGTGTTTGCAAAAGTGTGTGTCATTGGCGGTACGCTGGGACTATTGCGTGCAGCAAAGACCTGAGCCGCTTGATACGGTCGATAGATCTGCTCGAACCGAGGTGATTTCATCCATGATTCCAGTTCGGTGATTTGTGTCTGATACTGGGAGGAGAACATCCGGCGCCGGTAGGTTGGGGCAGATCTAATTGACCTCGTCAGAATTGTATTCATAGTGCCTTAAGGATGTAAGATCCTGCTGGCAGAAAAACTCCCAACCTCTGTTATTCGATGCAGGACGAATATCAAATTTAGGCTTGGTGGTGGAGGAAGACTTCCAAGGTTGATCCCAAAGAGCCAAGATGCGGGTTGGAAAATCCGGAGGTGGAGTCAAAGAAGGAATCTGGAAGCCGCGGCTCCCGACACTCGAGCAATGCTCAAATACTTGCAAACTGTACTTTGCGCTCAATTAGGGATATGTATAAAAAGTCATTCAATTGATGGTGTATACATTGTCACCTCTCGTGCTAGATTGTTCCTCCGTTCCCTGATGTCTCTAAACCTTCCCTCAGACCACGATTTCTGGCACGGCCGGTGCCGGGCCATAATTCCCTCCCCTGTTTCCATTATACTGGTTACCATTGTAATAATTGTTCTGCTGATTGACGGCAGGATTCCTGCGCTTTCGTCCGAGTGAAGCTGCAAAGGCAGCATTGACAGCGACCGTAATGAACATTATCGTAGCTATGATGTGAAATGAGAATAGAGTCTTGGAGATATTACAGGAATCGAAAATCTGCTGTGCCAGTGTGCTCGCTTGGAGTGATAAACTCGGATTGATGCCGGAACTGATGCTCGCCCTGGATGCCAGTGTCACCGCAAGATCTTGACAACTGAAGCGAAGAGTCTCATTCATCGAATTGCCCAATATGATACTGGCAGCGAACCATGCAACAAAGAATATCGTATCTCCCACCAAGAGTACCAACGGAGCGCCGATAAAGCAGAAGGATATCAAAGTGTATGCTGTAGAAACAGCAGCGACAACTTCGCTAAAGATGATCGAGCCCGGTGGTGTTGCTCCGGGAATGGATATGCCATTGATTGTCGTAAAACGCACTACTAGGACTGAGGTGATACCCAGATTCACTATTAAGACTGAAAGAAGGAAGATTCGAAGGAAAGCACTACAAACGGATGCGCAGTAGCTGAACATGTTGCCGGACCAGGAGCCACGATTGTTCATGGTGTGGATGTTGAAAAGAGTACGGTTTGGACGAAAAGACACCTAGCCAAGATTGAGCTGCGTTCAACCTATAAATTATCGTTAAACGATATCAAACCAGCCATCGGGTGCCAGGCGATACGTCTCCTGGAAGAGGATAAAAGTGTCAGCTCTAATCGGCACTTTCCAGGTCGCATGCGTGTTTCACCCAAATTTTGTCTTCGAGGCCACCTATTAGTCGGATGGGCGGAGAGTGATTATCGCACATCGATTGTCATTCGTGAGCGAAGCACAAGGACAGCGGAGGCCTTTCGTCGATATTCTTGATCCTAACATAAATTCGTGTGACGCGACATGTGAATCGCAAGGACAATACAGTTCAGAATGCTAGAATCTGGATTTGTTTGCGTTCGGAAACGCTTCGAGGAGTGTGTTTCAGTCCTCGCTTAGTCCTCTCATCCGAAGTGAGCTACAACGGAATTAAAACGGCAAAACTTGCATTCACCCACTAAACTGTTGTGAGTTGAAGGTTGGCCTGCGAAGTTAGCAAGTCTGAACCATAATGTGTGATTGTTATATATTTCATTTTCGCTAAATGCTGTTTATTGTACTGAGTCCTCAACGCCAGCCGTTGCGACCTCGTTGCGTGTCCTGACCTTTACCTGACTGTTGTCTACCATGTGATCCACTCGAGTGTTCCATGGACTGCCGTGATCAAGAGCACTACGCAAATCAACTGTCGTTCCGAGGATATATGAGGACAAACATACGCGGGATACCTCAATTGTCGTATGGATGGCTTTGGCGCGCTCTGAAGCAGTACTCGGCTTTCCGCGGCCTCTTTTCCGAGATCAAAGTGATGAATGTTTCGAGATTCCCACAAACCATCTTTCGGTCGGTAGTAGTCAATCAGCGCTGCAAAGTATCCTTTTCCGTCATTGCCTGAAGCATAAGCCTCATCGAACTTGTACAGAGCATATGTCAGGACTCCGGCAGCCAGAGTATTTCTCCACATAGGAGATGCAAAGTCTACATTGGTCAATCGTCTTGACTTTTCACAACTGGCAAGTCTATTACTCTCAGTAACCACATCTCCAGCATCTGCGTGTGGGGGAGGAATATCGGATTTGAAGCGCTTATTCGCAAGCTGATGTCGCTGCAGTGACGCAATCCTACTACGAAACATGATGACAGGCTTAATCCAATGAGTCAAGCAAGAGCAAGCAAATCTTGGGCAACTTATGGTTGTGTGTGGTAGTATATGGCGCTAGTGACTCCGAGTCGTGCTGCTCTGGTTTCAACGATCTTCCTCGTATGTGTCGTATTTTTCTGGTTCAGCAGTATGAATTTTGGTGTTTTGGTGCTTTGGTGAGCTCAGTTCTCAGTTTCTACTTTATGGTTACAGACTAAGTAAAGAGTTCCTGACTGTGTAGAATGCTTCTGTCGTTCTCTTGCTGCAACGAGCGACCGGTTTGTGTTCCGATCTCCCTAAATTCACTCTTGACATTGTGACAGGCTCTATCTGAAATAGATGTGATATGCAATCGAGCAAGGCATCGAGCAAAACATCATATGATGTTGGCTATTTCGTAGTAACGATACCGTGACAAAGTCATGTACTAAGTCCTTTGGCTTCAGAACCAAAGCGCCATAGCTGTAGATTATGCGAGAGTATGGTAAATCGCGTGTGACGAGTCACCATTCAACTACCCACTTCGACTGCCATAACTTCGCTTGACCGCCCGATACTTTTTCAGAAACCAGAATGTCTCCAATTCCTTGACCATAAATTCCGCCCTTTGTATAGCTGTCGAGATATCCTTTGGGTTGTCGAGGCCGGCGGACTTCATGAATGCGGCATGGAGTCGAGGTCGAAAGTAATTGTGGTATCCTTGCGGCCAATCACGTCCGAGGTATAATAGTGTCTTGTATAGAGACTTGACTTTGTACCGCGATTCTGCACTCATAGATCTATGGCCGTAACAGCAAGTGACCGCGAGTACTGAAGAACAGGATACCAGTATGGTGTATAGAAGCCCAATCGCAGCAAACGTCAAGAACAATTGCGGGGGTCAAACATCCATGCGCCACAGACCCAAAGCAACAATTTCTGTGCACAAACCTGCAGCTGAATTGAATTTCTTGGGTGAATGCATGTTGGTGGATGCATCACTCTTCACGATCAAGATAAAGAGGTGGTTCGACGTCAATATATATGACGAAATGAAGCATGAACGCTCAGAGATGTGCTCACTACCGAAGATTTCGACGTCTCGGTCTTGAGGCTGTCCATTTTTCCACGCCCGCACGCTACTCAATCATCAGATTATTGCAAGGCATCTTTAGAGACTCGAAAAATGCCGATACGACTCCTGAAGTCATCGAAAAGACTGCGAGATTCTTGAAGAGAGCGCGTCTTGTTGGTATGGAGAAAAATTTGTTAAGAAACTTGGCATTCACAAGCTGGAGCTTCGAAGATTCGTATGTGTATTTTCGTATCAAGAGAGATCGTATTGGCTAACGCTGGATTTTAGTCGCACGAAACGACCCAAGGAGGCAGCAGCACAAGAGCACGGTCTCCGCGTATATCGAGAGGCAGTCAAAAAGATGAATGACTCGTGTGGGATACTACTCGGCTGTACATGAAGCAAGATCATGAACCAGTATGATGAACTGCAATCAATGCGATAGCCGATTTCCCGGTCTTGCAATATGTTCATTATCGTTGACTATTAACATTAAAGATTCTAATTCTGCCGAGCCATATTCGTGTAGCCATACAGTCTCATGTAGGATATCCACGACTGTAGACCCGTCAGATAGAGATAAACATCCAGCAGTCGCGTATACAGCGCAAAGTGATTCTCATGAAAATGCCGTCTTCTACAGGTAAATAATATAAACATCAAAGTGCTTCTCGTGCACAAAGCTGTGTATGGTGAATGTCCCACTCACGCCTGCGTCTCAAAACAGGAGTCATAACTTTTGTCATCTTTGATTATGCTGTGTCTGTCCTCTGCCACGACCGCCGAATCCTCCACGGCCATTATGATTGGGCCCTTTTGATTGTCGTTCAGGTTTTATGATGCTAATGGGTGTTGCGTAGGGTGAGGACGTTCCGCTTCGTGACGGAGTGTTCTTTCGTAATGGAGCTGCCAGCTCGACTGAGCTTTCTGGTGTGCCAAACAGTCTCTCTCGCGCTTCCTTATATCGTGTCTCTCGTGCGACCTTGTCCAAGGTCAGCCTTGGATCTGACTTGAGATTCGCGCTATCATCTGCTTCGTCTTGACTCGCATCGCGTCTCAGAATTTTGATTTGAGGTCTATAATTGACTGTCGAAATGACTTTCGGTATGTCTGCGGACAGAGTCGTGTTCGACTCTGTATTTGCTTGATTCCAGATCTCCGAGTTCGTCTTGGTAGATCTGGCGGCCTTTGTCCAGTCGTCTTCCCAGTCATCGGCCCATGGATCTCGAGTCATTCTTGGTCAGGGGACCTCGAGTCCGTTCCGTATACTTGTAGCTGGCTGATTCAAGAGACAGGACAATCTATACCGGTAGTTTTATGTTGGAAATTTGGGTTTGGTGCTATCAGGTATCGCGATCGATCGACTAGGCTGAAATGTGAACAGGCGCGGGAGAAAATGAATAGGGGTAAACGGGTCTATCTCCAACATTATCTATGTAGTGAGGCAATAGCACTCTAATGCTCTCATCAACCTCATATCGATCGAGACAAATTATGTCCTATAGACGCTGACATGCCGAGAAAGCGGCAGAGATCAGCATCACGCCAAGCAAAGAAGGACGAAAATGTGCGCATCAATTCCTCGACTTCAGACTGGTCTCTGGAGCTCGAGGGGAAGAAATTACATATGAACATGATTGATAAGTGCTCATTCGAGGATTTGATCAAGCTCAGAACGGATCGAGAGTCTTTGGACATCATGGAAAAGGCCGCTACGATGTTTGCTAGCAATGACGTATATGTTGATGATTTTCGATTCTACGTCCACCGATTGGAGCTGTCTACAGTCCATAGCTCCTTGACATCAGAATCAGAGGCTGAAGACACATCAGATGGCAAAAAAAGGCGTGTCAAATTCGATGATTCGATCAGCAGCTGTGATGCAGAGACAAAAGAGTTCACTGATAGTGATTCTACGATGGCTATTGACCCTGTAAGTGATGACAGCGATGATACAACATGGTCTGACGGCAGTGAACAAGATGACCTTGTTGTTAACGAGTCGCATACAAGCATGATGAAAACGTTTTTTCTCAAAGTCATTGGAACGACTTTAGAAAGGACATGCGGTTTAAAAATAGGCATAACACAGGGCGTCCAATATGTTGAAAATGGTACATCTGAATTCAGTAGTGACAACGGTGGTAGATGCTCTTTCTATGTGCCGGGCCATGAATGTGGAGGCGCTGAGGTATTCGGCACAGAAGACAAACGTCGGGGTACCTCGACGACTAAGAAACACAGGGACAAGCTTCAAATACAGGTGGCAGGGGCAATGTTGGCGACTGTATTTCATCGTAACGTCCTTGAGAATTGCAACCCGTATAGGGAGGAAATACTGGAGGCGTGTCCGAACTTGCAAGCCTGGCAGACAGAGCCCAGTCGGACAGTGTATTATCTGGTGTTTACACATCTCAGCTTGAGAATTGCGAAAGCTGTCTTTGACCTTAAGTACCTTAGGCAGATTCAGCAAGGATATCTGCCAGAAGGCCTGAAAGCGGATATCATGTGGTCGCATCGACTACGACTGAACCATGAAGAAGATCTCAGGGAAGCCGCTAGACTTGTAATGTGTCTCATGCTGAACTTTAGGGACGAATTCCTAAGCGGGAAGCACTAGCGGCTCCCGTACAAAAAACAAGTGGGCAGGGGTGATGTATGGGTCCTCGAATGAGCTTTCTGTCTCGTCGTGGATTGCTCTTGTCGTATTTCTACTCGTACTCTCTAGAAATTTGACTACACAGCAATTGAATTACACTCACAAACTCAGGTCAGCTACGAATGGACACGGCAATCACAACCTGTAGCATTGCAATTGAGCGCGAGGGCCCTCAGCTCTCTGCTGCGAGGTACAAGATTGAGTGAGTTTACATTACATTCACAAAACGTTTCATCCTGCCTTCGCCTTTCTAGCGCTTCTATCCACGCTCAATAAACACGGTTTATAAGATCCCGTCCCATCGCTACCAGTCTCGCATATTTTTCCTCCTGCACATAATGGATATATCCACATTTCTCACTGGCAGCTACCCACTTCGTCTGAGCTGGCGCTGTTTTCTTGAAGTCAATCACTTCAAGGTTTTCGCTGAATTGTCGTACGGCCTGATAGTATTCCTTTGAGAACGGCGACCTGACAATTGGTTCAACATTGCACAAGGGCCGAGACAAGAGTTCTAGATCTTCCTTATTTGTTGATCTCGAGTGGTTTAGCTCCTTTGACAGATGACGGACAGTTCCACGTAAGATACGGATTTCTTCTGTATGTATATCTTGTCCTGCTTGTAGGGACTGATTTACCATAGGCAATTCGTTGGAGTGATAAGACTGCTTGGACAAAAGTTCCTCTTCCAATCGAGCAATTTGTGTCTTCAGAACACTTATTGTGTTAAGGGAGATATGTTGCTCCTCTTTGAATTTGAATGCTTGGTCTTCCATCTCCTGCAACTTTTTCGATGCTCCCAAATGCTCAGTTAACCGCCTTCTCAATGCCTGCGACCTGACCTCCTCCTCCTCAAATGCTTTCTCTAGACTGTGCAGTTGTCGCACCAACCCAACAACTTCCTGCTGCGCAGCCTTCAAGGCTCCGTCATCCTCAAGTTCCTTCTCGATACTCTGCTGCAACGAAGTGCCTCTCGCAGCCCAAGGTGGTAGCGGAAAACTCTCCGGTCGTCTCACGTCTTGTCTTGACACGTCCGAAATCAAGTGCTCAAGATCCTGATGTAACTTGCTCAACACCGTACAAGCACTATCTATCACGACCACTGACTCCTCTTTGGTAACTTGACTTTGCTGGCAACAAGACATCAGTGTTTCGGATAGTGTCAATAAATGTTGCATCATATCCGAAAGAGCTGCTGGGGTATCTATCTTAGCTTCTTCGTTGATGCGGAGAAGTTGACGACATTGTATCTTGATTGATGCGATGACTTGTTGGTAAGGTTTGTTGTGATTGTCCACTAATGATAATTCTTCGACTGCTTCATGGTCGGAATTGTTTGCAAGAAAATCCAATGTCTTTTGGAATACTTGCACATACTCAAGCATAGTCGTGATAGAAAGCGTCCAATGAGGAGCAGTAATGCTCAAAAATTTGGCTCGCAATCCGTTGACAAAAGAAGACAAGTGCGTTAGTGAGGTATGAAGAGCCTTCTCGTTCACAGCGCCTGCGCTGATGGCATTGATGTGTTCTTGAAGTGATTCGAGACACTTTCGAATCGAGACGGAACTTGCTCCCAACATTATGAAATCATCGATACTGCTTGCCTGAATGGCTGCTGTCAATTCTTCGAAGTTGTATCGCAATTGTAGAATGGCAAAGAGAGAGGCAAAGACGAAAGGATCACCTTCTTCTGAATCCTGTATGTCGCCAGAAAAGAGCTTATGTACAATCTGGAGTAGTAAAGACGTCTTGCGCAGGCTCAAGTAACTCTCGATCGCGATCTTGTCTTTTTCGTAATTCTTCGGCATGTAGTGTGCAACTATTGAAAGGTGTTCGAGTGCTATGTCAATATCGATTTTGCTTAGTTCCTGATCAGTCAGAAACGCATTCACTTTTCGTTCTTGTCGTTCCAAATCAGCATTCTTCGACAGAAGATTCGTGGCCTGTGTGGACAGTTTCTCAGTTTCCAGATTAGCATCTCGACCTTGCTGTTTCATGTCTTCAATCTGTGCCTGCAAAGCTGCGATTAAATCTTGAAATTTCTTCACAGTGTTTGCATAATCCGACATCGCCACATCTGCGACCTTGATCCGCCTGTTCTGATCTTCGATTGTCCCCGTGTGTAGCAAGAGTTCTGCTTGTAGTTCTCTGACAACTATAGCATGGTCTTCGTCAAGTTCGTCGTTCAGTGTTCTTAGGGTTTCGAGATCTGCAACTTCGACTCTATACAACTCGACTTGCTCGCCCAGGGATAAATTTCGTTCTGTCAAGGATTCAAGCATCTCCTCAGCACCAATTTGTAAGTCAATCTGTTCTCTCAAATCATTTACCAGGGTGGCCATATCATCCAAGCGACCGGTAGTGAGCTTCAGTTGAGTGGTTAATTCAGTGTTAGCAGAGCGCAACACCTCATTTTCGTTGCTACTAGCAGACAATTCATTATCTTGGTCAATTGTGACTTGCTTAAGGCGTAGTAAAGCCTCGCGTAGTCGTTCATTCTGCAACTCAATTGATCTGTGATCCGAGCCCGGGAGCTGATCTGTGTGTAATTGAGATAGAGCTTCTGATTCCTTCAGTATCTCGAGCTCGAGGACAAGCTCCTCGTTTCGAGTCTGCACTTCCCGTAAATCTGCTCGTAATTGATCGCGTTGCTCTTCCGCTACTTCACGATCGAGCATAGCCATTTCCAATGTGTCTCTCGTGCTCATATCGCTGGCATCCTCGTTTGATGTAACACCAGTCCTGGCTGTTGCCAATTCCTGCTCGAGCACCTTGATTCGATCACGAAGTACCTTGATATCGAGCTGCTGAGTCTGCAGCTTGTCTCTGAGTTTCGCTTTTATGTTGATCCATGCGTGCTTCTCGGCCTCAAGAGCGCCGAGGTTCGAAAGCCTACGTATATCGTCCTGTCTTTGATTTTCCAAGAGCAGGATCTTGGCTGTCAAGCGCTGAAGTGCTTCGAAATCTTGCGCATCTGTTTTTGGGTCTGCGACTATATTCGCGAGCCCTTCGTGATCTGGCGAAGTCCTGACAGGCGAAGAGCTCGGCATTGCGCGCAGTTTCGCAGTTGAGAGCTTTACAATCTCTACTTCAGATTGGTCATCGACATCCTGTAAGTCAGACATGATCTGCTGCGAGGAGCCTTGCAGCGACGTCGTCGAGACGGGTGTTATTGAGATGCTCGATGGATGCACAAGATCAATCGGTAAGGCCGAAGATGGAATTGCATACTTGCTTGTCGTGTGGGAAGTGCTGGAAATTGACCGTCGCATTGTAGGACTAGCTTTTGAGGTAACTGATGAACGGGACCGAGGTCCAATGCCCGGTCGCGGACTGACAAGCTGTCTGTCGACCCTTGGCAAAGCTTCTGGTGTCAGTTCAGTGAAGGCCTGCGATGTCAAAGGTTCGCGTTCCAGAACAGCGGATCTGGACTGATCCAAAAGAGTCGTCTGTGCCGCAGAAGCCATAGACGTTCTAGAGACTGGACGTGACAGTCGGGAAGGTGTTTTTTGTGAGCTATCTTTGGCAAGAAAGGGCACCTTGAAAGTAGTGGTGTCCCGGGCATTCGTATCATTGCTCGCATTGTCCTGCGTTTTCGCGTCATGATCCAACAATGTCAACTTTGCAGCTCGAACAAAGACTCCATGTCCGGAATCGCACGAAAAGTATCTCTCATCCTGTACAGATCCGTCATTTTTCCCTTCAGCTTTGTCGAGTTCAACGCCTATCCAGACACCAGGTGCAAATTTTGTACTTCCCACAAATCTGACGTACCCCACAGCATTGTTGGCAATACATCTTTGCCCTATGTAAGAATGACTCATTGTCAAGCAAAATTGTTGTGCAAAATTGTCTTGCTATAGACCATCATCTATGCCTTGACCCATAATGAATCCCTCAGCGCAATTGTGAGGATCCGAGTTAAAATTGATCCGATATTTCGTGCTTCATATGACTCGATAAGGTACTGCGGGCATCTAGCGAGAAATGTAGGCGCTTCAGCACAGATGCAATCATAGAGGCTGAATCCTTAGACTTACTTGGAGCGTGTGTAGACCTTCATGTTGACTTGCGCTGCGTCTACTAGTACCGTACCGTACCTACTGGTTTACTCTATGGAGCCGGCTCACATGCAACGACAAAACGTTTTTGTGGTGGAGCTCCAAGATAAATTCCGTAGCAAGTTTCGGTCAAACTACCTGGACTCGAATGAATCGAAACGATTCAACTTAAGTGTTGACATCTCGAATTTCAGTCGACCTGGACTTCTTACAACAATCGACTCTGCATGGCCGCCTTAGCAAACCAAGCGCAGTTGACCGTAGCTTTGAAGGCGAAGGAAATAGCTTGGGCTTCTTACTACACTGCCGCCTGGGTCAACTCGAGAGAGACTGCCAATCTAGTGGATATACATTTCAAGGCCGCTGCATCCACCATCGAGAAAGATGATGCCTCCTCAGCTGCATTATACCACTTGGGCGATCCGAAGACGAAAGCCAAGGAGATAATAGTCGCATTGACTGAGCATTACCCCAGATTGGCTGGCAAGGATGCCAAGTTCACCTCCGAGTGGATTGATTTTGCGTTCAATCGTTTGACGGGAGACTTCAAGACCGTGTCTCCAGCTCTAGAGGAAATGGATGATCATTTGGCTCTCCGCACTTATTTCACAGACCATCAAATCACTGTCGCTGATATCGCATTGTACGGTATGCTAAAGGTCAACAATGCGGCTCTTGGATCCGTGAAGAAATCTACTTATGTCAACCTCGGTCGTTGGTTCCGTAACATTGATGCACAGAAGTTCATCATTTCAGCAACTCAGGAGTTGCAAGCTCAAACTGTGGCAGCCACTAAAAAGGCAAAGAGCTCCGGTGATTCTAAAGATAAGAAGAGCAGCAATGCTAATTTCGAGATTGGATTACAAGATGCAAAGGACGGACAAGTAGTAACCAGATTTCCGCCGGAGCCTTCAGGATATCTCCATATCGGACATGCCAAGGCTGCGATGCTGAATCAGTACTTTGCGCAGAAATATCACGGCAAGCTGATTATTAGATTCGATGACACTAATCCGTCCAAAGAAAAGGCAGAATTCCAAGACAGTATACTTGAGGACCTCAAACTCCTTGGTATCAAAGGCGACCAACTCAGCTACACGTCAGACCACTTCCAGACACTATACGACTATGCCATCGATTTGATCAAACAAGGTGATGCATATGTGGATGACACAGATCAAATGACCATGAGGGCGCAGCGAATGGATGGTATCGCTTCTGCCAGGCGTGAGAGAACAATTGAGGAGAATTTGCAACTTTTCACTGAGGAGATGAGATTTGCGAGCGAAATAGGCAAAAAGAACTGCCTGAGAGCCAAGATGTCTGTCGATGACAACAACAAAGCTCTGCGAGATCCTGTTATTTACCGAGTGAATGAGCTGGCTCATCACAGAACTGGCACCTCTTGGAAAATTTATCCCACGTACGACTTTTGTTGTCCTTTGGTCGACAGTATCGAAGGCGTTACACATGCGTTAAGAACAATTGAGTACCGAGATCGAAACCCACAGTACGAATGGTTCTTGCAGAAGCTTTCACTTCGTAAAGTACATGTTTGGGATTTCGCTAGAATGAACTTCATCAGGACACTTCTGAGTAAGAGGAAGCTGCAGTGGTTCGTCGACCAAGGATTCGTGGAGGGCTGGAACGATCCGCGATTCCCGACTGTGCGAGGAATTCGAAGACGCGGTATGCAGGTTGACGCATTGAAAGAGTTTATCCTTTCACAAGGGCCATCAAAGAATGTGAATAATCTGGACTGGACTTCCATCTGGGCTATAAACAAAAAAGAAATCGATCCCAAGGCTCCGAGACATGTCGCGATTGCGGACGGCACGCCGGTGGTCATCTCAGGACGGACTGGGGGTGCTGCAAGCAGCGATCTGCCCAAACACAAAAAGAATGCCTCTCTTGGCTTCAAGAAGACCTGGTTCTCGAACAATATCATCATAGAGCAGGAAGATGCAGCAACTCTCGAAGAAGGAGAGGAGATAACGCTTATGGACTGGGGCAATGCTTTTGTCAACAAGCTATCTAAGACCGCAGATGGTAAAGTTACAAACATTGAGATGACCTTGCACCTCGAGGGTGACTTTAAGAAGACCTCCAAAAAAATTACTTGGCTGTCTGTGGAGCCTGAGCTAGCAGAGGTCGAGCTTCGAGAGTTTGATCATCTCATCACCAAGGACAAACTTGAAGAGGGCGACTCCGTGGAGAACTTTTTGACTGAGAAGACTGAATTTCGAACAATGGCGCAAGCTGACCTCAACGTGCGCGAGCTCGAGCAAGGCACAGTTATCCAGTTTGAGAGAAAGGGCTACTTTATTGTCGATCAAGCATATGAAGCTGGCGGCATCATTGTGTTCTTTGCTGTGCCAGACGGTAAGGTCATCAACAGATATGGTGCCAAGACAGCATAGATCTGGACTGATGTCGAACTTAAATCTGTATATTCATGAATGAACGGGACCGGGGGTTCTCTTCAAGTCCGCGTTTTGCGATTGTGACGCTTGTGCTGCTGCGTGAATGTCAAATGACAAGTTGTTGTCATCTCCTATGAAACCGCAGAGTTGTGTTTGGAGGACAAGTAGTCTGGATATTGACTCATGATTGCTTTATGACTACGTCTTGCTTCGAGTTCGACAAAGTACTTTAGGTACCAACTTGTGGATCCTATGATTTCTTCCACAATTTCTGTTGCCAATTTCTGGTCTCGTTCTGTGCTAGCGGTTGTGAGATTGTCCTTTAGAGATCCATCTGTCGCAGAGGCTGCGTTGAAATTTGCTGCGGCGAGCTCAGGAACCAACATGGCTTTTTCGCTCAAGATTGGACGGTCAACAGATATAAAACGTCTGATCTTGTCAGTCACGACGAGACCCGCAGATGCTACTCTGTGCTCGACATGCAATTTTTGTGAAGGTGATATGACGAGGTATCCCAGGACTGGAATCATCTTTGCGATGCCCAGGTAAGTCACTTTCTCGTACAATTCAAAGTTGATCCGCACACATTTCTCAAGGGATTGTATGGTTTCTGTATCATTCTGTTGGCTAGCGTCTATTTCCAGAATTGCAAGATCAGGAGACAAATGAACTTCGTCGATTGAAATGACCTTTACGCTATCCGTGATATCCGATAGACTCATGATCTCCGTGAACAGATCAGCATCAGAGAGAGTGTCAAAGCATGAGTCACATGGAAGGTCCATGAGTATCACTTCATTGGAAGTGAAGGACATATAAAGACCTTGTTCTTTAATCTTGCAAGTACTCGGCACTGGCTCCGATGATCAACGGGCGGATGATTAGTAGTGGTAGGACAACTGCCTAACATATATTTGCTCTCCAAAGACCTCTGCGACATCAGAGAGTCATCTTTGTGAGCAGACTCAGTTGTGACAGAAATGCAATTAAGCTCCTGAAAAGAGTGTCTGGTTTGTGTGGCTGAAGTGCCAAGTCTGGAAGAATTTGGTTTCCGTTTTGCTCATCCCGCGTAGCACCATAAACGTGTGTAATTACTAACGATAACAATTCATCTTTCCCCTTGACCCCTGGCTACAAAGTTGGCATCAAGGACGAGCTAATTAGCCTGTGCTACGCGATTAATCTTGACTCGGACCTGTCAAATATACCCGCCTTCAGGATCATCGACCCATACACAGTCATTTCCGACTACTGAATCATCGCGCAATGCGCCCGCGTACTGCCAGCAAAAAGTATCTGATACTCTTTTGTTTCGGTATCATAGCAGGAGCATACTATTTTTGGTCATCTTTCTCAGCTGCTGGTTCCGCTACGAGTCCGTCATTTCCAATAGACGATGAGGATGAAGACGATTCCGACATCACAGTCAAAGACGTCGAGGTGCCATATCCTCGAGTACACTTCCCCGACTACGCAAAGTACCCTGCTCACAATGTCAATAATCCGAAAAAGTATGCATATGCTACACTTTTCTGTACTCCCGAACCTCGTGAAAGAGACCCGTTCTTTATAGCCGCTCAGCAATTGGTCTGGAGAATTCTGTGGTCGGGTTGGCACTCTCAATATCCTATAGTTGTCTTTGTATGCCCGAATACGCCGGCTTCTCAAAGGAAGATCTTAGCTGGACAAGGTGCCATCGTTCAGGAAATCGACCTGATCTCAGCACCGGACCCATCACAATTGCACCTGAGTCGTTGGAAGGATCAATTAACAAAGTTGAACATGTGGAAGTACACGGAGTATGAAAAGCTGACATTCCTGGACGTAGACGCGTTTCCAATCAAGAATATCGATGACTTGTTCGAAAAGGTCAAGCCACAAAATTGTAAACGCAATCTGCTAAACGATGATGATCTCAAAACTATGGATAATCCTTCGGAAGCAGACGAGCTATGTCGATATACTTTCGGTGGTACAGTCATGTCAGAAGATGCTGGTACACGACTGAATGGAGGCACTTTTGTGTTTGCGCCTAGTCGCGTCTGGCATGCGAAATTCATGAGAGACATGCGAAAAATTGATCAATATGATATTCGAACTGCTGAACAAGGACTCTTGGACTCAAAATTGGCATTCAGCTTGCAAGGCCCGTTTCCTCGATCGAGCTTCACGCAGGACTATAATGCAGATAAAGAATACTATGCCGACAACATCGAGAAGGACACGATCAAAGTCGTCCACTGTAAGATGTGGAGTCCATTCTCCGTCACTTGGGCGCCGGAACTCTCGACAAGGTGGGACGTGGATTGGATGGAGATGAGTCGGTTTTACGACTCGAAATACTTTAGACAGGCCAGACAGACGGGACGTCGGAAGGAGCCACTCGATATCCTGGGAGAGTCAGAGGCACGAGCGGCGAGGAGGGCCAAGGCTGCTGCAGAGGCCCACTAAGGTTAAAGGATACGCTATAGAATGTGACTGTATTTTCAGATTTGCAGACATTCTTGCACTTTTCCTCTCTTACTTTGATCATTTGTGCATGTGTTATAGAATGTTCTTTTTCATTATAGATATTTAGGTCGCTGCCCGTGAATTTGACTTGGCATGATTTGTGGATCGTCAGAACATTGTTCTAGGTCGACAATTCTATAGATTCCATTTCAGGATTCTTATTGCTTATAGTCGTAATTTCTCACGATTGTTGGAAAAGAATCAAATGATGTACATTGTAGAAAAGGACACAGGGTTTGCTGCAATGATGCTTACAAAAGAAGGAATAGTCGCTAATATTATCTATGCTGCTGCTGCCTTGACTTCCTGCTCAGAAGGCTTCATGGCAGGGAAGAGAAGGACTTCTTTGATGTTGTTGGAATCAGTCAAGAACATGACCATTCTATCAATGCCCATACCCCATCCACCGGTCGGAGGTAATCCATACTCCAATGCAGTGCAGAAATTCTCATCCACCAATTGAGCTTCATCGTCACCTTGATCTTTTTGTGCAGCTTGTTCCTCGAATCGTAATCTCTGGTCGAAAGGATCGTTCAGCTCAGTGTATGCATTACAGATCTCTTTCGTGGCCACAAAGACCTCAAATCGCTCGCAAACACCAGGAATGTCTCGGTGTGACTTTGCCAATGGCGACATCATTTGTGGATGACCAGTGATGAATGTCGGGTTTATTCCTTCAGATTCAATGTACTCACCAACCAATTTGTCCAACAGTCTTGCGGAAGTATGAGGTGGCGAGCACTCAATCTTGTTCTTCTTGCACAGATCCTTCAAGAATTGATTGGCCTCTGGTGTCTGTAAGTCTTTCGCGGCTGGGAACTCTACCCCGAGCTTCTCAGACAAGTACGGAAGCATGTCAATTCGTCTCCAAGGTCTAGCAAAGTTCAAGGTCAGTTCAGGCCCTTCGGGTCCTTCAGGGTGGTATTTGATCTCGTAACCTCCTGTAACTTCCTTGACAAGCTCGGAGATCATGATCTCCGTCAATTCCATGACATCATACACATCAGCATATGCCCAATAGAACTCGCAGGTTGTGAACTCAGGATTATGAGTCAGATCTATTCCTTCGTTTCTGAACTGCCTGCCAATCTCGTAAACTCGGTCCAAGCCACCGACGACAAGCATCTTGAGGTATAATTCGGGCGCGACACGCATGAAAAGATCCATGTTGAGGTCATTGTGATGCGTGATGAATGGTTTGGCAGTGGCTCCACCAGCAATCATATTCATCATAGGAGTTTCTACTTCCAGGAAATCTCGCGAGTCGAGGAATCGACGCACATACTGCACGATTTTGCTTCTCATGATGAATTTGTCACGAGTAGAGTTGTTCATGATCAGATCGAGATATCTTTGACGATATCGAGTTTCTTGGCTCTTGAGGCCTGGCTGCGCCTTGGGCAGCATATGAAGTGAGGGGGACAACAAAGTGATTTCGTGGCAGAAGACAGACAACTCTCCGCTTTCCTCTCGACCGCGGGGAGAGGTCACCCCGGGGTACCCAGTGACTCCAACAATATCACCACGCTTGATAAGGTCATGCATCTCGGTGAAGTCAAGCCCTTCCTTACAATCCTGGATCTGGCACATGATCTGAATCTGCACACCTTCAGCCTGGATATCGTAGAATCTGAGCTTATTTCCAGCTTCTCTTTTGTTGTGTACACGTCCAGCGACAGTGATTATTTCGTCTTTCAGTAGATCTCCACGATTTAATTGAGAGTACTTCTTGATGAATTCTGGAAGCCTCGTCGATACATGGAACTTATGCGGATATGGGGTCTTTCCACCAGTCGAAACTTTGCTCCTCATGTCGTTGATAGCCGCTGAACGAATTTTGTGGAACTCATTTGGGTTCAACTCTTGCACATTTGCATCAGCACCAGCGACCTTTGGCTTCACTGCTGCTCTCGGAGGTTTGGCTGCCTTCTTGGCATCACGCTCACGGTTGGCCTTTCTTCGCTTCAGCTCTGATTTTGAAACTCGTTCCCCAGTGACTTCATCAAGATGTAGTCCATCGTCGCCGGTAGCCAAGTTGCCCACTTGCTCAGTAAGGTCCGATATCGTCTCTTTGATAGAATCAGCCATCCTTTTCGTCCACTTGTGATTGTATCCTTGTCGCCAGGTCTTAAATTGAGGACAAGATTATACACATTTTTGTAGATTTGAGTCAAGATTTTGTCGTGAATGCTCGTATTTGGGTTTAGTGTGCCAATTTTGACGAGGATTATCCGTGCTGCGATCTCTCTCTCTGTCTCCACACGTCATCTACCCGGTACGCGATTCATTCATTATGGAAGTATGTACGCACAACAATGGTCTATACGTATCTGATATGTTCAACAAGAGCAAGACGAATGTGAACACAATTGATAAAGTGCTTCGTCTGGTACCGCCGAGTTCGAGGGCATATGCTAGAGTCGTGGGTGGCCTGCTCAATCAGCCGCCACCTCCAGCTCCACAGGCACAGCGAGATCAATCAATTGGGCAATCACAACGCGAGAAGTTAACCCAGAACAACATTCAGAAGCATTTTACAGAGAGATTGTATCCGCATAAGACGCAGGAATTTGAACTAGACATATCTAGACCACCAAAATCCACTCAAAATGTCTTCAAAACTGTGCAAGAGCCCCCGATCTTCAGGCCCAATCATGCTTTGCATCAACATCTGACAGATATCATACAGTCTAGGGCCTCAGTTCAGAACTCGCCCTCACTACAACGGCTGTTATTAGAGCTCGATTCGAAAGCCAATGCTGAGATACCTCACTTGCTTAAAAATGGCAACGCTGGCGCACCCCAGCTGTCACTGAATGAGATTGCAGAAAGCGTTGTAAGTGTGGCACATATTCTTCCGCCTTCCAAGGTCAAAGCCGAAGGAGAGGTCATCATGTGCTCTGGCTTCAGTATACTAGATGGTTGTTTGATAGCGACCTGTGCTCATCCTTTTTTTCAAATCAATGCTCATTGCAGGTCTTACAATGCCATGGATCAACAACTCAATACGTCACTCGCCAGAACTATCGTCATCACCAATTCGGGACGTATCTTGCCAATAGTCAGCCTAGAAAGTCACCTTGTCATGGGCGATGTGGTCGTCTTGCGAATACCTTCAGAATCAGCTCTTCCTCCTTTGCAGGTCAGCCCTTATCCTTGTCCCGCTGGTAATCCTATACAAGTCTACAATCTACAGGACACGTTTCTGAGTGACATGGCAACACCATTACCGAAGTGGTCCTGGCGTGAATCTGAGATTACGCTTTATCAGGATCGTGCTGGCCGAGAAGCTGCTACTGGCTCGTACGACGAACTGAACACGTTACTCTTTGATACTGTCCCTCTAGCAGGTTCGAGTGGCGGTCCGATACTCGATAGAGAGACCAAGGCGGTCGTCGGCATTGTCCGCGACAGCGAGATTTCATATGCTGTCAGAAAAGAAAGGGGGTTCGGTACTCCGGCAGAGACATTGTTCAATGTATTCAAACTAGACATGTGATCTTCATCAGTCACATCATATAATTTGTCCCTTTCGATTCCTCAAACAGCTGCAGCACGATACAAGATTACAGTAAACGGAATCAAGGCTCGTGAGCGTCCTTTACAGGTACAGCATGATAGACGACCAATGATGCGAGATATATCCGGAGTCTTGGGCTTGACGCGTAGAATGAGTGACTTGAGGGTATCAGCGGTACCATGCTGCCAACGGTATAATGAGAGCATGAACCTGGCTGACCAATCACTTGTGAGAATTCTGTACGCACTAGCGCACAAACACCAAGTGTCGTGCTTTTGTTGAGTCAAGTGTTGCTAACCACGTCCCGTATTTTCGTTAGCAAAAGCTATCGGCAATGGTATATGGTTTGTGAAGTAGTTCAGTATAGATATAAAGCAAGGTATATTTTACAAGTGCAACATTATGATCTAGACTTATGCAGACGGGCCTCGCCAGGAAATCGTGCTTGCCGGACGAATGATGCCATGTTGTCATTCTGGGCGATGCAATCCTGCCTCCAATTACGACACCGAGATAACGCACTGACATAGTGAATAATTCTGATATATTAGACGTATTTCATCACTCCGCACCAAAGCCTCTAATCTTTTTCCATATGATTGTGAGGAGACCATCTTCTGGCTTGTTGAGCGATCTCTTAATCTCGAGATTGTCATAATCGCCGACCTCCATAGGAAACACTCCTAAGTAGCCAGTCTTCCTATGGAATCGTGCCAGCTTGAGTGACAACCGCCACTCCACTACGCTCAGCTCAGCAATGAGGATCGAGCTCAACTCGTGATGGGTGACGTGTTCCATATCACAATCGGCATTGACTGCGGATACAGCGTCGTCCAGAAGTGACAGGTAGGCGGGTACAGAGTGTTCATATAAGTATGGTGATCGAGCCGTGGGGGAATAGTACAGGTATGTTTTTAGTTGCGTCAAGCAATGAAGGCAAAGCCACGTCTTGTCGAAATCCGAGCGCGAGGTACTTAGGATATCCTGTACAGCACGCAGATTTGCATTGGGAGAGTCTGGAGCTACGTGTCTAGGCACGAGCGTCCGTAGACAATTGAGAAGTTCGGCTTTATAGCTGACGAGTTCTCTGAGCTTGTGTTCTGATGATTTTCGTAGATTCTTCTTGACCCTACGCACGAGGAGATCGGGCACAGCACGGTCTGTGAGTGGTTTGTTGCGGCTGACCCATTCTTCTTTGGCTCGTCCACCCGCCCTAGTATCATGTGGCTGGTGTAGGATAAGATTTTGAGCAGACCCGTGTTGACTACTTCGATCGTAGAAACTAGACGGTCGCAATGCCGGTCCGAGTCTCATTTCGTCCAATCGTGCATGAGGTTTCGTTGATCCTGCAAAGAGACCAGGTGCAGACTCATCAGATGTTAAAGTTCTCTTCTCGATGGGATAATTGCCTGGTACATGTCCTTGCGATTTGTGAAGGGGAGGATAGATTGCTGATGTGACAGCATACCCGACGCTTTGTAGTGCTGAAGGAACAAATTCCGCAGCCGCTGGCACCAAGGATTTGTCTTCCTGCTTTTCTTGCCATAGACATGTGCAACTGTCCGTGACCGTTGGCCGTGTCGCAAGTCTTGTCTGATATCCCATGCGAAACTCTCTATACTGCGGCCGTGGCTTGTGCGGCGCTCGTGGGTAGATACTTAACCAATGTGAAGAGGGCTGCCGTAACTAACTACTGAAATTCTAGGAACATTATCCAACAATTTTGAAAAAAACTCACAAGTGGGATCAGAGAAGATATTGCGAGGTCGTACGGGTTCGTTGCCGTCATCAGCGTCACTACTTCGTACATTGAATCTGAGATACACGTTCGGATTGCTGGCTCGGCAACCTCCAGACTCGTGCAGATGAGATGGGCGTCAGGCGTGTGGCATACGGCTCCACAAAGTTCTACCGCCAGTAATAATACGGTACCATGACTGGATTGAATATGAAATCCGTTGCAACGACCATTACATTTGATGACTCGGAAAGATATGTCCCTGATGCAGATAGTATTGACAAAGATATCAACGTCATGTTCTGTTTGAACCACAACTTTGCAGCTAGAATCTCAACTTTTGAACTCGAACCACGACTTTGCAGGGTTAGGGTTAGGGTTAGGGTTAGGGTTAGGGTTAGGGTTAGGGTTAGGGTTAGGGTTAGGGTTAGGGTTAGGG